>JBBPCS010000393.1:12196305-12239785 GCA_037974645.1 Hollardia meadi | reverse complement strand
TCTCTCTCTCTCTCTCTCTCTCTCTCTCTCTCTCTCTCTCTCTCTCTCTCTCTCTCTCTCTCTCTCTCTCTGTGTTCCCCTTTAGTCAGTTTTTCTCTCTCTCTGGTTTTGGCAACTTTTCCCTGTCTTACTTTCTTGTAAGACATTACAAACTCTTTTGCTCTCTCTGTCTTTTTTTTCGTTCTTTTTTTTTTGTTTTTGTCTCATCTCACTTTTGTTTAGTTTCAAGACTCCAGCGTGATCGAATAAGCAGACAGAAAAATGTCTTGAGCCCTGAGCACAAGTTACGCAGTGTTTTGCAGAGCACAACGCCGCGTTACATAACAGGAGACGACTCACTCCCACGTACCGCACGTACTTTTAAATTGCTCCCCCTGCTCCTTCTTACAGGTGTGTGTCCTGACTTGTTCTCTGTGACACAAGCTCACTTGCTTCACTCGGAACATGACACCCCTGCAGAATGATAAATCTGCATTTGCAGAGTGAGTAAGACAGACAGAGAGAGAGAGAGAGAGAGAGAGAGAGAGAACACTCCTGCAATCTTGATGTTTGTCTTCTGTCGGTTTGCAAGTTCTGGGCTGTTGAAATCCATTCTGTATCATTTCATGACCACAAGGTCCTGGATACTTAAAGGAATATGCATGCATCATGGATCGACACAAGTTCCCATCTCAGCCTTCTCCCAGCTATTTAATTTTGACTGTTTTGCTCCGTGCACAAAAATCATAAAAACAGCATTGATCAAACTAGCTTATTATAATCCAAGTGTTTTCCCATACAGCTGCTCTGTGGGTGCAGCAATACGATATTTACCTCATTATCTTTGACATACTGTATCTCCTCACTGACAATGCTGTAGTTACCCAGCAGTGCTGTTGGAAGAAGACTTGAGTTTGGTACTTTGATAGTAAACAGTGTATCATCTCCTTAAGAGTGCAATTGTTGTCTACTGCAGAAATGATTGACAGTGGAGTGATTTATGCTGTTCAAAGTAGTTTGGGAGAGGGCTGAGAAGAAAGTATTCGGGCTAGCTCGGATGCTTCAGTGAAGCTGTGACGAGGAGCTGGGCAGACAATGACTGAATTTTCAATGAACTTGAACCTTCAACTACCAGAAGTAACGATATCAGAAACAGGGTTTGATCTCCACAGAGGCCACCCATGACAAGAAGAAGCTTTTACCAAACATGGAAGCAAATGAAAAAAATAAATATTATCATAGAGTTTCTACCCGTGTTAACACCAAAGTGGAGTTCGCAATTACATTTTCCACGTTTTTTTGTTTACAGTCATTCAGGAGAGAAAGGTAAATAAGCTCCCATTTAGTGGCTTGGTCTGTCAGCATTTGGCTCAAGAGTGTTTACAATCCAATCAACAAGATCACACAGTAGATATGAAATTGGGAATTGATCACTATGTCATCAAACTATGTCTTTAAAAAAAAAAAATTGTTTTGATTGACAGGGTTCAGTGGAATTTTTTCTTTATTTGGCAAGCGGGTCAGAAATCTACGCCACGCAACTAAACTGTTTCCAGGAAAACTGAAATGCTCACTCGTTATTTTTTATGTTTTTTCCACCATACATTATTATTAGATTGTTAAAGTCACAAGTCCAAGGATATTACAGGATAAAATATCAAGTTTACTGTGATTATTTCAGTGACTAAAAGACATCTATGCAGACAATCACACATTCTTCGAGCATAGGTTACAATAGACGCTTTGTATATGGATTATGATTAATTGAACTGTCATTTTCTTCTCCTGACATAAATCCAGGCACAAAATTACAGACACAATCACAACCTCCCACAGTGAGAAAAAAAAGCATTGTTGGCACCAGACTCTCATTCCTCCATAACCAAAGCAAACACACAAACGAAAAAACTCAGTGCCTTTCTCACCCCAAGAACACACAACATCTAAATGTCACTGCTAAGGCAGGCCAAGCCTTTATTGGGATTGATGTGAAACGACGTTCCCTCTGTGATACACCATCCGTTGGTGAGGGGCAATGGGGTCCACATGGACAGCCGCCCGCTGTGAGGTCCATCTGTGTGGGAGATAGCTGCGGCATTTGGACCCTGCGCCTGTGGAGGAGATGGATCTCTTACAGGTGCCTCTGCCAGTGTGGACCAATTACGAATCAGATGCACATGTAGAAGCACACACACACGCTTGTATTTCTATCTTTGCGAGGACACTCATGGACGATGCATTCCCCAGCCCCTTACCCTAACCTTAACCATCACAACTAAATGCCAAACCCTAACCCCAATTCTGATCCCACCAACCCTTCTAACCCTCAAACAGCCCTTTCAGATTGTTAGGACCAGTCCAAATGTCCTCACAACGCTGGTTTAAAGCACACCCACACACTCAGGCATGTATAAAAATAAGAAGGATCTTGTAGTCTGTTGTTTGTTTTATTTCTTGGGAATGATCTGCTACCTCGAACAGAAAAGCAGAAGCAGTAGTACAATCTTTTCTAATCTTTTTGTTTTACTTTTATTTTATGTTTTGGCAAAATAATTTTCACAATATCTTGACTTTACAGAATTAGATTTGCATGGCAGACACACAAAGGGTTGGAGGTTAATTAAAAATTACACGAGGTGCCCCATCTAATAAGGTTTGACAGAGCTAAAGAAACACACTTGATTGACATTGTGACAATGTGAAAGTTGTCGCTTGTAACGAACCTACAGAGAATTATTATCTGAATCTGCAGCTTTACGGAGGTTTATAGTGAATTTCAGCTCATTATTTAGCTGTTCGGCTGCAACTGCTATGTCTCACTCACATCGCTCTTATAGCAAGCAGCTGTTCTCAGCTTAAAAGCTCTAAAAACCCACTGCACACTACCTACTCTGCAGCAAATGGCAGACAGATGAGGCAACCTGTTCTCACCCCAGGTCATCAGATACTGATGCGTTGTTCTGGCTCCTCAGGTCTCATCCAGACTCACAAGTTCTAGGATATACTTTGGTTGCATTCAGGCGACAAAACTAATTGGCTAGGTTCAGGAAAAGACCAGTGATGTTTGGTTTCACTGGGTGACAGTCGTGTGTGTGTGTCTCACCACTCCACTCCGACCTCCACCCCTCTGGGGACTTTCTCACTTTGCAAACTCTGTCGCGCTATGCACTTGTTCAGATTGTCTGACACTGACACGGATGTGTTTTTGCATTGGAGGTACATTCAAACCTGAGGTGTCGCATTCAGATGCTGAAAGGTACCTTGTGCGTTTGGATGAGACGTGTGGGGCCATGACAAAGCGGAGGTATCTGACGACCTGGGTATGAGACTGGGCTCTTACAGACTAGCTGGTAAACAGTGGAATGTCTTCAGTAGAAATGTCACATGGTTCAAGTCGAACATCTTTGTTGCATTTCCCTCTCCCTCATTTCCTGTCATGTCTCTGCTGCGTAACAAAAACCCCGACATTTGAATAAAGATTTTTTTGTTTATTTAAATGAAGTAAATAATAAACTCAAACTCTTGCTAGATGCCTGGATGTGCACTGTGGCCTCTGGTGCCTGTGCACCTGAGAAACAGTAAATGGCAACAAGAGGTCGCTTTGCAGGAAAATGGAAAAAAAATAATCATCCATCCAAGGATCTGGACAAACAAACACTGCTGTTCCTGTTATGTTGAGGAAATTAAACTGTCCCTTTAAGAACTCATAACAGGTTCCCAAGGATCTAGCCGTCGTATGAGTAAAACTTTTGTCTAGACCTGTGAATTAAAGGCATCATGATCATAGAGATTTCATGTAACAGTACTAATATGTCAACATGCAATAATGATATGGTACAGGCACATCCTGAAATAGTGCAGTGCTGCTGAAGCGGTAGAAGCTAAAGCCTTTGCTAAGCCTGGGTGGAGTTTACCTGTAGTAAAGTAAATACTTTTCTCATGAGGAGCAAAACTGTCTGGTATCTATGCAGTCATGCACATCCAGACACCTGTGATTTGAAGCACTGAAAGGTGACAAGCCATGTGTATCCAGCAACCATGGCAAATAAACAAAGCATTTTTTTTACTGGGGAACAAGATTCTCATACCAATGACTCAGATGGCCCTGCAGTGTTGCCCAACATCCACTGTCGCTTGCTTAACCTCGTGCCAAGTTTGGTAACAGGAAGTTTAAAATGAGCATTAGTTTGAATAGGTCACCCTTGTTGTATATACCAACAATTAGATTAATGAGGATATATTTTATCAGTTTGGTTGAATTCTTTTATTTGTGCAACTCTCAGTCCGCTTCTTCAGCCTCCTGCAGCGGCGTTACCTCAGCCTCAGGCTATGTGACAGCTCATCATTATGCCTGACAAGATTGACGTCGTTGCGACTGACAAGACTGACAAGATCTCCCTTTGATATCACAGCGGTCCTATTACAGACCACATATGTCATAGATTAAAGTGATCATCTGCAGAATCTACGCACTTTTAAAAGAATGTCTCCATTGTTGTTTGTTTGTCACCCACAGAGAATGAAAACTGCAGCGAAGGTTTTTCTCGTTTCTTTCTCGTGAAGTCAGTCGGTTGTTGTTGGCTGTGCTAACTTCCCAGTTTTTCACACACAAAACTTTACACTTTCTGTAAAGCCCAGAATTTTTCCTGCAAAAGACCTACAAATAAGATTTTTTTCAAACAGCAAAATTCTGTCTGCTCATAATTATACTGTACTATACTACAGGGCAAACCCCTATTGTGTTAAAGGACATAGACAAGTGCAGACCAGACCAGATATGCCCTTTAGGAGAATTAGAATGATTACTTCATGCACATGCTTACTGGCAGGAATACAGCCACAAGAAAGTGTTACAGATTTATTTTTCCCATGGCCTGAATCCAACTTCTGTTATTACCGATGGTGTGACGTGGGCCTGTCTGCCTGTGCCTGCAAGTCCCTGAGAAACACTAGATGAGGTGTTGCTGTGAGAAAGGAAAAAAAAAGGCCCAGTGCAGGAGCTGACATGCCACTGCTTCTTTGACATGCATGAGATTTGGCTCAGTCGATCTGCAGTTGCCCCTTTTATTGTTTGCATTAGAGGGCAAGTGCAGCATCAAATCAGGCAGTCACTTATTTGCCCTGCAGTCTGAATAATGTTCAGTTTTCTTTTTTTAACTTAGACACAATTAGATTCATTTCTGAGTACAGTTGGTCTACATCGATGCAAAGACATGTTGACAACTGACACACTGACAAGAACAGTGAAAAGCCTTCAGTTTTATACACACTGCTCCACATACATTTCATATTCAGTGGTGTTCATTCATCCGTGTACATAATAGCATGACTGCATGATATTGAATGAATATTGAGCAGATTGAACAATACAGTTCAGACCTGATGTAACCTCCTACTCAATGAGCCAATTTGCAAATTAAAAGCGTCTAAAATCTCCTTCATCATCTCTTTATCAAAAACTCAACCAGTGCTTGACAAGCTATAAGAAAAACCAGGTCATTTGGATTGCGTGAAACAAATCAGCTTGTCACCTCGGGGGTTTGCCCTGACTCTAGCGCAAACCGGTTCTCCTGTGCAGACTTGCGCGGCAAGCTAATTCATCTACAGAGCGCTGCAGGCTGTTCTGCTGGTGCTGTCAGCCCTTCTCACCATCCTGCAGCCGTTGGCCCCCCGCCTCCGCCCTCACATGGATGCAAGTATAGCCATGCATGCATTGGCGATGATTGTGTGTGCATGCATGTATGCTCCACTCTATATGATTCAGCTCCATTTCTGGTCTATTCCACCTCCAGCTGTAGAAATAAAAAAAAATTGTCTGCACACAAAACTTGTTGATTGGAACCAGTGCTACATCAATAGGTTTTTAAACACAATATCAGTTGGTTAGTTATGTCAAACTCAGATATGAATAGCTTCCCCCCTGACCATAGCTACATCAATGAAGTGTTATTGCTGATAGCAAATACCTCCGTACCTTTAATACCGAGTTTAGTGTCGGTCGCTGGTCTAAAGGCTTTTTTTTTTTTTTTGGTGTACTGCAGCTTTAATAGATGAATTAGATCAGCAAACCCACACCTTTCCACTCACAACTTATAAATGAGAAGAAAGAAAATAGTTTAAAAAACTGAAAGGGGGCCAGAACTAATGGAGTCATACTACAATGAAGACCTCACCCATCAGGTTCTGTTTCAGCTAAATGTTGTACAAACCTGGTGTGGCTATAGGATAGCGGACTAATCTATAGTAAAACTGGGTCAGAACAACTCATTTCACTTACGATTCTCAGTAAGACCAGAGAGTCAAAACAGAGAACTATTATGTCTGAAACAGTAGCTACTGTCCGCACACTGAACGAATGACTACAATGTGACTTGCCCCAGAGATTTTCTTTACCATACAAGGCTGTTTGGGGCTCTTCATCCCCAAAATAACACACGGCATTTACAAAAACCTTGACAAGACGATGTACAGTGCAGGTAAAACAAAAAGTTTTGCTTGATGGTATGATGGTATGTGTGACGTGTGGTATGAGCAGGGGTTAAATTGGGATGGGGCTTTCCTACTCCCAGCGCAGGGAAGAAAGCAAGCGAGACGCAGTCGTCGGCTATCTTTTATTATGCACCGAAATTAAAAAAGTAAATCTTGCAAGACTATTATTAATCAGCTGGGGGGTAAATGTTTGTACAAAATTGTGGAGGTAATTAAGAAATAAAGCTATGCTGAAATTCTCTACCCTGTTTTGGTGTCATTAACGGCCGTGCTGCTTAGGTTAAGGGACAGGGACTTCACGGTGCATTAACTTGCACCTCGTAAACTCTAAAATTTACAAGGCTTTGTACAGCAAAGCACGAGGGTGCCGACAGAGACATCATGGCACATTCATGTGCACCTCCTGAACTCAGAAATTTGGCTTTTACCTGGTTGATTTATTTCATCTACTATTGCACACTGCCACCAACTCCTGCCAGTCACTTGTTCTTCTATTTAGTCCTGGTGCTGAGCAGGTAGCAAACACTTGGCTTGTCTGAGTTTGTTTGCTGGGAATGACTTATTTGAAATATACAATTAATTTTTTTTTTCCCCAGATAACCACTAACATTAGCTAAAAGAGGCCAAAAGGTACTTACACTGTAGAGTTGCTGAACTGAGTGTGTTCAATGCTAGCAGCCGTCTGTGAGTTCATCAATGTAAATGTCAAAAGTATCACCTAACGGAGCATTAAACCATAAAATGTAGTAGCAAATTGTACGTCGCATGAAAATCATCCACAGTGATTCAAAAAATGTGCACATGATTAAATATGAAGGTTCTGATTTAGCATGCACCTAAAATTCAGACATGGTTTCACACACAATAAACAGATGAAGTCATCAGTATCAAAATACGCCGTCATGGTCGGGTTTGTGACATTTTCAAAATGAAGTAACTGCAATTTGGGATTTGACATTTTGGAAAAAAATAGCTTAAACCACCTTTTTTTATTGGATTAGGATGCTCCATAAAGCGTGTTTTATTACGGTATATGGTGTTTGCAAGTGAACCCTTCCTATCATATTGTCTGCAGTCACCAAGCTCTCCTCCCCCCCCCCCAGGCTTTAAAACACTCTGCATCGCTGAAGGACCGACACTGGCTACATCAGTAATGCAATGGGAACATGAGCAAAGTACATGATCACAATGAAAAATTCCTTGCTTTTTATTAAATAGTTTTTCATGAAAAATGTTCTCTTGAAAGTAGCACGCGCACGCACGCACGCACACACACACACACACACACACGCACACACAAGATACAAAAAAGAAATACAAAGCTATGCACCCAAGATTACCAACTACATTGAGAGCCAAATTGATTTCTTGAGCTTGCAAACTTTAGATAAAGTCATTTCTATTAGTTTCATAGTAGTTCTGTGAAAAGATCACCCCAGTTGGAAGAAATCCCAGATCAGGATCACCACCAAATTCTAATCAATTACCCCTTGGTACAATGTTGAGGAAAAACTCATGGAAATCACACAGTATCTCATGTATCCGGACAGAGAAGCAGTGCATTGAGCATTTTTAACACCATGATCCATCTTTGAATTTCATGATTTTCCAGATTGAAACAACCTTCACATTTGATGCTCTGTAAACCCTGTTAGACATGCACTTTTAAAATAAGTGAGAGTCCCTTATAGGCAAACAGTACATGCTGTTGACGAGAGTAAACCACACTGCTGACTGACTGAACCTGTGATTCTGTCAATAAACCCCAAATGTGTCAGCTGATAGTCATGTTTGGCTTGGGCTCAGGGAGTAGCCGGCAGTAAATACACAGTGAATACTGCGTCTATATGGGCTGGAAGATTTATAAAACATCTGTCACGTAAAGTCAGAATCATGTTGAGGTTGAGTCTAAGCAGACTACACCCCTATCTCTGCCGGATGGATTCGTAAAATATCGGCTTATCCTCAAAGATTCGAGGATTCTGACCAAATGTGCAGAAACAAAAACTTTCTTGGAGGCAGAAATAATCCCAACAGTTGAGCGAAACCTCAGTGTCTTTGTAGGACAGTCATTGATGGAGTGCAATGGCACTATAATGGGCATTAATCTCCACAGCATGTAGTGAGATTTTCTGCCTGTGATTAAACACGTTTTTGATTCTACCTTTGTTTCTTACTTTAATGTCTTACTTTTGCCCCTCGAGATATGTTTGTGAAGTTCTCTAATATCTTGTTTATGATATATTTCGTCTGACGTGAAGAAAAACCTGACGGATAAATGCCAAAACAACATTGACTTCCTGAACTTCACAATAAAAGGTGCACATATTGAGGTTTAACCTTTTTAAATACCACATGTAGCCGGATTCAGACTGAATTAGCATTTTGTTTTACTTTCACTACTCAGTCTAACAAGTCTGCTCATGTTGGCCTATCCCGTTTGTAAGATGTTATTCATTATAAAAGAGCAAAGGAGGCAATGTTTTATCATTCATTAGCTTATCTGTAAGAGATAAAGTGCTGTATTTGTCTGGCTAAATGAAAAAGCATGAGTTATGACTGACATATTCTGTTTCTACGTCGTTTTAAGTCGAAACAAAAACGGTGGTATTAGTTGCTAGGAGCACTTCGTCTGTCAAAGAAATGCAGATTTAGCAGCTGTTATGTTGGTGGACCTACGAGAACTTGTATAGCTGCATCAATCTCACCAATGCTTATCACTGTTTTTGTTTGAAAATGATTTGGGGTTTGGTACTGAATGATAACGCCGTTCGTAATCCTGCCTAAATGGTAAATGTCTACATTTATCTGGCTCTCACAAAGTATTGTGACCAAAGACACAAAGCTCTGATCAGAAGGGTTCTTTTTCCATCTGGCAACAACAGCCGTCAGCAGACAGACTAAAGCTTACTTTGGCAACGCACTAATGGTAATATCAAAAAAAGATATGGTAGACAGCCATGCATGCTACTACCCCACGATAGCAGTATGGTAGTAGCAGCAGCATCAGGATGGTCTCATCTTTGTAGAAAGAAATACTTCCCTGTACTTTTAACTGAAAAACTGAAGAGAACTTGAGACGTACGGAAGAGGAAGGGGTTAGACTCACCTATATTAGGTCTGCACAGGCGGTTAGATCATTTAAGGAGAGTGGCGCGGTCTTGTTCCTGAACTTTAGTTATAATAACTTCATTAGGGTGATCATACTCCTTATAATAAGAATATTCAGTCTATGAGATTCATTCTGCCCCCAGAGCTGTTGTCCCTAGAATCCATCTTTATCAGTGCAAATCAAATGAATACACTTCTTTCTGTATTCATGACCAGTTCTTATGAGAGCTAACATCCACACATTGTCAGCTCTTCCTAATGGCGTACTGTGAGTGTGTGGGCACAAGCTGTTATACGGATGTTCTGTTGAGATGCACAGCAGAATTGTTTTCAATTGATTTCTGGCTCAGGATTGAACAACGTACAAATAGCGCCCCGGGAGTATCACTCCTCCTTTGGTCACATCCAATATCTGCAATTACTTAGACTGACTTTAATGGCTCTGAGCTAACTTCCAAGGAAAAGATACATCACAGCGGTCAGACTGTTAGTGCGTGTCAGTGACGGCCTCCGACAACAACATCACTTCTAGTGATCGGTTCTCCGTTAGACAATCGTTCGACAGAAGTGAAAATAAATGTGACCTTTCAGTAAAAAACATACTTCTAGAGAAATCCTCTTGTGTTTTGTCTCACATGATCCAAGTCAGAAATTAACAAGAAACCAACACTCCCCCACCCCCATGCCCCTGTGGGTGCTAAAAACAAGTACAAACACATCTAACTGCAGCCATAATGGGATGCAATCGTCCTGTGTGTTGTTTTTCCCATGATGCCGCCACAACCTACTGTAATTAACATCTGAGAGAGCTGTGTTCACATGAACAAGAGCACCCTCATGTTTGATCATTTCCTGGCACTTCACAGTACAGGGCAAATGCAACCTGGGTCGGACAAACTGCCACATGCAGGAGTTTCCTCTTGGGAAGAACAGGATGATTCGTCATGCAATTAAACATTGGTGCAAGTTACTGTCTCTAGGAGGCAGTTACATTTATTGGTGTTGATGCCATGACCAAAAGTGACATTCAGGATTCAAAATGCATCACATAAAACAGCAAAAGGTAACTAAAAAACACACTGAGCAGGTCAGGATGGATTTACAATAAATCAATCAACAGGTATTTTACAGGTGAAGCTTAATTTAATACAAAAAAGCAATAAGTACAATGTTTTCTATACTGATACAGCAGGCTAATAATAGGCTTCACACCAAGAGTTGTTGGGTTTTCCCTCCTGTACGCGGCTGTGAACATTTCTCCCATCATGCCCCATGGTTCTGTCTGTCAGTCTCTGTCACAAACATGTTATCCTATACTTAGTATCACTGTCATTTGGTCCCAAGGGCATTCCTGGCTTCTTCCGCTGGAGCTGAGAACTCTGGCCCCCCGCCCCCAGCTCATTTGTGAATGATCTGTCATGCAGGTTCATCGTGGGGCTCGTCTTCCCTTGAGATGACATGTGGAAGAACTAATGCCAGTGTGGCGTTTACCCATTTATGAGGCTTACTACAAAATATGAAAGACATGTGTAACAGCAGAGTGTCGAAAAAGCGTGTGTCACAACCCTCCTAAATTTCTGATGTTTTGAAGCTGCAGAAAAGCTGATTTTGGCAAAACATACCTACTTTTAAGCTGCAACTTAAAAAAAATAAAATAAAATAAATGCAGAAGTGACTAAGAACTTGTGTACAAAAGTATTCTCCTTGCATAATGTGGAAAAACCAAGCACCTTGTTTATTATTTAAAGTTTGATGAACATACCCCCCCACCCCCGCCCCCCAAAAATTAAAAAACATCATGAGATTTGCAAAAGTACGCCAAAAAAGATGAGTACGTTTTTTCATATATGCGAATGTCTGTTACCTTCAAGCCCTTGTCAAACAGGTTTACTCAGTGCTGATTAAGCAGATCACCACCACCACATAAATCTCGTACACCAGAGGTTGTTGGTGGCAACTTTCCCACACTGGCCTAGCGGTAGCAGTGAGTCTTAATAAAGATTGCTTTTCCAGAACAGAAGGGGGGAGCAACCATTGCGACAGAGTTGGCTTCAGTATGGGCTACAGGCTACAGTAACGAGAATTATGTGGGAGCCTATGGCTTCATATTCATGTTGACAGTGTTTGTGTAATTACTCTCACTGCCAGAAGGAGGGGAGAAAAGTTCTTGCATGACAATACCGCATTATGTTCCCATTCAATGCAATTCCATAAAGTTTAAATCATACTTTGTAGTGCATTAATGTTGCAGTTAATATAATAAAGCATATTTTAAACACCCGACCAGAGCTGGACTAGGATAATAATTCAGGTTGGGCATTTTAACATGTGGAACAGCCTCAAGTGGCCATTCGAGGAACTGCAGTTTTAGTCACTCCCACATTCTTTTCAGCCCCATATTTGCTGCTTGTTTAACACGGTTCTGGCACAAGATCTAGCAGTGCGAACAAAACATAAAAAATCTGATAGTTTGCCTTTGTTGTTTCAGGCACATGCTCATTAGTTTTGAAAAATCTGTGGCTTAGAAGTTTGCAGCAATTTTAGTGGTATAAACTGTTTGCATGTGTGTGTGTGTGTGTTTACCATTTCTCCCAGTGATCCAGATTTCCTGTGTACAAACAAACTTGCGACAAAAGTGGAATAAATCGAGAACTATTAATGTCCAAAGGCTCCAAATGCTTTTGAGATGTTTTTTTTTTTTTTTTTGTTACAAAGGGCCTGAAAACTGCTCAAACATTTCAACTTCACAAGTCTTCTTCATTGCTCGTTGTTGAAGGAGTCTTTATTCATGTGTTTAACTCCGCCCACCAACACACAGCTGCAGGCCCTTAATTATTAGATAATCCAAATAATCTGGAGTCTGTGAGTGGCCACTTTTTCTACTGTAATTAACACAAAATGATGCCATCCATGCATCAGCAGTTCAGTTCAGCTGCAACTTCATGCTACCAGCAGTTTCAAATGTGAAAACTAACAATAAAGAATGGACAAGTGCCTCACATGTGAGAATATTGGACCTGTACAGGCAGGAAGAGTTGTGTTTGCCACATAAAGTCAGAATAATGCAGAGAGCCGACTACGCCCACATTCCAGATGGGATAATAAAATATCTATTTTATTGAATTACCCGTGAACAAACATTTTTCAGAGGTAGACAGCTGACCCGATTTATTGGATTATATACACACCCTCTCAACATCCCATGTGACCCTCAAGTCAAGTGTTTCTAATTTTTAGGCAGTCAGTGGAATCTGCACTGATAACGCTGCAACATAACGTGCTGACAATGAAAATGACAACACCCTCAACATTTGTAGATAAATAAATAAAGTTTCATATTGCTCCTTTTTCCTGGAACCTTGCATGTCTGCAGTTCCAGTGGGTGTCGATGCCACAATCACAGATTCTGCTGCTTTTAAAGGTGATGAAATGAACTTTTGTAGCCTAATTGGTCATTATTGACCCAATTATTGCTGCTAGCAATCCAGTGCAATGGTTTGTTGTAAAGCAGTGCAGTTAAAAATGTGCAATCATTTAAGTGTTTCAAAAAGGTAAAATTGTAAAGATTGCCTGTTATACCATCAATAATCACGATAAGTGTAAGTTCCAGTGAGGGCAAAAGGAGTTCAGGAGTCTTTAAGGATTTTAAGAATGACGTGCTGAGAGGTTTTTATTTCTAGCTCTTTAGCCAAGAAGTAAAACGTAAGTTATGTTCCTGTTTCCCCCCGAAACAAAGTGCAACTGAGCCATGTAGCATTGACACATCTCTATAAACTAAGTGGGTTACATATGTTTCTGTTATGTTGACTTGTAGTCAGTTGGAGAGTTGGTGGGTGCTAACTGAGAAGACAAGACTGTACTTCAAAGGAATACATTTTTGGAAATTGACACTTGATTTAAATTAGCTCTAAATTTGATTATTTTCCTGTAGTGAAGGAACTTCTCAGCATCCCTCTAGTTTGAAAATTAGATTTAGAAAAATGGCAGATTGATTTCATTTCTTAGATCACAAGATGGCTAATTCCGGGAATACTGAACAATGTATTTGTCAGGTTACAGCCACACTGTGGAACTTGTATAACTCTGGTCACCAGAGTCGCAGAAATGGGTTTTTATCTCTCTCTCACATGTGACTGCCTCTGTTTGCCTTTTCGTCCAGTTTTAGGGAGTTAGGAGTTTGTCGACTGCCTTTAAACTTGGTCGCGACAGCACTTGTCAATTGCTTCCTTCCTGCTTGGCTTCAGTCAACAGTAGCCAGACACAACTCTTAGATTACATTCAGTTTATGATGCAGCATGTCAGTAAGAAAACAAAAAACAGAACGGAACAGGGCTTCTTTTGGAATTTTTCAGTATTCTTTGCTTCTTTTTCAATATTTTGATGTATGGGCTGCTTGCTTTACAGATATTAATTAATGAAAATAAACAAAATTGGGCAGACATTGATGAAAGGGTCTCCCCTCAAAAGGCAAACTTGATTAAGTAGATATAGCAGTGCACTGTGGAGCAGATTAAAGTGAAGAAACATAATATTTAAAATAGATCCATGGATGTGTCTCATTTGTTTAAATGACATTTTCTCACTTGATTGTTTTGTTAATCCGCTTCACTTATACCAGTAAAGGCATTAAGGCATGATTTCAATACTCACTTTAGCATTTTTGGATCAAAATTGTATTAAATTCTATATAAAATGTAAATGTTCCAGAATTGGTCACTAATGTTTCTACTGTCTTACTTTGATGCCATGCAAGGTTATCAGATGCTTTCTTCCAACCATCGCCGCAAATTCAATTGTGCCAATATTTTTTTTAAGGCTCTTTGAAATAAACATCACCCTTTTTGTAATTAGCTTTTGAATGTCTCTCTCGCTCTTTGTAATTTTCCTTCTGATTGTCTAATTGCGTTTTTGTCTGTCCCTTGCTGGATCTGTCTATCCCATTTCCTTTCTCCTATACCTCCCGTCTGTCTCTGTTCATCTGCCCTTCTCTCTCTCCATCTGTCTCTTTTGAAGATCTATGCTTCCTCTTGATTTACTGAAGTATACTAAGTGCATAAAGCCCCTGTAAGATTAGTGATGCTATCGCACTCTTCTGCATCGCTTCATGAGAGAAATCCTTCCTCGGATTCAGTGAAGGACAGATTCTTCAAAGAAGACCCTCTTGAATTTACAGTGCGACAACACAGCGTTGCCACAAAGACAAGGGCTTTTTGATGTGAAAAATTAAACACAAAGAAATGTCAGCTGAGAGACAGCTTCAGCAGAACAGCTTTTACTTGACCCTTTTTCTTTTATCAAATATTACCAACAAACTACATTGTGAAAATGCACCTATTCACACAGATTTTTACCCAATTTGTCTTTGCTATTCTTTCATTTTTCACACATTCATGCCTGAAGATAATCCAGTAAACCCACGGCCTACCAACGCAGGTGGTTTTTACTCATGTTACCTGATTGAGCTTTACTCATCTTATTAGTGTTTGGTGCTTTCAGGTGATTCCCACTGTAGCTCCACCCACTTTCTACCAGAGCAGAGGTCTAATTTGACCACATAATTGACAACACCTGTGAGGTTGTGCTGAGCTTATACGCTCATCCCTCATTACATAAAGGTAACCTGCTTTTAAGACATTTTGACCTGTCACGGTCAGAAAAGCACAGGTGTAAATAATAAAATGATTAAATTCCATGTACCTGCTTTAGTTTCAGGCTGCCGGCTCATGATCACGCTGCCATGGCTTAATGGGACACTTGGAAATAACAGCCTTCATCAATGTTATGAGGAACATTTTGGTGCTTTTCCTCCAATGACAAGTCAAAAATATCTGAAAATGAAATCATGGCAGACATATTGTCAAAACAGATAAATGTAGGTGGAATTCATTCAGTCTCCCAGTTCCTCAAAACTCTTCAAAGCCATTTTAATTCTCGCGCAGATCGAAAAGTTACCAAAAGATACCAAATATCGCTGGCCGACTTTTAAGTTAATGTTCATAAAATTAAGCGCAAGACATTTTTTTAATTTTTCCTTTTGATCAAGTGGTGCAGCCATTAACATCTTGAGCCGAAGTGAATGTTTTACTAAACGCCAATATCATGTAGCTTCAATGAGCTGGATAAATTTGATACAAAATGTATTTGCATTTCCACTCTTAAAGCTACTTAATGGGAAATAAAAGGGGGCAAAAATGGATTGTAGAGGGTTAAATCCACTGTCATATGGTCTTACTTCTGACATGCTCAGTAGCCCACAAGAGTGAACACTTTTAAATTGCTGCTGGATCTCAGCGAGTCACGGAACAACTTAATGTATGTGATACTGCCTCAGACAACACAGTGCGACCTTGCCGCATAACTCAATATCTTGATCCACGCAAGCTCCATGTTCACTCCATCAATTGTCGGCGGGCTACCAACAGACCAACCAACAGACCAACCAACAGGAGCATATTACAGGTGGCACCCGTATGCCCATGTTACCACAGGCCTCCTGATATGTTTATTGAATTATATATCTTCTAGCTCCCATTTAGAGTCGCCTTTGTCACTGCGAGCGATCGATGCGCTGGCGCTGCCGAGGCTAACAAGGGGCTTCGTTTGCTGTGGCCAGCACTCCCACCTGTCACCAGATGGTATTTATTACGTGCTTTGTTTTAACATCCATTCAGTATGAGTGGAAATCAATTTTTCATTTGGACCTAATTGTCTGTGTGCTCTGGCAGCTCAAGGCTCTACGGCCCTGAGCCTCAGCTCCCCTCGGTGTTACAGCGGCTCGGGCCCACCACGCCCTCCACACAGCTGTATGTTATACCCAATTACACATGTCAGAGGCCCACAGGGAGGAGGATGAGGCTTTGGGGAATTCTTCCTGCGAAGACGGGCCGAGGGGACTCACTGTTGGTATCTAGTCATGCTTACAGTAACTGTGTGGTACTTGGACAGAGATTCGGTGACCCAGACTCGCTCTGCCTCTGGTGTTTTACATCACTTTTGAATGCTGTGAGGCGCTGAAGAGTTTAATGACCCCATGATGAAACTTCTTGTGTAGCTGAGTTGGAGTAAGGACAAGGCACTGTGGGTTTCATTCCACTGGTAACCCAGAATATGTAACAGGACCCAGTGGAACCTTGCTGAATTGCTGCTATGTTGCATCTTGAATACTCAAGCACACATTGGATATCCTTCAGATGATGATTTTTTTTTAGCAAGGTTGCTATTTTCTTTACTCTCCATTTTAAAGTTGTATTATACTTTATATATTTTCTTTGGTCATCTTTTTGTTTCCATGCACTTTCCTGCTTCTCTCTGTTTAGAGTCTTGCCCACAACTCTATTTCCTGGACAGACCTTCGTGAAGGAATTTACAGTGGGGAGAAATACTTTAGGATCCAGTGGCTCCTGACACTTCATAACTCTAGAACAGTCGCAACACTGATCCTAATCTGCTGTCATGAAACGTATCTGATACTCAGTTCAGTCGGTGTTTATCGGGGCATGAATATTGGCCGCTGAGGGTGAAAATGTGTGCAACAGTGTTGTGGTTAGTGGAACTGTATCTTTAGCCAAGATGCACCTCATGTCTCCACGGTTGAATGAAAAAACAAAGACGTCAAACTATTCTTCACATAATTAGTGCAATCTGACTTTAACATAAATCCAGCATCTCCACGACTAAACATGTTGGCTTTTTAGCTGTTTGATACATCACAAATATATTCAGTTTGCTGCCCTTTTAGTTGTTTCTTGCTGGCAGGTGGAATAGAAGTACGTCTGCATTGGATCAGCACTCCAGGCTCCTGTAAACAATTCCTATTTGGGATATTGTAGCTCTGCACAACCTCTCAACACATGCGTACTGTGTCTAAAAATGGTCTTGTAACATTTACATGTGTATGCAGACATCATATATGGAAGTAAATGTGAACAGGTCCAGCTCTTGTGAGGCTGATTATCTGTCTCCTCTCCCTTTTTGATTTTGAATTGTTACTTTTTCTTTTCTTTTGTATTTGGATTCCACACGGCACCTTGTTATGAAAGCCTCTTCTGGAATGGACTTCTTCTGCCTCTCACATTGCTAATAAATCTTTTGTGCTATTTAAAAGCCTTGAAACTGTTGAATACTATGGCTTTTCAGCCTTTTACAAAGCATGCACCTTCTCAGTGAGCTTCGTAAGGCTACGCTCAATTTAGTCTTTTAAGAAAATAAATAAAGAGTGCCTTTGCTATTCAGCTATTTCCATGAATGGTTGCACGTAGCGTTATTTATTTATTTTTTTCAAAGAGTGTTCCGCCTAATCCCACCCTACTGTGCTGTGATTGGCTAGTAGTTGTTGCCTCAATGCATCTTTGTGATATACTGTTTTGGCAGGAGAAGTATAGCAATGAGTTCATGGTTGATGAATGTGTCCAACACAAGTCTTTCACACATGAAACCAAAAGTCAATGTTCACCTAATTATATTTGTACTAAGTTGACGTATTTTAATTGTGTTTTTAAAAAAATAATAATTTTAGTTCTCATCACAATTTGGTCAAGACAACAAAATCACAAGAGCCAATGACTCAAACATGCTGAATACGCTGGATGTGCAAGTGGCATTGTTATGGACACCTGGGTGCTTGTCTCTGCCATGTTCTTTAGCCGACACCCAGCCACATTGGCTATTCTCCAGGTGTAAATAGCGTTGTTCGTTATGGAAACTTGCAAATAGAATCTGCCTAAAATTAAATAAAGCAGGTTCTCGGTTCAAACTGTAATGCAAGTTATATCGTAAACAATATTACTTTCAGGCAAACTTCTGTGGGAGCTTATTTTACCTTCACTCCCACTCTCACAGTTAACTTAGAATGATTTTCACAGAGTAAGGGAGCACACACACACACACACACACACACACACACACACACACAGCTCCCGCTGTCACCCAGGGAAACTGAAACACACTATCTCGACTGTTACTGGAAACAAAAGCGTAGCTGGATGAGATCAGCAGTTCTTGCTAAGCTTAGGGGGGATCTCTGCCTAACACTCTTTCCTGGATGTCAAAGTGACTCGGGCCACAGTGGCTGATAGGAAGCTGACTCACTGAGTGGCAGATGCTGGCTGGACAGAGTTAAGTAATGCAGGGTCAGGGCATTGCTGAGTGTAAATTGTATTTGTTTATGTGCGCGGGAGGCTTGGACCTGTTAGTTTAGATGTGCTATGCTAGGTCCATTAGATACATCCAGTGGACTTGTTTAGTGTTTGAAGAATTGAACTCCAAGCTGCTGTATAGCTTAAAAGCAGACACAGAAAATAAGAATCAAAGTTTGTTGTACAAGGTTTTTTAGTCAGTTCCTTCAAAATGTAGAGGATTGATCCATTTTATGAGCATAATGGCACCCATGCTTCAAGGAAAAACTTAGAAATCATTAAAAAGAAATCCATAATTATCAACCTTTGACATTGGAGCTACACATTAACAGGAAGCACATTCAAACCAAAGAGGTGGCTGGCAGCTTTAACAGTAAATGTATCATTGAGAAGACTCTCATGGAAAACGTATGCAGACACTGAGCAGCATCTTGTTGCGTCCAAACACATCATTCTTGTCAGTTACTATCAGTTACACATTTTTCACCTCAACCCTAAAACCAATTCTTGTTTGGAGATATAAACGTGGTCCATGTTCAGTTATGTTAGTACAGTCCAGCAATAACACTACCATTGTTACATGATGTCATTCAATGCAATACATTCACTTTCCAATTAAGAGGGAATTGCTCTCACGGTGGCTACATAAACTAATGTGTTTGGAGACTGATGGCAGCCTGACAGCAGCAACAGAGGAACAACTTTACACCTCGCAGTCCTTTGTGTGGATGAAGAAGGTATTTTATAGCCTGCGGGCTACATCAAGGCAGTCTGGATAGTTTACTATTCTCTGTTTAGTTATTCATTCATTCATTTATTTTTTGCATTCAAAGGAAAACCAGAGAAGATTTGAGAAAACTGACATTTCATGTAGTCATGTAGCTAAGCCCTCACCACTTCATTTCTTTGCTTTTATCTTCCGCAGAACAGGGATTACATTATAACATTATAACAGAACACTGTGACTTTTTATTTATTTATTTTGAGAATAAATCTAGACCAAATATAATCCACTGTACCCCCTTCAGAGGAGGAATCCCAGCAGGCTTTTTTCACTCATCCAATGAAACTTTGATATGATTAACTCATCCGTCATGATGTCATGGAGTTGGCCACAGAATTTACACACCTTAAGGGCCGGGGGCTCTATAAAAATCCACAGGTCTCACCATGTTACGCACACGTTACGCACATGGACGAAGCGAGAACACACACACTAATGAGGGCACCGCAAGAATCACACACACACACACACACACACACACACACACACCAAAAAAATCACACTGTACGGCCAAAGAGACACAGACACAACACACACAGAAGCAGCATGATGATGTCACCCCGCACACTTAATTTCCATTGGCATTAAATGCACTCCAGGCCAAGTGGAAATGACTGTGAGCATGGAGGAGCCTAAGTGGCTTTGTCAAATGGAGCAATATGAGCAGAGCAACACTCCACTAAACAATATCTGGCACTCTAGAATGATTACAGTAATGCCCCTGTAAAAAGCCACTACATATTACCTGCTCATTTCAGTGTGTCTGGTAGGTGACAGATAGCGAGCGTTGTTGAATGGTTGTGGAACCACCTGGCCTCAATCAAGAACAAACGTTTGGGTAGTTTAAAGGCACCATAGGGAGATAATTCAAATCAAACATGATCAAGGACGTTTAATAAAGACATTCGTAACATGTGAGGCGGTTCGTGGGATTGTATTTGTATTGTAAAATCTTTACATTTTTTCGAGACAGTTTAGAGTTGGGGGTTCAATTCTGGCGACACATCTACTTGAGTAAAGTGTGTTTAAACTAATTTCTAGCCTGAAGGTGTATGGCTAAATTTCATGAACATACACAGACAAAAAGCAAATAGTATGGAGAAAAATAAATGAAACAGTTCCAGTCAGCCAGAGCTAACATCCATGGAGCAGGTGGATTGTTTTTCTTGTTCTTAGCCAAGCGTCTCCAAATATTACATTTATTTACAGCCAGTTTGAGAGAATCACAGTGACACAAGATAAAACGAGGTAACGAAAGACTAAAACTAATCACATGCTGAATGAAAACGTTGAACTCCGGTGTCAAGTTGCTCATTGATATCATTTACACACATTGGAGAGGCTTTCTCCCAGGAAATGTCATGTGTTTAACGTTGTGAAAGAACCTTTTTTTTTTTTTTTAACCCAAACCATCATATTTACCTGCAACTGAAAAGTTAAAATAGTTATTTGGGAGGGAGAAAAGAGGATGTAAACCTCAGTCGCCCAAGTGAATGCTGTGCATTCAACCCACTCAGCCACGCACATGTGAGAAACGTTCCAGAAACATTATTGGAACGCGTGAAAGGGTGCACTTTTAACCCAAACCATGAGGTTTTCACACACAAGGGGTTGAGTGGAGATCCGTCAGAAAGTGCTTTCTGCCAGAAAGCTCTGTGGGACTTCTGTCAGAAAGTTGCCTGACAGAAAGCCTTCAAAGCTAACTTCTCCCATGTCAACACAGCACTTCTAATACGCATTCAGCAAAACAATTTAGGAGTATATCAACATATGTTAAAACATTGCAGTGGTTTAATTCACATGAATAAAGGTGGGTGGAATTTGTAATGGGTTTTAGTTTGAATGCTTGAAGACTCACTGCAGGAATTGCATAACAGTTGGACTTGATTGGCCCTGATTGGCTCTGTTTACTGAGGCATTTAAGCTGGAAAGCCTCGAATTATCTTCAAAATGTATTATCTTCAGCTAATTCAATAAAACCTTTATCTGTCCTAAATATTTGAATCTTTGTTGGTATTTGAATCATAAAGTCAGTATCAGGAAGCTTTGTTTTATTATTTGGGGGTAATACTTTTGTGTTGACCTCTGAATTTTATAAGACAGCCCTACTTTTATCGAAACATTTTTTTTAGTAACATCATTAGGAACGTTGCTCTTATCATGAGCATGAGAAAATTTAACAACAAAAACTCATCTTTAAATAATAAATTAAGTCATATTCCTCTCCATCTTCACCATATTATCTTTACAGATGAGATGATATTATCGAGGGAAGCTTTACTGACAATCTAATCTCATGGGTTGATCGGAGAAAAAAGGGGCCAAATGCGTATATCTCCACTTTAACAAAGCACAGTTATAAAAAAGAAAAGTGGGTCGTGTAATCACACCGCTTGATCCAGTGCAACGCCAAGAAGGCCTGATTTAATACGTTCTGTTGGTTATCGACAAAATGTAATATGATCATCAGAAATTCTACATGGTGCAACGTCTGCGAAATCTCATTACTGTCTCGTGTTTTGCTCAGCCTCCCCTCCTCCCCGCTGGAGCTCCGAAGCAAAAGGGTAATGCCAATAAGAGTGAGATAAATTGGACGGCAAAAAAGAAGAAAAAAAAAATCTATGCGTCCATTAACCCATGAGGAGGATTTTTTTTTTTTAGTATAGAGTAGGTGCTGAGCCAGACTGCAGGGTCATTATCCATATCCTCCTGAGCTAATTTCTCTCAGCTCAGCCCGGAGAGCTGCATCCTCCTCGCTGCAACCACCTGACCCCACGGGGACATCACACTGCTGATCACACTAGATTGTAAATTAGCTGTATTTAACTTATACTTATTCTCCTACAAACCATATAGTTTGGGTGACTAAACTAACCAAACTGTGATCATTTTTCACAATTCAGTTCAGCCCGTTCTCATCCCCAGCTGGTCAGATATCGATGTTTTGTCACGGCCCGTCGTGTGTCATCCAGACGCACAAGGAATACCCTTTGGCGCACAAGGGTTACCTGCAATATATAGACGTCAGTATCAGATGACTTGAACAGATGACGCGCCGCAACGTGCTTTCCAAAGCAAGACAGTGCCAAAAGGGGCGGAGGTCAGGTTTGAGTGGACACACACGACTTTCACCCAGAAGACGGGAGTTCGCGTCCCGTTTAAAACCAAGCGTCACCAGTCATTTCCTCAAGCTAACCAAGTAGGTTTTGTGCCTAAACGTGACCAAATCGCACTGATCTTTTGTGCCTAAAACCTCTGCGCGTCACCCAGAGACATTAAAGGGAAGGCTTATCGCGTACCTTGTGCGTCTGGATAAGACGTGAGCGGTGCGTGACAAAATGTCGGTATGTGACATGCTGGGATGAGAACGGGTTGAATTGTTACCATGATGACGAAGGTCACCTGACTATGACGATGAAGGTTTGTCCTTTTCTCCACAGCCAAAACTCACGAAACAGCATTAAATGACACGCAAAAAGCTTGAAATGCCTGACATGACATGCACAATGGCTTTAAAGGTCCAGGGCAGAAATGGGATACAATATTTATAATAGTGTTTAATAACCTGAAACTAAGAATCCTTGTGTTTTCATTAACCTTTGAATGAACCTTTTATATCTACAGAGGGAGTGGGTCCTTCACCACACACTCCGCCATGTTGTATCACCATTTTCTGGCGCTCAGGAGGTGTGTCTTGATTGCAATCTGCATCCTCACCACGTCAAAGGAGGATATATATTTATATATTTCCTTAATTGAATCAATGATATGGACACTGCATTGATTCTTAAAAAATAAAATAAAATTGCCTTTTTCTTCAGTTTTCCCAGTAAGTTATAAGCTCTAATCCAGAGCTGCTCAATATGAGTGTGAAAAGTAGACAATAAGATTTATTTCCTGGATCACTAATATTGCAGGCAGCCAATAGCCAGGGGGTCAAAGGTCAGAGCCACTGCTCCCAGACAATAGATGGAGCAAATCCTCTGTCCAGCAAATGATTACTTTCATTACTGACGTGCAATATTGCTCACAGACAGGAGTGATTCAATCATTTACATCAGAAATAACCTTTTTTTTTCCTCCTGTCAGATCCACTTCTATAACTGGAAATAATTTCTTTGTTCAGTGTAACTACAGTAACACATCTTCTGAAGCAACGGTGTTACACTTCCATCCGTTTCCACGCTGGTTCTGTTTCAGATGCACCCAAAAAACATGACCTTGAAATAAAAAAATAAAAAAAGCAATTGATGGGATTGAAAATCCATCTTTTCTAAAAAGCGAATACATGTTTTTAATTAAACTTGTATTTAAAACTTTCAAACTTACAATGAGAAGTTTCTACGTTCAAGAAACTAATTATTAGGTTTTTTTAATGGGGTTGCTTTTTCGGTAATTTGTCTTTCAAAGTTTCCTCTTTGTAGAAGAATTAGATTGCATAAGTTACCACAGGTATGTAATTAAACATTTTCAGTGGCACAAACCCAGTAACTGTAATTATGTTCTCCACCGGAGAAACACTTTGATATTATTATCTGTCGTGTGATTAACAGAAATAGACATGGCTTAGACAAACAGAGCTGGGCTGGAGATACGTAAGCTGCTGAAATGAGAGGTGAAAGCCTGCTAAGCAATGTCCACAGAGTGACTCGCCTCTTGCTTTCCACTATATGACTCCCCTGACAATGGCAATGAAAGTGGGCCACTGTGCGCAAACAGATCAGCCTACATCAAAGATCCCCTCATATATTACAGACATAAAAAGTCATTATCCTCAGTGGAAATCGATAGCCGACGTGGTCAAGATGAAGAGACCCCTGTCTGGTTTTCCGGGTCGGCTTACGAAGGAACATTGCAGCAAATGATATCATTTTTCTGTCATTAACTGGCCCCCAGGTCGATGACCATGTTTAAAGCCGAGGTATAATGTTACTTATAATGTCTGGTAATGAATGGCGTGCTGGTCGGGATGTGTTCAACATTGATTGAACATGCGGACCGGGAGGAGCATGAGGGCTCAATAAGGCTGAGGTTTATACGCCAGTGTTTCCATAGCATACCTGCAATATTGAGGTGTGGACAGGGCTCCTACACCGCCGTGTGCTTTATTTGGAGATCTTATTAAAGGTCTCTATTAGTGTTTGTCCAGACTAGCTGTGTTTGTCTGCAGTCTAGCTGCAGCAGTGGCCCTGACTCCCAACGGGAATCAAAACATCAGTTTCTCTCTTTATTGTTATACTTCTAAACCCCAAAAGAAATCTCCCAGTTACTGTAGAAAACCTTAAACTTCTGCTATATTAGTAGTATTAATATCTGGCACTCTTATAATACAACTAGTTCTGCTAGGTTTATTAATACTAGTAGTAGGCCTACATACGCAGCTGTATATTCCTTGTAAATATAATTTAGTTTTTCTTTTTCAATAAAACTTTTATGTAGATTGTTCGTTTTTATGGCCTTTTTTTATTGTTTACATTGTATTCTAATTTCGATATGTAAATATTTGTTTATACATGTTCTGTGCATGAAGAGGGCTAAAACCGCCTTTCATCGTGCCATCCTGCGTTGTACAATGGCTAATAAATACGACCTTGAACCTTGCATCTATCGCTCTTAGATGTTTCAATTTACACACGCAAATATAAATATCTACAATTATACAAAAATATTTTCAACAATACGATTCACTGCAATTGGAAGTTGACTCAATCTTTACACATTCTACTGCTCCCTTTTCTTTGTGACAACTGCAACTAAAACTACAACAAAAAAAACGAATTAACATTATTGGTACGAATGTAGAAGGAGAAGTGGTTTGCTGTGCAGTTTGGGAGAAATGTAAAATTCCATTTTCTTTCATTGTCCTCTTTATTATGAACGGACAAATAATCTTCACAGTAAATTGACTTTAATTTCTTCCAAATTAAACAATTATGAAAAAGCTGAAAAATGCTTGACCATTAAGTGGAATTTTTTTTTGTGGCACATTGATCTGCAATAGAAAAGGAAGACCAATAAAAATGCAATATAGACTGTAATTAATCTGTATGGTATCTACATTTATCTAAACCCATATTATTGCTTTCCATTATTGATCAGACATAATCATGCTAAATTAAAGCTTAATAAAACACCATTATGCCATTCCCATGTGCCGTTCCATGTCTCTCTCTCTCTCTCTTTGACACAATGCATCCATTGCTTCAGTGGAACTGTTCAAAAGGGAGCGAAGGGGGGGGAAATAACAAGCCAAAGGAATGACTAAGCACCACAACACAACACAAGGCGACATGCACTCACTGCCCCATTTTGCTGAGCGTGTATCATCTACAATATCACCCTGGCCACTGCTAAAAGAAAGCGTTGGGTCGTGAAGATGTATTTCATCAAAATTGCATGGTTTCAGCCCCCGTTTTGCCACTTTAGACACCTTTGTTTGGTGTTTGGAGGACACGCCGAGTATAAAGCGCTCAGTCCTGCACAGATGAGAGCACATGTATAGCCATAAGACAACCCATGAGGGAGTGTGTGTGTTTTCATGTAGGAGTCAGGGAGGATACACACAAAGGTTAGACCAAAACTGGCCTTTTAATACATTTCTGGGGAAAACACTGAAGCCTTTGGCATGATGACAGGGAAATTTTAAGAGAAAATACAAGCAGTCTCAGTCCAGGAACACCGGTATTGACTCTTAAGCTGCTCGGTTCACTTAGTTCGGACTAAATTAAAAGAATGATACATTGTTGCCTTTTAGTTCTGGTCTATTTGGTGTTCAGACTGACTGCAGATTTATCTTCTTTGGTCACAAAGTGCTCATAAAGAAACAGGATGGTGGGGAGCGTAATTAGTCAAGCCTGCAACTGAACCGCATCTGCCATAACTTCTGATAGACAGCTAGAAACAGGGCAAAACATTGTGTCTTGTAATGTCATATGCTAACTGATGGAGGAGATATTGCAGACATTCACGGTCCCCAGAGGATGAATCCTACTGACTTTTGACCAAGAGACCAAGAACCTGAAAAAGTAATGGCATTCCCATCATTCTCAGCTGTGTTTAGTGCCAATTAGCAAATGTGGGCATGCTGACACACTAAATTAAGATGTGTTAGCTCAAGGCACCGCTGTGCCTAAGTTTAGCCTCACAGAGCTGCTAGCATGACTGAAAACTTCTGAGCACTTATCAGGGAAAATCCATGCACTCACATGCTGATAGACACGTTATCATGGTCACCAAATAATTTTTGCGTAATTTTTATAAGAGACGTACTACTTGACAGTTTTCATGATCATCAGATGGACTGAATTCATATGTCACATGATCTGCTATTGCTCAGTCCAGTGTTCGGTCCACACAAGAGTTTGAATAATGATCACACCAGCCTAAATGAACCAAACCCAAACAACAAACACATTTGAACTGCACCAAACGCATTAGATGTGAGAGCACCATACAGCTACTTTTATCTCTCTCTTGCACACACAATCACACCATGTTCACTCCAGAAAGAATCCATTTAACTGTCCCGTGTCTCACACACAGATTGTTTTGTCTGTACGTGTCATCCGGTTCAGAGGGCGCATTCTTACAGGAGGACACAGCGAGACCTCACACAGCAGCCCTGCGCCTCCTCCTCCTCCTCTTCACACATCCCCCTTTACTTCCTTTCTTTCTCACCAGTCCTCCTGTCTTCATCCCTCCTCCTTCTCTTCCTCTGCTCTGTTCACTATAACTTTCTTTATAACGCCCCCACATCTTTTGCCCCCAAAGGAAGATTTTGTCAGTGTTTGCTGTTAATGTGCATCTGATCATAATCAGGCAGTGATCTTTGAATACAATTCAGTGACAAAAACTGACCAAAGGAACCTCAAGTGAGACATTCTCACATTTTCATTTTGTTTGCCATCATTTAGTTCACTTCTGCCTCTGGCTGTGCAGGCACACAAGGGGTTAAGAGGTCATTAGAATTTTGGCACAGGGCGATATAAAGCCTTAAAAATCAGTAGTAAAAAATTTAAATCAATACAAAAACATAGCAGGGAGCCAGGGCAAGGTAGTTATAGCAGGGGGTTTATGTTCATGTCTCTTGATCTCAGTAATAATTTGTGCAGCGCCGCTCTGCAACAGTTGGAGCCAGGAGCAGTAACCCCGCTTAAGAGGAAAGTGTATTACTGTCGTCATCCATGCAGCAGTCCATCAACCTCTTTTCAGGCACATTTTTCTGCAAATATATTTCTTGCAAATATAAAAGTGAAGACCCACTGCAGAAATTTAAAGTAAAAAAAGAAGACAGGAAATGTGCCTAAAACTACATTTTAATGGAAACATGACAAATAAAGCATATAGAAACATGTTTTTCATGACGCGTGATTTGTTCATGCATTGCAGAACGATGCAATCACTGCAAGTTTATTTGCAGGGTGCTCCAAGTGATGATTTTTTTATATCTAATTTAGCCACGCTGCCTGTCATACTCTGAAATAAGCCGACACAGAAATTTAAATGACTTCCATTTTCTCTCTAGGAACATATCTGACACATGACACAAGCATTTCATTCACGCCTCAAAGCTCCCATCCACATTACATCTTTTTGTCAGAGAAGCAGTCAGACTGTGCAGCTATTGTAGCCCCCCCTCACCTCCCTCCTCTTTTCCCCACAAGGGCCTGTAAAATTTCAGGCAGTGCTTGCAGAAAAATGCCCCCACTGTCCTAAATAAAATCACTCTTTCGCTTTCAGTCTGCGATCCAGCTAACAAATCTGCTCTGCCAGGAAAGGACAGAAAGAGATAAGGAAGACAGACAGGAAGAAAAAGAGGAATAAAAGCCCACGATGCCCTTCGCCCCTCCTCAGACTGCCCCCTCTAAAGATTTCCAAGCCATGTTGTAAGTCCGTAACAATCAGAACATTCACAAACATGGCTGTGCTGCCATTTCTTTCCCCAAAGATCTATGATTTGCCAAGCACTCCCTCTGAGAGCTACTGGTGGCTGAGCCAAAACTCCCCCCCACCTCCTCCCAAAGCACTGAGAACACCCCGGGAGTGCTGAGAAATTGCCCCTGCCGTGTCCACTTTAAATGCGTGTGAATTCCAAATAATGTTCCACAGCCAAATAGCAGTTGGCACAGAGCCGGGGTGAAGGGCTCGAGAGGGGCTCGCTCCCACGGAGAGCAGGGGAGGAAGGAGATGGTGAGGAGGACGGCACGGTGAGTTAGAATGAGAAGTCAGTCATCGAAATGAACAGACCAAAAGCTTTTGACAGTTTCCCGTGTTCAAATACACGTCCGCATTTTAAATGGTCATTAATCAGGTAGTGCAGTGAAGAAGAACTCAACTCATCTGGAATTCTATCAAATCAGCTTGAAATAACAATCTGTGCAACAGTTATTTTTCACGCCCCTTTATCTTAAACCTGGAACTTGATCATACGTGACTTCGTACCAAATATGAGTGGCCACTTACAAAGCTGGACAACTGGATCCAAAGGAGAACTGAGCATACAGTATAAAATGGTCCACACCCGCTGTTACATAGACTTAATTACTGGTTATGATAGAAGAATATAAATAACAGAAAAAAACATTCTAGACGAGTGAATTTCATAAATAAATCCAACAGCAGCTGCAGTCCTTTGTCAGATCTATTATATCAATTAGCCACCGTGTTGCTGTGCACTCAGATCTAACAGCCCAATATGAAATCCTATTTTTATGCATAAGTGTGGAACAAAAAGATTTAACCAACCCATATTGGACCTGGAATTTAGATCCAAACATTTAGTGCCAATGCAGGAAGTAGTGTCCCCTATACACCGATCAGCCACAACATTAAAACCACTGACAGTTGAAATGAATAACATTGATCATCTCGCTACAGTGCAACATTCTGCTGGGAAACCCTGGATCCTGACATTCATGTGGATGTCAATTGACACAAACCATCTGCCCAAACACCCTTGCAGATCAAGCGCACCCTCCATGGCACCGGCGCAACAGGCCTTTTGCCATATTGAACCGACGCACAAAGGCTCGCGCCCTGCGTGTCTTGTTCTCCTGACGCACAAGGTTTACGTTACTTTGGTTAAGTTTAGACACAAAAACTACATGGTTAGGGTCAGGAAATGACTGGTGACGCTTGGCTTCACATGGGACACGAACTCCGGTCTCCCGGGTGAGAGTCGTGTGTGTGACTCTCCACTCAACCCCAACCTCCACCCCTCTTGGCGCTTTGGAAAGTTCTTTACGTTGTGCTACGTCATTTGCTCAAGCCGTCTGATACTGACGGCGTTACATTGCTGGTACATTAAACCCGTGCATCTGGATGGGATGCGAAGGGCCGTGACATCTGACGAGCTAGGCATGAGAGCAGGCAGGACATCCAAAATATCTCCTTTGACCAAATTTGCAACAAACCAGTTGTAAAATGGCTGGAAAACCAACAATGCCACATATCCAATATCCAAAATTCAAAATAATGCAATCAACTGAGCTAATTAAAATTTAGCTAAAAAAAAAAAGAAGCTTATTTAAGGTTAATTTCAATTTATCTGATGTACATACAGTGCAAACAATAGGGGTATCTATCTAATACCAAGTAAAATATGAAAGCCTTCCATGCTGCTGACATGGCCTGAATGCAACATTAACCTCATTAGTAACCTCTGAAGTGCATGTTCAGTTAACTTTCCAACCACAAGTTTTCCATCTCTGGAAAGTCCAGACAATTTTCAAATATGTTTGTTATTTTTCATTGTTGGTTTTGTGTGTTAGCCCAAGAACAAATCCAGAAAATGTGAGCTGTGTTCCAACCAAACATCATTTACTGGTCTTAAATGTATAATGGGCTGCCACAGTGCATTGTGCTGAAGAAATAATAAACAATCAGTTTGCATTCTGGGTAACTGCACACCATTGTTGGACTCCATCTACCCCTGAAGGGTTTATCTTACAAAAGTTCAGCAAAGTTTTCAGAGTAACAGAACAGCACTTAGAATAGCTGGAGGGCATCCCTCAAGGAGACGTGCAAAGGCCACGTTAGACGACTGTTGGAATGCAATGCAAGACTTGATTATTGGCACTGCCTGTTCAGAGAAAATGTGACGAAACTTAAAATCACAATCCAGGCCGTCTCCCAAAGAGCGATGAGTGACCTCTCTCCCTCGACAACGCTTTGCAAGGTTTGCTGTGTTTGGTTTCCTCTGGTTTAAAACATCACAGAGCAGCAGGGCTAGTAAACACGAGCGTGCTGTGCAGTTTACTGATGCAACGTTCAGCTTTCAGTGATATTACTGACAATTACTGATGGGGGGAAAAAATATCTTTACCAGGGGAAGGGTGACAGGATTGTTTAAAGTGGAACCTAAACTAAACTCTTTTAAAGTGATTATTTGACTGATTTTTGTCCGTTTCATCGAACAGACAAAAATCAGCTATTTCAAGATGTCATCTTGGGTTTTCAAATCAATCATTTGAAAAAGCAATTTCTGGATTAATTAATAATAAAAAATAACTGTTAGTTTTCACCCTTCTACACTTCATAAAAGATGTAAGTAGAAGCTTTCTTTTTTACTACAGTGCATGTTGCTGCAAGTTCCAACACATATCTAAAGTCAAAATGTGTTCTGGGTGGGGCATCAGGTTGAGTTGAATTGAATTATAGTGCACTGAAAAAAGAATCTGAAGCACTCTAAATAAACTTATTTCAAATCAACAAAAACGTGTGTAAAAACGTATGTCAAAGTTTGATTTATCACCTGCTTTGTGTTTTTTGGAATTATGCTTGATGACAGATTCAACAAAAAGCTTTTAAAAACTTCGTTCAAACCTCATAATCCCTTAGAATATAAACACAATTGTGCCTTTACAACTTGCATGAATGAGTTTGCTTCCGGTTTGGTCGCATATTTCAGCGAATACTATTGAATTTAGAACATTTGGTTGTTTGGAATTGTCTCCTTGCTGAAGGCATCCAGTTAAAATGAACCCCTGCCTGCATGAAACAGGATACAACTGCTTTTGGACTTGAATAAACATGTTGTAATAAACCACCCACTGTACTGTATATTGATGTCTGCACTACAACAAGAAGTTCCAATGTGCCCCAAAACTCATGTGATGTTGTGGAAACAGTTAAAAAGCCCTGCAAGCAGCAGTTGCACTGGCGATAAAATGCTCATTTGATAAATTATCTTGGTGCATAATGCCACGACTCACCAATGGCATGAAAAAGTTGAGAAATTACAGCCGACCTATTAAGCGTCTGAGTGCGATTGTGTGTATGTGTGTGTGTTATTGAGGTCAAAAGTAAAACAGAAAGTGGATTTGTCATTGTCACCTGCGTTTGGCGGTGTGCTGCGATTTAGATGCAAAGTGCAGTCCTCTGCCATAGATCTTTTGTTGAAGCAGCTTGGAAGGACCACACAAACTCCACTTATGACAAATAGGACTCATACATTAACTGTAATTTTATGCAGCGTCGAGTTAAGAGACACAGCGATGCTTTTTTTCTCAGCTCAGCAGGGGGGACAAATTGCTCATAGATCTTCGGAGCTGTTTAAGAGAGAGGTTGATTTTCTTGTGGCTCAGCACGATTTTGTCTTTTCTTTTCTCTCCAAGGAGGGAAATGTTTTTTGTTGTTTTTTTTTTTAGCTCTCACACATTTCTCAGACTTAAAAAAAATTGCTTGTTTATTCATCAGAGTAATGCCAGTGGCAAACAAACAATATGGAAGCTTAGAGGAAGGATTTTATTGGATTTGTTGGCTGAGATTTTGTTTCAGCTGTGGAAAACATAACTAAGACTAACTAAACTAAGAGTGTCCTTGTCCAACACTAATATGTACAGCCATCACCAGTCACCAACCAGTAACCACTATTTAATTGCTATGTATCTTGACCTTTTACTGATACAGTGTCTGACTCTGTCTTCAAGGAATGGAACATTTTGGGCAATGGGCTCATTTGCTTTCTGTCCATAAGTGAGATGAGAAGATTGATATCCATCTCATGTCTGTGTAGGTGAGTATAAGTAGCTGGAGTCAGGATGTTATTAGCCTAGCTTAGCAGGCTTTTAGGGACACAGCTCGCTGTGTCCCTAAAAGCATTGAATGTAAGACATCAGTTTATTCTGTACATAAATGTAATGTTTCAAGGACACATCATGGCAGTTTGAAAATTAAGATCTATGTGCTAGAATCCTAAAGATTAAATGTTGTCAGTATTTCACAAACTGTTTTTTTTTTTTTTTTTAAATTAACATATAACCAAAATGATAATCTTTCCCTATCTTTAAATTTAGTGACTGTTTCACAACTGAAAATCTGTTGCCTAAACCTATCCACAGACGGGAATCGAACCCTGCATTCTGGCGTGAGAGTCCTGCACGTTTTGCGCTTGACATCCACCCTAACCACATTGCTGTGACTCCTGCATAGTTGTGATTGAATGAAACATTGTGCCACACATGAAAGAGTTGTGCCGAGAGCCGTGAACAAATTTGTACATTCATGTCCATGTCCACGAATCCTGTAGATTAAATGTGTGTCATGACACTGTGTTGGATGTTTAGGGGAAGTTACATATGTGTTAAATTTCTTGGGTTCTTGATGAACAGCAATTTATCCATCAACCCAGCCCTTCCGGCTATATTGCAGAAGGTATTGTGAAGTGTAGGTTTTATTCTGTGTACAGGCATGATGAAACCATATCTGGCAACCGCACTCAAATAAATCTACACACAGTCACAGCCCCACGGAATAGTTCCCACACGTACCTTTCTCCAAAACCACAAATCAGCACTTCAACATTCATCTGTCTGTACAAGTTCAACAAAAGAGTTCCAATGTCTAATAAGTCAACTTTAGAGCTAATGGTAGGTTTACTTTTTGCCTTGAAAATAACGAGCTGTTTCACTTGGCTTCCACTTTTTATGCCAAGCTAGACTAACCCCGTCCCGACGCCAGCTCCGTTCCAACACACAGGCACTGATATTGATCTTCTCTTTGAAAGAAAGTGTATTTTACTAAATAAAACATTGTTTAAAATATGTTTGTTTTTCTCTGTATGCCATGTTTCATGAAACACAAATTTGATAATAATCCTAAAGAGGAACTTGAAGGAGACCTCTGTGCTTTACATTGTTGCTGGGAAATTCACATTTTGATTTGTTAGTCAAGAGTCCTTCATATTCTGAAAACCCAGATGGGTTACAGTGAACTTTTGCAACAAAATAACAATCAAATAAACAATAATAAATGAATAACATCAATGCTTTAGCTATGGGAGACATGCCTATATCTAAGAGACAGATTGACACTAAAATAGTGTGGTGGAAAGTAAAGATGTTAATATATTTGCTGTTTTGTTTTTTTTATAACTTGTTATTTGCAGCTTTGTCCTTCATGTAAGACCAAATCCTTTGGCCTAACTGTAACTGACATTATTAATCTTTTTTTTTTAATATATGGCAATGCAATTGTGTCCAAGTGTTATCTTTCATGAACTGTTTTTTTGTTTTAGTCCTATGTACAAATCTGCTGTACTATTACACAGATGCCACAGAGGATGAAACATTGTTTTGCTGAAAAACACATGGCTCCATGTGCAACTCTGCAGCTGCGTAATTAGCTCAGAATCAAAATCGACAACATTACAGCATGTTGCTCGTGCTGGACAAGTCAGCCACTGGACCGAAAAGAAAAAGAGGAAGGGAAATAAAAAAAAAACAACTATCATGGCTGAAAGTAGGTCAAGTGGAGACAGTTAGGGAGGTGTCCAGCAGGGCTCCAGATGGGGTGGGGGCAGGGGAGTTCGCGTCGCTGCCTCGGGTTTTCTCCTTACGCTCAAGGGTCGACCCTGAAGCATGTAGCCCCAATGAAAGCCATGTGTGGCCCGGGGAGAAGGTTCACTCCTGAAACCAGATGTGCACCAGCTCAGGTGTCACTTTTTTTTTTGTGTGTGTGTGTGTGTGTGATATATCTCCCTGTCTGACTGTCTCACAGCCAATATTCACTCAGTTCCATCTCACTCTCTCTGCGTAAAGTGTCAGTCTGCCTCATTGCCAATGCCACAAGACAAATACCTGCACTGTGAATAATGAAGGAGATGGAACATTTTCAAATTGCTTAATATCTGTTTTCCCACACTATTTTGAATACAACATATATTCTCTTTATGAAAACCCCCCGGGGCATAGAACTTCATTTTGTATTTTGTTTTTTTCCCAGCTGGTTTGGAATAAACGGGGGAAAGAAATGGTGGGTTCTGCTGAGACAATGACAAGGAAATGATGAACCACTGTACCACCAATTACGTTGTCACCGACAGGTGGTCTCTGGGAAGAAGAGTTTAAAAAAAACCCAACCTGTTATCACATGTTTATCTTTTATTATCTTTATGCTGTGTTTGTTCTTGTTGTCTTGGATCTACTTATTTTCTGCAGGTAGTTTGCAGTTATTCTTCTCTATTGTCTCTACATGGTAGGAGATGACTGACTTTTAAATCCCGCTTTTAATTTGATATCATCTGCCAGTCAACCTGTGCAATAAACAAGATACAGCCTGTGTTGGAGCCTATGGAAGTGTTGGAGTTTTGTAGGAACACAACTGTTGTTATCCATTCATTGTAGTGGTGCTGGTTTGATTCCTGGCCCGACTGGTCCACCTGTCCACCAAGTTTCGCTCGACCCCAAATTGCTCCCCACGTATTTGAGTAGGCTACACTTACAGCACTTTAAGGCTAATTAATGTAATGTAATGAATGGATGGTATATAAAATGTTGCAAAATAATAAAAGCTGCCCTTCACAGTTTCCCAGAACAAAAGATGTTTTTAATTTGCTTGCTTCTCAATTGAATCCAAAACACAAAAACATTAAATTTACAATGATATAAAACAGAGAAACAATGAGTTTTTAATTAGCTTTTTCCCAATCTAACTCCAAACCCAATATATTAAATTTACAATGATATAAAACAGAGAAAAGCAGCAAATTCTTAAATTTGACTTGTTTGAACCTGCAAATGTCATCTCTGCTTGCTTCCTGTGCATCAAGTAATCGATTGATCAACTAATTGTTTCAGCTCTTAATACAACACTGTAAGATATAGTTAGAATACTATTCCAGAATTAAAAATGCCAGTGTCAAAATGTTAAATCCAAGTAAATAAGAGCACATAGCCGTCGAAAACCTCGTCCACAAATGGTTAAAAATGCTTTAAAACTCTGATGTAATGATGGATTAACCTTGGCCAACAGGCATATGTGAGAAACTAATCATAAAAATAAGGATACTGCTGTTTACCACTTTAACTTTCAGTCTCAGTTGCACAAAGCAGAAAATAAAGGTCAGGAGGAGAGAGTTCAATAGTGTACAAAAATAGGAGGTCAGTTCTGATAAAAGTCAAAGACACAAACGATACTACAGATCTGTAACGACCTGAAGCTGACTGGTAACTGATCTTCAAAAAAGAAATATCCAGCAGCAAAGCATGAACTGTTATTATTGCAGGGGTCTGGGTCTTTAGTCCTGTAATTTGACTATGTGATGGATGTGGAACATTTTTATGACCAGGGACGGCGCAAGCCTGGAAATGTTATGTAACTTTTGGCCAAACAGCCGTCGGTTCTCCTCTGTCTTTTGGTTTATTCAATAATCGTTGTGGATGTTTTAAGTCATTACCTCTCGAGTCCCAGTTTTTTGTTGTTGTTTTGTTTTTTTTATCTTGCAGGAGTTTTTCATTAGCTGTCAAAGCAAAACATCTGTGGTGTGGGTAAAACTCCAAGCTTCAAACAATAGATAACAGATTTGTGATTTACTGTTGAATTAACATTGCAGGTAAAAAAAAAAAAAAGATTAATCAGTGCTTGTTTTCAAAATATATTCATCTGTATTTGTTGCCTATCACTTAGACACAGATCTATTGTTGCAACATCTATATTGTTTTGACAGCCATGGTGGCTACTAGCTGTGTAAAATATGAACAGAGCTTCCTGGTCTGAAATGTGGAGCCAATACAGAAGTGCTTTAAACCTGAATTCTGTCTAATGGCCAGCACGCGGCGACTCCGCTGGTTGCAAATAAAGTCCAATTGCATGTAAGCTTATGAGAAAATGACCCTACTTCTCACTTGGTTTATTACCTCAGTAAACAGTTTCCTTATGAGTTTATGGTCTCAATTGCTAGTTTCAAGTCTTCTACATTATAGCACAATGCTCATGTTGTAAACTATGGTGAAATAGAATATAAAACAGGTTATGCTTTAGGGAGTGGCTACCTTGTGACTTACAAGACAAAACGTACAAAACAAACTCATTTATTAAACAATCTTTAATTTACTGACTTTTGTAAATACATTACCTATTTGGTAAAACCTGAGTTTTTGAATCTCAGCCTTCTGAGTTCTAGTTCCTATATTGTCTGGTTATTTCTTACAGGACTAAGCCTTACTACAAGTGAACTGATGAGGGATTATAGGGATTTAGATTCTGTAAGTAAATCTAATAGTGGATTCCTAGTAATAACCCACTCATAATAACGGGCAAAGCAAAACGTTTAGGAAGTTTCCATGGATATTGAACAGATTAGTGTCTAGACACGTATTAACAAAAGACTTTCTTAAGTCTTAACTTCGCTCACATGTTAAAGGTGTGGTGAGCGATTCCGGTCAGAGATAGTTGAGTCTTCAAATACCGACATGGTGGGTTGGTGGGAATAAGAGTGGATCCACGATCTTTCTCCAGAATCGCTCACCCCACCTTTAGCATTGTGTCAGGTTGTAGTGTGGTTCTTTGCCATACAAGTAGAGAAAACAAACAAGAAGTATGCATTTCTTACGAAAATGTACTAATCAGTGCTGTAGTAACTCCATATATATAGACCTATATATCAAGTTATATAGACCTATATAACTTGAAGGTCCAGTGTGGAGGAGTTATTGGTACCCAGTGGTGAGGTTGCAGATTGCAACCAACTGAACACTCTGTGTTTTACCCTCACCCATGGCCACAAAATATGTGAAAGCAGTAATACCATGTTTAGAATACAATCCTTCAGGTTTAAGAGTGTGTTTCAAGAAAAATGAAACACTGATCCATGTTTAGTATTATTGAAGTACAAAGACAAGGGATCGAAAAGGTTGTTTTCCATCTCCACCCACAGTGGGTCCTGTCTCCCCAATGATCATAACACTAGATTTCTTATTAGGCTGGAGATTTGATCATCATTTGATTTGCTGTAAAAGGCCATAACCAGACAATTACAGAACTTTCCTCTTCCATTGGTTTCCCCCCCTCTGGTTTCCCTGTGTGTTTTTCCTCTGCCCAATTGTACAGGCAGATTGCCTTTCCGTTCCAAGCTCTTCCCCAAAGACCCGAGACATAAATTGTTGAAATGTTCTTTCAGAGAGCAGGGAGATGTGGGTCAGATCAGTGTGTATGCACACCTCTGTTTGTATATGCCCGGTCATGTAATACACCCCCAGCAGGTTTGAACGCCTTTCAATTATGACACCTTTTTGGCCGAGCTTCCATCTCACACAGACTCACAAACAGACCTTTGCGCCTCCCTCTTTGGCCCATAACCCCAAGCACCACCATCATCTCTGCATTTTTCATAAACTCCATCCTTCCACCCACTCGTCTGAGAGATGGAAAAGATTTTAAGATTTCCACAGAAACCTAGAGAACCAGGACTGGAATCTCATCTTACATTTTTACTTTGGTACCCTTCGGCATCGCCAGCCGACACGCTAAGCCTTCCCTTTAGCTTCTCGCAACTGCTTATCCTGATGCACAAGGTCTACGTTACCTTGGTTACGTTTCGGCACAAAACCCACTTGGCACTTTGTCGTCCTTCACGCTACATCATCTTTTCGAGTCGTCTGAAACTGATGCAGAAGGCTTTACATTGCACATAAACCTTTGGGTGTCCCTGCCTGACCCCAAAGGGTATACCTCATGCCTCTGAATGAGACAAATCGTCGATATCTGACGAGCTGGGCATGAGAACAGGCTGCTTTAGCCCACATTTAGCGAAAATCTTGATGCTACATCACAATCATATTTTATACATTGGTGTGCCAACAAACCTATCAAATCCTACATACGTCAGGTCCATAGAGAAACAGCTTTCCCAGTTTGGTGTGAAAGAACCTGATTGGTCCGACCTCAAACACCAATGGGATGAAATGAAGCACTGACTGCAGGCCAAGCCTTATCACCATCATCAGTGTCAGACATCATTAATTCTCTTGTGTATCCCATTTTTTTGTTCATATCAGGTGACAAAAAGACATTGAAAATTCTGAATTACCAATAAAAAAATTCTGTGATTTTGCAGAAACATTTTGTCTGGCTAACGGGTTGTGGGGGGGGGGGGGGTTACTTCATAGCACATTTTTCATCAGTGGTAGCGTGCTCTTTTCTATCCCCAGCATGTGCTTTTGTTGCATAACACGTCACCTCAAACGAAAACACAATTTGCCAGTGTAGATTTTGAGTGCAAATATGAAAAACATATGGCGCCGACGAAAGCCACTGTGCTGCTGCTCTTGTTTGTTTGGTCACATCCTCGGCGAGGGATGCACAGATGGGACTTGTCGTTCGGAGTGGCTTGTGCAGAGAATTTACATGCAGGAGAGGGAAAAGTAGAAAGAGGCGGCCATTAGAATTGGGAACTCAGCTCAGAGCTAGGAGAATGCCACTGTGTAGCTGTCTGCTAACAAGATACAGAAATGTATATCTGAGATGTTTTGCTTATCTCCAGAGACTTACAGGGAGGACCTCAGAGTCTCACTCAAAGACACTTCATGGCTGTTAATGGACAGATTGGCTGTTGTAAGAGACTGAACATCCCGTCATCTCACTTTATGCCAGGGCTTCCACAGGCCTTGAACATACATTTTTATGGTTTTAGACTATGCTATGGAAGAAAAGTTATCATTTGAGTACTTTCAAAAGTTACCTGTCAAAAGAGTGTGGATTTTGTATTGGGCTGAAACTCAGGTATTGTATTGGGACTATAAAAGATTTCCAATACCCAACTCTAAAGCCGGGCATACACTGTACGATGTGAGCCTGTTTCTGACCCAATTTTTAAGCTGCACGACTCATTTTAGAGTCAGGCCGAAATTCAGCTTCATCATGAGGAGCAATCGTGGCCCGACCAACTGCTTCCGATTGGCTGTCGGACGTTCAGATAAATCTCTGTCGGCTGTAGTCAGGCTCTCAAGGTCAGCGCCTTTTTTGCAACTGCACCTGCACGAAAGGCGCTGACAAAGCGTCTGAGAGTGTGAATGGAAAATATAGTAGATCGAGTTGTGGCAACAGCATTCATACCTCCTCCTTCTATCACGACCGATATGAACAAGAGAAATGTCAGGAAATCATGTAGCTTATCAGCTGCATGGCCATCATTTTTTCTTTTCGCTAGTTAATTTGTTGGTGCTGCTGACGTGTGTGTGTGTGTGTGTGTGTGTGTGTGTGTGTGTGTGAGAGAGAGAGAGGGAGAGAGAGAGAGAGAGAGTGATGATGTAAGCCTTGCAAGTGAAATACAGGACCATACAGATGATTTTTACATTGAGAAAAATGACGACGGGCTGTTTTACTTTCTATTGTCTAATGTCAACTCAGAGAATATCATTATCATATCAATATCATTGAAACATCCTTGAATTCAATTTCATTCTTTCTTTAATTCAGCTTCTTTATCAATTCATTCCTTCATTATTTATTATCCAAAGAAATGTGAAAGGTGTCGTGTGCACTAGGTATCTAATTACTTGCGGTGTTAACGTAACTCAGTCTTTCAGTTGTTATGCCTCCAAAGGCCTTGACAAGTGAAATTAGTTCAATCAACTCTCTTTTGTTTGCAGAAAAATATGTCTACATTTCAAAGCCACGTGTAACATGAAATGCTTTTTAGACTCTTTTTCACTGTGTCTTAAAAATGAAAATACAGGTATAATATTTGAGCGATTTCTGAGCGTCCTGACCTGTTGACCCCTGGCACGGACAAACAGCGCCGGCTCTTTGAAACACCAGCTTCAAAGCCGATCCTCATCTGTTGAGGTGTGAATTATGTGAAACAGCACCTCCCATCAACCTCCCTCCCTCCCTTCTCCGCAGCGGCCGCGGCGCTGGGGTGCCTCCAAACAGATGTTGGCCAGCCAACACTGGAGGTCAAAGGTCATTGGTCTTGGTGCAGGGTTTGTTTGGGAGGAGCGTAACGGCCGTTGAACAAGACCATGTAGCACTTCATCAGCTGGGGATAAACAGGCCGCGCCCTCCTACGACCTTGTTTGGTTTGAGGGCTGCTATGATGGAGGTCCGCTAATTGAATTCTGCCACCGCTAATAAATAACAGGTGATCAATATTTTTAGGAGGTAATTTGTTCAATGGTAACGTTTCATTGTTTGTGTTTACTTTATCAGGTTCTTTATTTTTTATGGTATTATCTTTATCTTTCCAGATATTAGTTAATAACCTGGTTAAGATCATATTACAACATTTATTATCACTCATGCATCCATGAATTAATGGATGATTAACTCCAAATCTCTAAGGATTAAGAAAAATTAAGAAAACTCCATGAAAAAAAAAAAGATTATTGGTCTGTTTTAACATGCCAGAGGTTTAAAGAAATTGTCCAACAACAAATCTAATCAAGAATACAAATTATTTATTATGGATTTCTTTTTTAAATATATGATAATCTATTCTCACTCTCGACTTTTTTGGAAGCACATACTTAAAAGGAATCAATAAAAATATCAGACACACATTGCGCAACACATTTTGACACAGAGCCAATCAGCAGCTTGTTTGATAATGAGCTGTTGGTTGTGATTGCTTTGATTGGCTCATGGCCAGCCAGAGATATTGGAGTGGTCAGAAGGGGGCAAAAGCTGACGGAGGACAAAAAACAGAACACAGTTTAAAACTGAGGTATTAAGCTGTTGTTGAGCCCACAAACGACCAATGATTGTGGTTTTTAGGATAGGTCTAAAAAGCAATAGTGGCAGGAGACTTCCCTACCCAATGGGCCACTATAACAGGTTTCCTTTTTTTTAAAAAAAAAAAAGGTCATGGATTTGCTAAAGCAACTAGGCATTTTAGTTTTTCGCCAACATTACTCAAACAGGAGAAAACTGTATGCATTTTGGGGGGAAGTATTTATAGTGGCTGTATTTACAGCAGCAGGACGGTGGATGTAGCACTCAAAATAAACAACAGCGCGGCTCACTGATGTGTTTTTGGACGACAATGGAATTAGATATATCAGGTTTTAGATACATACACAATTAATTGTAAGATCAAATCATGGTTGGTTGGTTTTGCTCTTGTTCAGAGTCAGAAAAATCTAAATCTTATTCATATGCTGTCCCAAACAGTGTCAGTCTTACTGTAAAGCACTGCAGTGTGGAGGAATACTCATTGGACTTGGTTTGGATAACACTGATCATATTTAGATCAATCTGGTTGCCATCTGCTGAAGGTAGAGGAACAGCGACAGAGTCAGTGGAAAGTTACTGCCGTTGCGTTGTTGTCAGACTTTGGTCTGGATGACTCTGGATGGTTTTCTCTACCCAGTTTAATCTTTTTGATCTCATGTTCTTCTTGTGTGAGTCACAGCTTTTTTACTCTCCTGTCTTTCGGAGCCTGCAGATGTTGCTGATATGTGTGTGTATACCTTTATTCAAGCTGAAAAATGTCTCCGTGTGTGTATACTGTCACACTGAATGCATGTCTGCTTTTATGTCTTTATGATTGTATGCGTGGATGTGCTGTATGTCTTTGTTTATATATTATATTATCATATATTTGCCAAATTGCAGATACAAATGCACATTTGCATGTGTGCTGATTTATGTGTGTTTGTGTATGTTTAAATTTGCGTGTCAGCTACCGTGTCTGCCCGTATGTTTGAGTGTCTGTGCGCTTTCGCTTACAGATGATGCATGCAAGTGTATGTGTGTCTACCTTTTTCCACACTGGCGGTGACATGTGAACTCGAGCTGATCTGAACTACAAGATGCAGAATTTATTTGCCATTTACACGAGATAACGCTGATCCTTCAGCAGTCTACATAATCAAAAGGCAGCGCTCGCTCCGTCCATCTCAGCACTCCATTCAAGCTAACAACATTACTATTCATCATATTCACACCTGTCCAAATCCATAACCTCATTGCCTGGAGGGAGGAAAGAAAAAAGAAGAAGAAAAAAAGAAGTCATCGCCATCTCGCAGAGAAGAGGAGAATGCAATTCCCCTCTGCCTGCGTCTCCTACATGCATTTGTCATACATCAACCAGACAAGTCAACTCCCTCCTCTCCTCGCACGCAGTTCCTCTCTGACCCGGCTAGCTCTGTCCTGACTCATAAAGAGAGCTAAATGAAAACCATCCCAACCCCCTCCCCTCTCTGTCGCTCTTGTCTCTCTGCAACCAAAACTCATTTCCTCTGCACAGTGTATCAGTGGGAAAAGACGCACACAACATCGAAGTCAAAGTCAGGAAGGCCCTGCCAGCCCCCGCCTCCGATCGACTCAGACAAATAGTGCACATTTTTCAAGGAATTCCCTGAATGTGGGAGTGGACCTGCAGATGTTGGAGAGCTGTCGCTCCCTCAAAACCCCCACCCCACTCCCAAAAGCCCCCTCCACCCATTCCATGTTTCTCATGTGTGTTTTGTGTTGTGAATGTGCAAACAGATGCAGGAAGGCACAGACGCACAAAGGCACTCGAACAGCCGGGTATGTACACGTGTATGAGTACACACACAAACACACACTTACAAACATGGTCACTGGTCATGGATATTTTCTCTCTCTCTCTCTCTCTCTTTGTGTGTGTGTGTGTGTGTGACTCTCATGCAGGTAAACTCATTTCCTCTGCGCTGTGTAATTGTCACATATACACACAAAAATGCATACACACATGAAAAGACACCCATTCACAAGCGGGGGGGGGGGGGGGGGGGGGGGGGGG
>JBBPCS010000393.1:12163045-12196205 GCA_037974645.1 Hollardia meadi | reverse complement strand
ACACACACACACACACACACACACACACACACACACACACACACACACACACACACACACACACACACACTCCAGTCCCCCCAATGTCAGCGATGCCGATGAGACCCCCAGACGTGCAGACCGAGGAGGTTAAGTGGAGCTTAGAAGGAGAGCCCAGCTGTGATGAAGGACCACAAATCCCATAAGCCACCAGTCTCAGGGCAGGTTGGCACCGCAGGAAGCTTTCAAAGGAGATGTGGCGAGAGCGGCTCTGTGTGTCGAGCGGGAATATTGGATGTGAGGAGAGAAGAATGTCTTGGCTGGCCTCACTGACGTGAGAAGAATCCCATATTGTCTCGTGTTGAACAAGCTGAGCACTGTGCAGAGCCACGAATGCACGCAGTGACATTTCACTCCAAAATATTAAAATGTCTCAAATTTTGCAGTGGTGAGATAATTCTGAGCAATGTACTCCACCTCATGTATTTTTTTTATTTTTTTTTTGACAGCATCCAATTTTTGTCTTCTCTAGAATCAGAACATGCAGTGAGTTGTAACAGAGTAGAGTAAGTCTTCCTTGTCTGCTTGTTTGTTTGCTCCTTTGTGATTAAATCAAGAGAAATGCTGCCTCAGCATAGCCATTACTGATTATCATAAACTTTATTTGATAAGGCAATACCACTGAGACTGAGATCTTTATTGTAAGAGAGACCTTAGTACAGCAGGAAACCAAATACAAACAGCATCATAAATTATCACAAACCTCTCTACACAGGTCATATAGTGCATTTAAGAGGTTTAGAATTGTTTGTACTTTGCTCCATTTGCATTTGGAATAATGCTGGAAGGTCAACTTTCCAGACTTTATCCATGGGGGATCCAAAGCAGCTCTCATCCAACGAATTACTTTCATATTTTATGCAGGAGACCAACGTTTGTGTCCTATGACAGACCTGCAGTTGGAATTTGTCTTTTTCTCTCTCACTGTAACCTTTCCCTAAACTGAACCAAGTGTTTTATTTGTGTAACCATAATTTATTTGCATAACCACAATATTTCCCTAACCTCTACTGTAGTTGCCAAACTAAGAAATTATGGATGGCAGGAATTTTAAAAATGTTTTAAATGAGCAGAGTTTAGCAGAATAGTCCAACACTGACGTTCTTGTCTGGTGACAGAGATTAACTGATTAAAGTTAAATAAGTTAAATAGTAGAGGTACACCAGATTGCCAAAATAATGTGGATTGAACATTCATATATGGAACAAGGCTGCAGGGATTTCCTCTCACTTAGCCACTATACAACATTAATGAGGTCTGTCTCTGATGTGTCTCAATAAGGCCTGGCTCACAGTAGGTGTTCCAAATCATTCCAAAGGTGTCTGAAGCAAACTACTGTCTAAAATACTTCCATAATAATGGTAAAGAGCTGAACCAAAACCATGAGAATTCCCAGACCATATGATGTAAAATTGAAGTGTAACACATTGTAGATGCTTGAGACCTTTTTACCACTTAAGGATAGAATATAATCTTCTGGTTGCTAATGAGCAGCAGCCACAAGTAGTTCACAATGGTGAGTATAACATTTACCATTAAGGCACAATTCTATACTGAATTCAGTTATTCCCAAGTGGAGATGAAGGTGATTATTTTTCCTCAAAAAGATCATGATGATTTTGAAAATAAGGGCTACCTGGTTTCTGGCATTAGCTCGGTGGATTGGAAATCCATATTAGATCAATGTACGTATGGCTCCAGAGGTTCAGTTTGTCAGAGGTCTGGAAAAACACATTGAAAGAAAATAGCATTTGCATTTCAATGGTCAAGAAGTACACAAAATACTAAAGTTGTGCAAAGTCAACTTTCAATTTTAATAGATAAAAAAAGAAATTGGTTCAATCAATTTGTTCTGGTTCTGTTCATAGATTTTGTTTTTAACCGCTTTGTTTGTCTGGCTCAGTCACTTCTTCACTATGTGTGAACCTGGGTTCAAAATTCTACGTCATCTGTTTTGGTTTACTACAGAGTCACTGTACCCGAATGAAATTTGTCTCACATTCAGAGTAGCCAAATCTGCTATCATCATCATTGGTGCCGCGCACCCATCAAGCCATCACTTTGAAGGCTAAACAGCCTGAGACTCAGTGGCGTTCACAGATAGTTACGCCCGACCAGATAGCAGAGTCAAACTTTCCTTCCATCAAATGCGCCTCACAAAGGCAGCCTCTCTGTGTGCAAATGCTGAATTATCCAGTTAATTCCTGTAGAACGGGATCAAGATTCATTCCCCAGCAGACTGATAGAGCGAAGAATGACTTCACACTAATGCTGAGAGGCATGACTGTCTGAGCTTTGTATTTCAGCAGCAAACAGCACAGCCAGGGACACAATTACCAGTCTGCAGGCAAGGAGGCTAATCTTCCAATTAGCTATTAAATGTGGTCATTAAAACCAGCAAAGGCAAATGTCCTGGAATAATACACAAAAACTGAAACAAAAGATATCTTTCTCAAACATTCCAACATGAATCAGGCAATATTACTAATGTATATACAATCAGGGACTCTTTGAAGTACAACAGCACAAGCACTTGATTGTGGTGACACTTGGAAATTAAGTAAAATGGCTCACCTAACACGCACAAATGATCCACTGTGAAAAAGCAGCACTGTGTCAAGAAGTGTTTTGTCGAGTGTTAAAATGTTAGTATTTATTTCTCTAACTGGTGAGTTTATTATTGCCACAGAGTAAACCGGAGAGAGTAATGATAACCATCATTCTAGCATGTTAACCCCCATGTTAATCACTCATTTAACATTATTCTGTATTAAGGCTCAGTTAGTGTAACCAGTTGAGGACTGCTCAAACACGTTTCCATTAACACTAACAGTAATGTTGTGCGCAGGAAAACTTTTCCACAGATTTGCAAGGTTATCAAGTTGAAACAGAAGAATAAAGCCATTGTTGCACACAAACAGTTAGAGAAGAGAAGAAGAGAAGTAAGGCTAGCCCTTTGCTTAAAGGAAGGATATTATGAGGATTCCTATTTTCCTCTGTTTAATATTATGTGTTCATAGGCAATTCATTTTTTTTTTTGCCTCAAGCATTTATTCTGTACATATGACATCTATTGTTTGTCTGTGCATTCTAGAAGAGGGTTACCTTCTTTTTCCCCCAAATTTTGGGTGTAAGGATAAAAGGCGTTGTGCAGACTGTAAAGCCATTTGAGAAAAAAAAAGGTTTGGGGTTAAATAAATTAATTTAGACCATATAAATGAACTTTAAACATACTGTTTTACATACTTTTTGTAATGGAACCTGGCCTTTGTCATGCAATCCAATCACCACAAATGAGATTTTAGCAATGTCTAGCTATAAACCATTGCTTTTCTCTAACATATTCAACATTATAGCACCTTTCATGCAAACATGCAGCCAAAAGTGCTTCACACAGCAAATTTGAAATGACACAAGCAACAAAAACAAAAGATAAAAGCAAAACTAAACAATCAATAATTGTTTTAAAGACTAAAAGTTACAACCAAAACAGATATTGGAAAACCTGGCAGATCATGTGTCAGTCTCTGCCACATGTTGAAAAGAATAAACGTCTCCATGCTAGCGGCTCCGTGAGACTGTGCCTGAGCCAAATGCTCGCAATGCCGATGCTAGCGTTACCATGTTCACTGTGTTAGCATGACTAAGCTAATTAGTCACAGTGTCGTAAAGATATTTGGGCTTAAAGTATTGGACGGAACAACATTTTGAACAGATGAACAGATCAAAAGTATCAGATGATCAACATGATCACTGTTCATCCTCTGGGAACCAAGAATGTGTGCAAAAAATGTCAACAATCCATGTTACACTCGTGCAGACTTTAAACCACAAGTGTCGACCCCATGGTGGCACAAGACGAAAGGTCAGGGGATCATTAAGTCAGGAGGAGTCATTCATTTCAGTTATTCAATTACATGTCTTATTACTTTACAAAACATATGTTGGAGCCACAGCTGTCATGTCTTGACAGATAACCATATTATTAATGAAATCATTGCATAATTTTATTAGCATTTGCTTTTTAGAGAGCATTTCACCAAGTATAACTGCAGAGATACGTTTAAACGAATATTGTGTGAAACTGGATCACATGTAGTCAAAGAAAGCTGGGTCACATCCTTTATCTCAGATTTGAGATGCATGATGCTGTGTGCTGTGTTATCTACATTTTGTGACTATGAGAACATTATAGACTTTGACATTTAAAGTAAAAGTCAAATGCATTCGTGAAGAAAGTTTTAACAATCAAGTTCATCTCAGAGTATCTCACGGACAAGGACATAAGGACATAAATAGTGATAAAACCAAGGGGAAACAAACATCAAGATAGGCTGCACATTGAGGAGATGCACATACAGTAAATCCTGGACCAGATTTGATTACTAGGAAAAGGACAACGGCAATTCTGCCCTATTTTCTGGTTTGTCTTGAATACTTTTTGTCCCTGTCTGTTCAAATCATGTCACTGATAAAAATAATTTGCTTACAAATGAAGGGCAATTCCACATTTAGCATAGGTAAAGACTATATTTATTGCATTTACTTTCTGGGCTTATAGGCACAACTACAACATATTTCACATTATATTGCCATAAGTAAAACAAACATATGGCCTTCAGTTTCCTTAACAACCAAAATGATTATGATAAAATGCTGAATTTATATTTTGGAACAGAAAAACTGCTGAAAACATGGTTGTACGGCGGTCACATCTGTAAATGCGTGATGCCATATTTACACAAGACTAATGGGTAGTCTGTCAATTACCCCACAGCTGCTGTGTGTCATAAAACACACAATGAGTCGCTGGCAGAACTTTTGGTTTCCGCGTTCATGGTGTCTGGCACTACGTCTCTGACTTTAAAGCCGTTGCTTGCCTCATTGGATTGGTCAGTGTTGATTCAGTCACAGCAACACAGAAATCAAACAAAGAAACAAACAAGCACACCACAATTGTGTTGCTGCAATTCAACCAGCCATCCTTGATACATTAAGCTCCCAGGAGCAACATTAAGCTGTGCAGCAGCCAAGGGTGTTCACATGAAACCACGGGACCCAGAAAGTCTGTGAAGATTCTCAATTTTGCAGTTCATGGTATATCTAGAAGTGCTGAGGCAAAGGCAACTGGACTTGCTTTAGATTCTTGAAAATCTTTTTCAGGCACAGGTTCAGAAATCCTTGATACTGGAATCATCAGCTGTAACACTATGAAGAATTTGCAAGGGCTGTCTCTAAATTCTCATTTTATGAAACACCAAAAGCCATGTTAAGTAAAAGTAATAAACAGTATTTCTGTGAATGAATATCTGTGCAATATATGGCAAAGTAAGAGAAAGACCAAGCTCCTGTTTCTGGGCACTGATGCTAAGGGTGTTTGGAAGTAACATAAACTCATTAATAAGTGCAGATCTGCTGTTAATAGAATAAAGGGGCTGCTATGTTTAGAATTACTAAATTTATTGTTAAATATCCAGCCCATTCCCAGGTCGTCAAATACAGACTCTTTGTCACGGGCCCTCACATCTCATCCAGATGCACAAGGTATTCTTTGGCATCTGAATGAGCTGCACCATTCGCGTCAGCAACTGACGATCTGAACATCTGAACAACGTGACGTAGTTTACAAAGTGAGAACGTCTCAAGAGGGGTGGAGGTCGGGGTTGAGTGCAGGGTCATACACATGACTTTCACCCAGGACACCTGAGTTCCCGTTTGAAACCGAACATCGACAGTCTTTTCCTAAACCTAGCCACATGGTCTTTCTGCCTCAGGATGAGAAATGAGGAGCACAAGGCTTTACACGTTGCTCCGAGACTTGACAAAGCGGCCGTACCTGATGACCTGTGATGAGAACATGTTGTAATCATGGTGAGGTGTTGGAGTCCTGCCAACTCGTTCTTATCCCAGGTCGTCACATGCCAACATTTTGTCATGCGCCCTTCGCATGACAAACTTCCCTTCCCTTTAGCATCTCTGGCCGATGTACAAAGGCTCACGCCTCGCGTGTCTTATCCTGACGCACAAGGTCTACGTTACTTTGAAAAAACCCCACATGGTTAGGTTTAGGAAATGACAGGTGACGCTTGGTTTTAAACAGGACATGGGTGAAAGTCGTGCGTGTGACCCTCCACTCAACCCCAACCTCCACCCCTCTTGGCACTTTGTCGCATTGGAAGTTCCGTCACGCTACGTCATTTGTTCAAGTCATCTGAAACTGACACGGATCGCTTTACAGTGCAGGTACATTAAACCCTTGTGCGTCTCTGCCCGACGCCAAATGGTATACGTTGTACGTCTGGATGAGACGCGAAGGGCTGTGACAAAACGTCAAAATGTCTGATATCTGACGAGCTCGGGATGAGAACGGGCTGTTCCTGGAGGGGATACATTTGCACAGACTACAAATGGGGAACCTTTTATAATTAATTCAACCTTACTTCACAATTAAGCAGATCAAAGCATGCACTGTGAAAAATGTCCTCAGCTGACAAACATAAAGCAAAAATCACATCTGAACTCACAGGGGTTTTTTGAGAATTGTCAGTATTATCAGCAACGGTCTGCCTTTATCATAATGCAGTAGGCCATCTGTGCTGGAAATTATTTTAATAATGACATGGCAGAATTTATTAAAATGACACTTGTCATTTGAGACAATTGTTAGATTTTCCCCGACTGTCCTCCCTAGATAGTATCAGTCCTTTGTTAATGCAGTTAAGTTTTAAACTGTAAATGTAGGTCGTTTATACCAAGAGGTGACAAGACAATGGGATTTATTGTGAAAAAGGGGGGATGGGGGTTGGTAATAGAGAAAGAAAGAAAGAAAGAAAGAAAGAAAGAAAGAAAGAAAGAAAGAAAAACACCCTGAAAATAAAAGCTGTCATGACTCTTTAATTTAAGGGCATTCTCCTGTCTGTCATGACCCTGCCTCAGGCGGCTCGGGGTCAACCTGCAGTCAGGGTCATATAAAGCAGAGGTTGAAACTGGCCCCCGGGCCTGTGGAGGAGATGACCCTGCAGGCGAAGCTAGCCAGGTGAAAGAAGAAAAAAAGGAAACACAAAAAGTGATTCAGTTTCTTCTTTGTTGCAGTTACCTCGAGCAGCTTTCAAAGCCTGATTGACAGCAGTTTACCTTCCTGTGCCTGACACGTCTATAAGCCTGCTGCAAATTCCAAACCTGATTTTGCAACACCACCACCACACGCGTGTTTACCCGCCCGAGTATCAGTGACTGAGCATCCAAGGCCTCGTCTCTGCGTCCGCCCTGTAATAACTGTTCCTGACAGGCACTTTGTGCTTCTGAAAAGCCTGTCTGTTTGACTAATTCTACAGCCTTTGGCTTGTAAAAGCAGCTGTCAGCACCATGTTTCTCAAATTACGTATCTGTGAGGTAATTGATAAGAACAGCAGAGAGCTTGCTCGTGGACTGTGTGTGTATGTGCGTTTTCAGGTGTGTGTGCCATTGACATAAATAAAGATGGATGACCCTTCTCCACTTCCTCCCACTGTACAAAAATGAAACCAAAATATCCCGGATATGAATGCTGCCATCTTGTGCCGGTGATGTCATTTGGAGCCAGAGACTGCGCTGTAGTGATCAGGTGGCGGAGCCCCGGTCTTGGTCCCGTCCGCTCAATCGCGAGCAGCACTCAGCTGTTAATCATGACGTTTCAGCCTCTTTTTATACCATCAAATATGATTAAAAACCATACTTATCAGAAAAATGAACACCTGAACATACAACATACAGAACATCAGTGTGATGAACAGTGCAAGAACGACCTAAAATGACCCAAAAGTATCTTTGGGAAAAATGTATTTGACATGTATTTTGAGTCTTTAGTTCGACCCATATACAACATAACAAATAAACTTAATTATTTAATTCAAGAGTAACTTTTATACTCAACAAAAATACAAATGCAACACTTTTGTAATAGTTAAATTTACTGTATGCGAACAAAAGACTTATTTCTCTCAGACTTTGAGCACAAGTTTGTGAAAATCCATGTCAGTGAGCACTTTCGGTTGGCCAAGAGAATACATCCATCTGACAGGTGTGGCAGTTTAACCACACCACACAGTGCCACACAGCACTCAGGTTTTGAGAGAGTGTGCAATTGGTATGCTAGCTGCAGGAATGTCTACCTGTGCCTGTGAACTGAATGTTCACTTTACTCCCATGTCATTTTAGAAAATTTGGCAGTACATCCACGATGCCTCGCAACCGCAGACCGTGTGTAACCACGCCCGCCCTGGACCTGCACACCTGGCTTTTTCACCTGCGTGTTGTTGACAGCTGATGTAATAGTTGGTTTGCACAACCAAAATATTCTGCACAAAGTGTGAAAAACTCCGAAAACATCCCAGTTCTTGCACGGCCCGCACACTCACCAGACCCAGGTTGGTGTCCAGCCATGGTCCGGTTGACGTGAGCCCCGTTGCCTGTGACTCCATAGCTACAGCCAAAGATAGCTACAACAGAGTATAGTGAGCAGTTGGCAGTTACTTTGGTGATATGCTGCCCCCTATATTTTTTCAAGCTACCTTCAAATTTGACTAATTGTTCCCTTAATAAAATACAGGGAGGCCTTGGATTACTTGATTCCACTAGATTCCTGATGTTTTACAGTGTATCAAGCAACACGCGCTGCATCACAGGTCAGATGCCTCATACTGTTTTGTAAATTTTCAAGAAGCCAGGACACTGAACAAGATGAACAGTTTCCTTCAGTAGCCATAAAAAAATAATGACCCTTTATCTGAGCCAAACCACCAGCAGAATGTTCTGTCACATTTTCCAAAACCGGAAAACTGCCACAAAGACTGTCATTAACAGGCTGCCAAAGGTCATGTGTTTTAGGAAGATAACGGATGAGTGAGCTGGACGTGGCGGCTTGTTGAAATTCCAGAAGTGTGTGGAAAATGGAAAAGGGACGAGACAGAAGTGAGGAATTTTCACGCTCGCCCTCGGAAGTTTTCTTTCTCTGTTTCTTTTTGGGATGAGATGCTTTTATAAATCCCCTGGCGTCTCATCATTTGCACAACCTGTCAATATTTAATGGTGTAAAATATTTTAGCATTTTATATGTGCAAATCAATAATTAAACAAAGCTTAAGAGAGACTATGTTTGTCTTTTTGAACTTTCTTCCGGTGTGTGTGTGTGTCTGTTTTTTGTGCAGCTTTATGACTCTGTGTGTGTATATGATAGTGTGCATCATACCATACATACACTGTATACATTTATGTATATTATTTATGTATGTGCATATATCCGTTGCTATATGTGTGCTCGCGCGTGTGTGTACTAACATACATACAGACACACACATGCCTGAGGCATTTGCAGCGACACCAGTCCAAACTGTTGAGGTGTTGGATGCGACCTCTGACCCTGTCTGACAGCTGGTTCAGCCGACTGCACATTGTTGACCCCATCAGGTAAAAACCTGTGACCGAATCTTCCCGGCACAGCTGCGATCTTAAAACCACACACAGAAAAATAGAGCCACAAAACTTGTTGTTTAAAACTGATTGAGAGTTTTATTTACAGCTGGTTCTTCTCCTTCATACCACTGTCTTGTGTTTCAATACAGAAGATAGATTTCACACTTACCGCTGCGATTTATATTTCCAAAATGTATGTAACAGAAATACAATGTGCTGTATTATTTGTGTGACTTTAGATATCCGTTACCTGAATGCTCATCTCTGTATGAAGTGTCCAAATGTCATTACAAATCATTAAAACACCAACACAGATATAAGTTCCGTATATGAGGCAAATATCAAAGTTGTGTCATTTAAAAATGTTCTTGAATCTACCCAACAGTAAAATAAGCTTCATCTCAACCAGGTGCAATATTAAAAATATTACCTTGTGCATGTTAGGGTAGGATTTCCTACTTTACTTATGCAAAGAGTTCAAGTAATTCCAGTCAGCATAGAAACCGCTGCTTCTTGCCACAAACAAATAAATAAAATATATATTCTACTGTCTGTCCCTCCTCCTGTTCCTTGACATATGTCTGTCTTTAATAAAGATCATACAAGTAAGCATCCCACGTCCTTTAGCTCCTTCTCTCCATCACTAGAGAACGTGAAGCACACTTTGCGTCGGAGGATCGGTTGCCTCTCTTCTTTTTTTTTTTTTTATTTGTGCCCCAAAGCAAAAACAGATTTCCCTCAAAATGTCTTGAGAGCACAAAGTGTTAAACACACTGTGACGGCCCTGCCTATTAGCTGAGATGTAGTTAATGTCACAAATTGAAGGTCGTCAGGTCAGATGATGAAGCTGGGCCACTGGGTCAAATCTTGGCAGATATCACATCTGGAGGCAGGAAAGTCCTGGTCTTATCTTCTAGCTCTTATTCAATATGTTACACAACATCAAGAATACAGTTACACCACTGTTTCTCTCTCTCTCTTTGGTCTCTGATGGTTGAAGCTATTGAGTATGAGAGAGCAGAACAACAGCTGGTTCAAGTTGTGCTCTGGCGTCGGGCCTACTCTCCCAGGATTGCGTACGTGGGTGTAAGTCCAGTAAGGGTGGTGGGCTTGGTCCGGAGCTCTCCATCCAGCAGCTGGAGACTGAAAACAGATGGGGGTGGGAGAACCAGGATTCAGTCTGCAGGGATTTATTTTATTTTATTTTTCTCATCTCAAATTGGCTGTGTTTTCCTCCTCTGGTTGTTTTCTCAGTAAGACTTGATTTGATTTGACTCCTTCTTTGCTCCCCACGTCTTTTAACTATCTTCCTAATCTCTTTTCAACTCTCTTCTTCTTTTCTCTTCCTTTCATTTCCTTATCTTCTTGTTAACAACTCGTCCCTCCCTTCCCTCGTTTCGTCTTGTCTCATGTCACCTTCTTAACTTTCTTTTCATCTCTTCTTAATTGTTCTCTCCTCCCCTCACCCTCATCTTTCCCCCCACCTGCATGTTGTCCTCTCCTTCTTCCTCCTCCTAATCATTTCTCCTCTCCCCTCCCCTTCCCTCTCCATCTCTTTCTTTTCTCCACTTTCCATCTCATCCCTCCTCTGCACCCTTTGCCTTAATTCCTTCTCCCCTCTCTCCTCTGTTCTTCAGACACTCCATCTTCTTATAACAGCTCACGGGATGACAAGATAACATATGAAGCCAATCATCCCTGGGAGCGGCTCTGAAATATTTTCTATTTTCCTGACCCCACCAGGATTCTTCGTCAGTGTCTAACAGCTTCTCCCTGTTTGCAGAATCTTTCTGTTATAGTTCTGTTCATTATGAACATTTGAAGCATGGATGTTTCAGTGAGCGCAACAGCACCAAAAGTAAGGAGAAAAGGGGGTAAATGGCCTCCTTTAAGTGATGATCACATTCAATTAAAAAAGGATCTCATTGAAACACAATGCTTTGCTTTGCGATAAAGATACCAATATTTAAGAATGCACTGATCATGTTGAATATTCTTCAGTCACATTAAGTCATAGTCAACAACAATTTCACTTTATGCTACTTGCTAATGTTACATGCTCATGTGTTTGTACTGGTCTTCTTTATTTGGATTGTTGCAAATTTGTCTCTAGAATAAAATGTTTCTCAATTTAGTGTGACGTGGCTAATGTCTTTTCAAAAAGCGCAAAGCAAAAATCCCAAGGGCGACTGGCTTCTCCAAACAGCCGGAAGCAAATGAATTGTTTTTTATCTTTTCATCTAAATTCATCAACATCTAAACAAAATGTCAAAGCTATATGTGCAGAACTGTTCTCGCAGCGCCTGGAGTCATAACTGTATTCCACATTATGTTTGTGTGCTATGGTTTTTAACGTGTTGTCACGTGTGTTTCAGCTCTTTATTAGAAAATGATGTTTTTCTATCCATCATAATTTGTTTCGTAATGCTTGTCATTTACAAAATGGTTTAAGTCTATTAACATTTATCAGATAAGCAGATTGAGCATATTTATACACATTAATTAGCTTATTCTTTAATACCTTTTCTTTCTTTTTTTTGACTTGGATTGTAATGTATTGATAGATCATTTCTACCCTGCTTGTATGTGTGAGTTTAATCTGGGACATGAGTGTCTGTGCAAGCTGCAGCGTCTCTTTAATGAGAGACCTGGGTTTCTGCACGTTCAGCTCACATATGCAGCCTGACAGGTCTCTGGATAGTAGGTCTTAACAGGAGTTCCTGTTGCCCGGCAATGCAGGAGCTTCATATTGGCACTACACTGTCTTTTCAAATTCATATCTCCCTCGGGTCCCGTGGGTGGCAGCTTTGGATGCAGCCTAATCAGAACTCTCCTCCTTGTGTAAAAGTGGCTGTGTGTGTGTGCGTGTGTGTGCGTGTGTGTGTGTGCGTGTGTGTGAAGGATAAGTATAAGAGGATACAGCTATCTCAAAGGTCTCATGTGGGAGCTGAGACTCCGCTCTGAGATAATTCTTGCTGTGTCGTGCAAGATTTCGTCTCGACAGAAAAGGTTGGGATCATACATTTAAGACGATAAGCGATAAGCAGGGGTGTGGCGGAGAACCTGGAGCAGAACCTGAGCCCGGTGAAACACGTTTGTAGTCATTTATTATAACCCGCAGCGTTTCCCTCCGAAAGCTCAGTTCACCAATCAATGTCATCCTGACACCTGGAAATGTGAGTCTGAGGCTGCTCTCACATGAACCGAAGTGCGGATCATTAGAGGTGAGAAGGTAACCCAGTCCCGCTAAAGGAGATGACCTTAAATTGAAATATTTTAGGGCTATTGGATGACAGATGTTGACATCTGTTACCCTGCAGTCTCAGGCACTCAGAGAGCAAACTGCAGTCTGGACTGACTGCTGTTACATGCCTGCATCAGAGAAGGTAAATTATGCTGCAGTGCAGTCCATCGTGTACAGCTCAAGTATTTTATGTTGTATTTTATGTTGAGTGCATATCTGTTCCGTGTCTTCATAAGGTTCTTTAGTATAATTATAAAGCGAGTACAAATCAATTCTTTGTCTGCTTACACACCACCTGTATCTTTAGCCCACATCTCACCTGTAAATGGGCTGAGCATATGAAAGAATTTCACATAGGCCCTGCTACACATAGTCACTGAAGTTCTGTCAAAAGGTTATGTGCAGTCTACATTTCTAAAAAAAACAAACAAAAAACCCTTTTCAACCATATTTAGCCCCTTTTTTTTGTAAACGCCAAGACATCTTTTTACTTGCAAATTGTCAACATCAGCTTAAGACAGGCTCAGACTACAGGAGGTTTAAAATCTTAACTGATTTTGAAATTCACAGATTTTCTTCTCTATAATCTCAAACATGCACACGTTGCAAGATTTGAAAGTGATAATGCATCACGATGCACCAACTCACATGAACCCACGGGGAAGCAGATGTGAACGAAATGGAGAGTGACGTGTTCAACAAGTTGATGTAGTTATGCTTTACAGTGAGAATAAAGTGGAAGGCTAAACGAGTCTGGATGAGAAAATGAATGCAACATGAAAGTATCTTATCAGTCTTATCTTATCAGTGCAACAAGAGGTATATCATTCACCCTGAGACTGATCCTGGTAATAGATACTTTTTTTTATCAGTAATGGCTTTGTAGGAAATTGTCCCCCCATGCATTCCTGTAACACACACATTTTACCTGAGGGTTCAGAGGTCAAAGGGCAGCCAGTGAAGAACTACTCCGGCAGGTTGAAGGTTCTAATTATTTTTAGAGCGTGTCACAAGGGAGGGGAACACAAGCAGTCACGGGAGACCTTCCTAACATAAAAAACTGCATTTCCTTTGACTGTCCCTCTTCAGAAAAACTGGTTGTTGATTCAAATTACACATTTTTGTAAAGTGTTATATTGAAAAGGCGTGTTTAGCACAAGCAGCGCACAAATTGTATAGAAAACATTTCAGTGAACAAGAAAAATCCCTTTTTGTGGATCAAGTTGTACTTCTAGTTTCTGCAACCTGTAGCCGATACTGACGACCCCCCATCAGCTCTGGAAACTAATCTTTGCTGAAATGTATCCCGACTGGTGAGCCGGTCACAGCACTGGTTCAGAAAATCCTGTATAGTGGAAATACAGAGAGATTTATCTGGCAGTGATCAACTTAATCAGCATTGTGTGAACGTCTTTGACAAGGGCTTAAAGGTAACAGATGTTCGTTTATATGAAAAAAGTCGGGCGCTCCAGGTTTAACATGAATGCTCCTTTGGGAGGAAGTCAAGGATGAACCCTGTGATGTCAACATCGGAGACGGGTTTACGCCGTGTGCCCTACAAAACAACTTTGGCTGTTTTCTTCTCATTCTGAAGATAATATTTTCGGATCATAACTAGTTGCCATTGACTCCCCAGGCAATCAAGCATCATTATGGCACTTTTGTGAAGTAATTTGGAGTGCAACTGAACTGAGAGAAGTAAAGACTCAAAAGAACTGGGAGAGCATTTACTTTTATAGAACTCCTCAGTGGTTAATCGATGAGTGAGCAGCATTAAAGGAGATGTGTAAATGAGTCCAAACGACTGGGCATTCACAGGCCTCATTTCCTCAGTGATTAGATCAGGATCTCCTCCCATACAATGATGTTTTCATTATCCTACACCCCTCTCCTCCTTTTCCTCCCTTTTCTCCTCTCCCTTTGTCCATTAGCAGAGGCAGCTAGAGCCGGGCAACACTGTGAAACACTAAAGCTGAGAGAATCATCGCTCTCCGAACTGGAAGATGTCATCTTCCGATCACCCGACTGTAAAGAGAAGGTCACCTGCAGCACAAAATGAGCTCCTGTGAACGGTCAGCAGCTGTCAATAAATCCATAATGACTCGTCATATCTACACTAAAAATCTTAAAAAACACTGAAGATTTACAATCAAAAGTGGAGTTGTCTTAGTCCTCTCCCTGTGTATCTCTCTTTTCTCTTATAGAAGAGAATACATTTGCAAACAGTCAAGGGGAGAAAATATATTTAATTCCACCATCTGCTTTCAATATATTAATCCACTCTTGATGGCGTGTATACTGTATTAAGCTGCATTCATGATTATCATTATTTATAGGCCATTGGGGGACCAAAACTCTGGTTTGGTACACTCTACATTTGGACATGGACAATAAAACTGAGCAATAAGTTAAAGGGGTTGTACAAAAATAAACAATACTGTAATATACAAAGAATGGTGAGGATGGTATGAATATGTGTACACACATACATTTACATATTTGACATCCAGCGGACGCAGAGCAACAACTTGATTTAGAGCTGTTTTTGTTCTGTTCAGTGAATTAGTTCTTATAAACACCTTGTATGATACCTGACCAGCACCAAATGGCAGACTGTTAGCAACAAGCTATTGAACACAGTGGAGCTTCTAGCAGCTAAAGAGTGAAACATGTTCCTCGAGGGTTGGTGGAGACCAAACACGAGCTAGAATAAGAGTGAATAGCTGGATGCCTTCCTCGAACTCCGGAAACACGAGCAGTTCTCTCATTCACTTGACTTGACTTTATTACGTGTCTGTAATTGATTAATTCCACATATTTGATAAGCTGAGCTTTAAATCATGAACACATTCGGAGATGTATGTAAGTGTCACTCATCTTATAGTGTCATCTAGCATTTGGGTGAGTACAAAAGTTTTGTAAGGAGCTTTTTTTTGTGTACCATTTCCTTCTGAAGCTCCTACATTGATGCTGCATGGTTTATCCACAGCAATATTTTTTTGTTTTTTAAAGTACACATTCAAATAAAATGGAAATCACAGGCACATAATCAATAGCTGTAACACACATAACTTACGGGCATGCAGTCTGTAAACTTGGCTTTTAAATGAGTGCAATATGAAAACTGTATTTATGGGGTTTTTGTTGTTTCCCTCCTCCTCTCTTCATCTTTCATCTCCTACAGGCCTATATGTTCCGCTCAGCCTCTTCCTCTCTGTCTTTCACCCAATTCAATAACCTTTATTGGCACGAGCATTATTATACAAGCAATACTGCCAAACTGTCTGGCTGTGTATGCCCAGCCACAGAGCATCAGTTCCTGTTACAGGCTATATTTACTTGACTAGCACAGAAATATTTGACAGCCTCAGATATCTGCCTTCAGTAGCCGACCTGCTCGTTGTAATGGGGAGATTGTTCCTGATTGCATTGATCTGAAACTATATTTAGAAGCCAACTATGTACAAAACATTTATCAGTGTCTGCTTCAGCTCAAGGGAATACTCAGCCTGTCTTCTTTTTTTTTTCCTGCTCCTGGCATTTGTTTTCTGCTTCTTTTATTTGTCTCCAAGGAACAGCGGTGATGTTTCTGTTCAGAGGCTGTGCGTTGTTTTAGGTTTGAACCCAGTGACTGTGGGAAACTGGACGAATTCCAATGAGTTCTTGTTCTCTTCATTGCTTAAAAACCGATGGAGGGGATGGGAGGCGTTAAAAGCGCAGGCACTGGGGCTACTGGATTCTGTTTCATCAAATATCAAGCATCAGATATGAGCCAGTCAGGGCAGCAGTCTCTTCTTTTTTTACAGTATTTAAAACTCTTATTCATTTATTCAATTTAAATATGTTCAACCATTAATCTCTTTTTTTTTTTAATGTGGTTTGACAGACTTGTCTCCTCTGAATACTGAAGATATTTCTTTAGTAAAACAAAGGCTATATTAAAATATTGTTTATATAAATGTAAGAAATTGGTGTCTTCAAAAAACAATATCAACCCAACAACATCAACAGCACATTCACATACAAAATGCACACCAACTTGCACAGGCATATTGTGCAGATACCAACAGACACTCCCACACTATCATAGATTTTCATCATGGAAGATTAAGATGCTAGGTCTCGTCTATGCACGGTAAGATGGCGCGTATAACCTAATCTCATTCTATACACAAGGGACTCATTTCACTTAAGACGTCAGTTTATTACTGTGCAGCTGCCTGGATGTCTCTCACAGTTAAACTTGTACATCTTAATTACTGATTTTATCTTGTGATGAGTCTCCAAATCTTGTCTTTGTGAAAAAAAAGAAAGAAAATTGGCCGTTGGGGTGAGATAAGTTGATGTAAATCAGCAATGCAAGTCCAATGCAAGTATGTTATTGTTGAGACTTAAGACATGCCTTGATTTGCCTTTTCTTTATGGAACTGGCCCCTTTTTTTTAATCATTGGTCATTGGCTGTTTTGCCTTTTTAGTGCAACTTCCAGATGAAACATTAGGAACAACTCTAGTGTCATTTCTGGAGGAGCCCCTCTAGCATATAAAGAGTGAAAAAAGTCCACATAGGGAGGAGGTCGAGGTGGCTGACTCCTTTTACGTAAGTTGCTAACAATAACCCCCCACCATAACCCCTAACCCTAACCAATGTAGGCCTCCTTAATCTAATAAGCTTGTCCTAAACCTAACAAAAATGCAACTGTTTCAAAAGGTCAACCACTTGTTTATTTTTGTTACTATGCCAATGAAAGTCAAATGATTTCGTCCTTTCCTGTATGTCCAAAACTCATAAAATATGAAATCTTTCTCAGCTTTATTTTTCAAAAAGAAAGGACGTCTTCTGGCCTTTGTAGAAACTATATACACACAAACACAAGCTCACAAGCATAAATGCGCACACAGTGTTCTTTATTATGTTATTTTATCGGCCCTGCCTCTCTTTGTAAAGTTTTTGCTGTTTTTAATAGTCAACATATAAAAGTTTATTGTCTTTATTATGTCCACACAGAGAATGAAGCCAGATATTTCTGCATTTTTCAGATTTCTACATTTATGAAAGAATGCACGCGAGCGCACATGCACACACACACACGCACACACACACACACGCGCACACACACACACACACACTGTATTTACGCAGGAAAAGTGAGTGAAATGTTTCAGATTTCAGTTCATATGAAACAGTGGGCATGTATGATGTCCTCGGAGAGCAGAGAGGAGTTGAGTTACATGTAGTTTAAGTGTCTCCCTGCTGCACGGTGTGTTCCATAATGTCACTGCTGCCAACATTAAAGAGTACAGAGGCCTGGTATGCTGAGCTAGCACTTCTAGTTCCCCATTTTCTCCATATTAAGGAAGAAAGTTCAAACCAAGGGATGCACTCAAACACCAGCTTACATCAGAGAACAAAACTTCAGATGACAGATTGGCAGAATTTATATCAGTACATGTACATCTCTTGTAACAGAGTGTGTAGAATTAAAAAACAAACAAACCCTACCACCAAAACTGATCAATATACGTTCATAACACCAAAAGACAGCATGTCTTCCACTTGTCTTCTTGACCATCTGAACATCATTAAAGGGTTTAACAAGGAAACACAGTGTCGGTGATGTGAAGCACCTCAGACTCATCCAGCAGAATAGAATTCATCTGCAGTTACAGAACAACTTGCGCCAGGAAGTAGCAGCAGTTCAGAGTTTTTCGAAGCCACTGCAATTTTGAGGTTGGACAATTTAGAACTGCTATAATCCATGTTTTATACAAACAATTGATCAATTTACTATGTAACAAGAAAGGGGACACTTGTAAACGAGTAACCCACACAGAATTACTGCATCAGCCGACTCTGCGGCTCCTCTCAGGTCTCCAAAAAAAATTTGAATGCTTTTCTGCTCACTGATTTGGTTCACTCTCAGTGCTCTCATCAGTGTCATCTAAAGCCGCTGAACGCAGCCATTTTCAGCAAAACATCTCTGATAAATCCACCGTACGCTACTCAGCACTATATGGCAGACAATATTTTGTTAACAATCAAAGAAAAGATCCGCAGCACTGCACTAAAAGTTTATTTGTTTTCAATCTCACAAAGGTCTTCGTCAGACATTTGTCAAAATGCAGTTAAAAATACCTGACAAAGACCTTTGAATTTTGCCCTCAGTTTGCTCTTCGCTCCGGCACCTGCATTAGTTTTTTTTGTGGATGTGCGTGCCCCACACCCTGTTTGTCTGGTTAGACATCAAAATTAATTGAAAAAAAAGACAAGTGGATTTCTGAATTATATTTATCATGTGGCCAGAAACAAGACTTCAAATAAATGCTAATGTTGCTTCCTATCTGTTACATATGTTAAAAAATACCCCAAAAAACAACTGTTTGCTAACACGCTTGCCATATTAACATTATCTGGTTACAAGTTGTGTTTATGGCTTGTTGTGCTGCCCCAAAAGTGGCCAAAAATCAGTTAATGTGGGTGTAAATATAGGTTTCTGATTTTAGCATATTTTCTCGTGAACAGTGGGGAGTGTTCATACGACTTAAAGGGACAGTTCACACTCTTACCTCTAGCGCTATTTAGATTAGGTTTGCTGAGTTTTGGAGGAATTTGGAGAAACGAGTATATGCACGCCTCATTCTGCACAGTGATACGGTTGGCGGGTGTAGTTCTGTAGACAGAAATAGTTCCTACATAAAAGTGCTGACAAATGTTTGGTTTTTTTTCACATTTTGAGCACAAGTCGAGGGCCATCTAGTCCCATTATGTTCAAGAGAAAGCAGACATCTCTACAGCCGATATCTCCAAAACTTGGCAACTCACACCAAAACTATCTAGGTGGATAAGCAGCCAGGTTAGAGGAAAAATATCTAAATCCTAACCTAGCATGCAGAACATAACATAATTTGAGGTACACTCATCGCATGAAAGGTGCTATACAACTCATCAACCTCTGCTTCATATTGGTGATTTTTGTGATTGGTGAGAAGTTCATCTATTGTCGAGTCACGCTGAGAAGCTCGACCACACTTGATAGATTCTCTTAAAAGGTAAAATATGTCAGAGAGTGACAAAATCAATTTGTAAACTGAGTGATTTACATCCTGTCCCTCAATGAGTCAGCCAAACGTTCAGTCATCGATCATTCGATCCGTATGCAAACTCACAAGAAATTAAAGTGAGGAAATAAAAATGTTGGTAAAAGAAGGATGAAAAGAGATGCACACATTTTCATCTGCTTGAGTAGCTCTGCTGTCTCTTTCACAGTAAGGCTATATCAATGACTGTCAGTCCTTGGGCAAGATGAATAGAGATACCCTGCAGTAAAGTACCACGGTGAGATGATGTTGCCATAGAAACCAATAAATGTTTCCACCCTGCACACACCGTACTGTAGTTAATGAACCAGACTAGACAGAATGGGTCTCCCCTTTGTTAAACACTGACGTCGCCTTCTGAAGAGACTTAATGTAATGGAAGTTATCACAGCGCTGTGGCTCTGGACCTCGCACCTTTTTAAAGTCGAGTGCTTGTAACACGATGCAGCGCAATGTGAAAACTGCCTGTGGGAAAACTCGTCTTGGGCTTAGAGCAGTGCTGATTCATGGTAATTACGCAATACGATAAAATTACACTAAAAATCAATAGCAGCATCTGATCAATACATAAAGTCTGATCCTTTTGAGGATCGACACATCACTGATGGACATTTATCACCTGTTCGTTCACACTGCCCTTATTCTTATCTACACGCTCAAATGTGGTAATTAGGACATATTGCATAATCCGTGCAGGTGACAACACATTTTCTCTCGGTGTAAGTTGGAGTAACAATCGGAAGTATGAATGAATCCTTAAATCAATTCATCTCATATGAGGAAACCTGAATCTAGCAGAACACAAAAGATGGAGTTTGGAATAAGTAATAAAACAGAATTTCTTCTCACAAAGTGCTTTATAGAAACAATAAAAAAAACCCAAAAAACAATACTTTGATAGGTAGAACTTCAGCTGCTTTCATGGCTGTCCACAGATCTGGAGCCACGATCTCAAAGGCAAAAGTGCTTTTTAGTTTGTAGCCTGAAGCAAAGAGCAACCAATAAACCGTCAGCAGAAAACAGGAGTGGGATCTGTAAAAAGATGGCGCCCGAATGATTCCAACAAACATAGAGCCCTCAAATGTTCTGAGATATTCATGCAGACTTCAGGCCAGAAATAAGTGTGAAAGCAATATAAAAAAAGTTACATACATTGTAACTCGTGCATTTCAGCTTCCTTTTGTCACATCGTTCTGGTCATTTCAATAGCCCTTTTTACAGAGATGTAGCATCATAACACCGTCACACTGTGTGGTTTTAGAGAGCAAGCCCGCAGCGCTTTGTAAACAATGGAATAACATGACAATAACAATAATTTACCATCCCCGTTATGTGGCTGCTCGGAGGGTAAGTAGCTCCTGAACCTCGCGTTGTCTCCCGTGTCTTCGTAAACATTTTCGGTTGATTTCCTCCTTCTTTGAGTTAGCTGCTAACTGCTGCTAGCTGCTTTTAAATCTCTCTGTTGAGGGTCGCAAACAAAACATGTCGGCAAAACTTCGCAGCCCTGTCTCGTCGTTCCGCCTCGCCGGCTCACTCCGTTTATACAGACGTTGATTCGGCGCTGTTACTACCTCCGCTGCCGTCTCAGAGGCGAGGTCAAACTTTTCTATATTTTTTTAAAATGCTGAGTTGAGGATGCAAACTCTAATTTCAAAGTTTTTATGGAAAGAACCATATTTAAGCTTTCATGTTTGGTGATCCCGATGCTTAAAGGATTTCAGAAAAGCAAACAATGAGCTCAGTAAACCTCTTCAGGACTGAACGGCGCCCCCCCCGAGTGTGCAAATACACACACACACACACACACACACTGCAATCAGATATTATGCAACAACCAGACGACATGACAGTTGAATTGAAACTCAGGATGTTGAAGTGAAACTCTTGACTGAGGAGCAGGGCTTCATGTTGGATCCTGGCATGTTGCTTCCAGCTAAATCCATGAGTTTAAAAACCTGTCTGTCTTTATCTCTGTCTAACCATCTTTCTTTCTATCTCACCATCTCCCTACAGTATCTCCTCTCCTTGTTATGTCCTCAATCTCACCCCTTCACCCAGTTTTCTGTTCTCTTCTCCACTTCTCTCTTGTTGTCCACTCCCCTCATGTGTTACTATGCTTATAAACCAAACACGAATCCTGAACTTAAACTAAAATGATCATGACTCTTACTTAAACTCAATTTCCGACCCCATAAATACAGGTTTGAAAGAAAAGATCCTTATTTTGTCAGTTTTCTAAACTAGCGGGAACATTGGCCCTCTTAAGTGTAGCAATACAGACACACACGGTTCTCTCTTTCTTGCTAACTCCAGCCAACGCTGGCGTGTGCAACGCTCAACCCCTTCGCGCTTAGTCAGCTGAAAGTACGGATGCATCGTCTGAACCCAAAAAGCCTCTCTGCATTCTTGTGGCAGCATCTAAAGGAACATTTTAGTAAAAATCAGCCGTGCTCTCCTAATGAGATCAAGATGGATTATGAGCTGCACTCTGCAGTGAGCTGCCAGCGCCTGACACGGCCCACCGTACAGCAGGCTGCTGTTCCCTAAGATGTAAAAGGGCAACTTTTAATCTCATTTCCTCCCTCGTGGAAAGGCATAATAAGTAATCGTGTTACCCATCAGCCCCGAGTGCTCGGGTTTATGTGCATTACTGACAGTGAGAAATGATCCGTCTGAAATTTAACCCAGCACTTTATATCTCTAAAGAGATATATGCTCGTGAGCGCGTGTTCATTAATGTGTGGTTTGAGGAAGATAGAGAGGAAAGAGGGAGGATATTCCAGAGACAGGAAAAGTCAAAGGGCATCCATCTGTAAGAGTAGAACAGCATTTACTCATCTGTCAACGGTAACAACCAAAACTCCCCTATAGAGGGAACTCTTCTAATCAGATCTATTTATACTATCACTGTGCTCCTGAAGCTTCCCAACATATTTTATTTGTCTGACAGCTGCACCGGGCATAAAAAAGACACAGTTTCACAAGTGTTTTAAACAGTGAACACAAATTCACCCGGATAAATTAGGTTAGATTTAATTTAGGGGCTCTGTGGTGATTTAGTATTCGGCTTGCACAAAGTTGAGGCTTGCGAGAGACACATAAAAAATAATGGTCAAAATAAAAGCAACACAACAGATTCTAGAGATAAGAGAAAAATGTTTTTAATGTCATTTGGGTGAATTAACCCTTTAATTTACAATGTATTAATGACTTCTTTTACTGGCAATGTCTTAAGAGGTAATGAACACACTGATGACTACATTTGGGGAATGATTGCTGAAAAATAAAAGATTAGTTCAGTATTAATATGTGGTTTTAATCAAGTGGTAGCTCTTGATAAATGATTCATAGCAAACTTAACTGTAACATCACGCTTGGATCGTGGTTTCCTCTGACCAAAAGCTTTTCACTCCCACAGACTGAATGTGCCACAGGTTAATGACTTCACGAAAAATGTCTCTTTCAAAGGCAAAAGCAAAATAAACAGCTCAAACTCAAAATAAATCTCCAGATTCCCTTGTTATCGGCTCAGTTGGAACGCTGATGGAGTTAAAAATCACCATGAGTCAGTAACAGATCATCAGTTGCAACAGTTTTCCACCCCCACCCCCTTCCCTTTCTCTGGCTCATTCCATCCCTCCCCCACTCTAGTCCAGTCATCCCTTCCACATCCAGGTCCCAAACACAACTTCCTCGACACACTCATGAAGCGCAATAAACTTCTTCAGCTCCGTCTTATAAATATTCATTAGCTCAAGCATGTTGTCATTTTGTTCAAAATGATTTCAATCGAATTAGCATAATTAAACATTATCTATGGTAATGCTGGTGGACGAGCAACCCTGGCGAGACTCCGCAGCCGTGTTTCGATGTGTGTCAGTGCGGCAGAGAAAGCATGATGGATAATATAATTATGTTTGGGAGACAATGGGAGCCCTGCGGTATTGTTATTAATGTGCTCTGTTAATAATGACACCCCCTGCATGAATAGGCATGTATGCAAGAGGGTGTCTGTGTGTGATAGAGAGAGAGAGACTGTGTCTGTGTGTGAGACATATGTGGTGAGTTTGAGTTTTCGTGTATGTTGGGGAAGTGAGAGAATGAGTGTGCATGCGGTGAAAGCCGTGCATGTTTACGTGTGTATTTATGGGTTCAAGCAATATTTCTATTCTAAGACTATATAAGCCTTTTATTAAATATTAGATCAATACCAACTACTTCTGACGCCAGAAAGAGAAAAATGTTTTATTTTATATGGATGCCCACAATGTTCATTTCAAGCGTTTTAAGGAAAACTGAATTATCAAATGCTCATCTTTGGCTTCAGAAAATTCCTGTTGGATTATCTCACACTGCAGCGACACAAGTTTAAAAGGGGTGCTCCAGCAACTGAGTATTGAACTTCCATAAATTTGGAGGAATCATAAGAGACAGATTTTTAAAAAGAATGCTCAAAAGCGGTGCAGCGGAGCTTGAGAAATCCTGATTTTTTAGTGTGCGAGTGTGGATCTGGTCTTATTATGGCTCTTAAGTCCAGTCTTTTCTAAAAAAAAAAAGTAAATATAGTCCTCTACCCCACATGCCTTGAGCTCAGTTGTATTAATTATTTTATTTCAAGTTTAATGTGATCATTTTCCAGCCTCTGTCATTGTGTAATAGAATGGGTTCTCAATTTTTAAAAGACCCACTAAGCATCGTACGCATAGGTGTGAGTACTTCAGGCGTGCCGAGGATGCACAAGCGGCATCCTGGAAAATTCTCTGTGTGAAGGACTCTGTCCTTCATAGAATTTGGAGGATCCTTTGGAACAGTCCTTCTGCGGCATTCGATGACATAGGATCCTTCAAATTCAGCCGTTTGAGGATCCTTCCTTGACTTTGAGAAACACCCACCGAGTATGAAGGAGAATGCATGATAATTTGGAGATTTGAAAGTGTCTCAGCATTGGCGTAAAATGCCAGTCTTAAGTTCAGTTTTGACTTTACCTTCAAAACATTTCTGTGAACAGTAATTCTGCATGTGTTCATACTTGCCGACACTTGTAGATCTAAAATTATGCATCCTGTTGCAACTGGGTTTGCCCTGGCATGAACCCGTCCACAAATCCACGTGTTGCTCCACGTGCGTTTGGGCGTGTCTGTCTGACGAGAGCACTCCCTGTACGTCTGAGAGCCGAGTAACTAAACAGAGACACTGGATGAGTCAGAAGGGTGTGTGTGTGTGTGTGTGTGTTTGGAGTGTGCGACTGTTCCCATCCATTCACCACAGCAACACAGTCCTCACAGGCCAGTGGCTCCATGCCCAAACCCATCCATCCTGATGACAAGTAGTGTTTACATAGTGATGGTTACTTACAGACAGACAAGCTCGCAGTAAAGTTTGATCCATGTTTTACTCTTTGCAGAAGTGAAGGCAGCAGTGCACAGTGGAGGAGCTGGCGACCCGACGGCCCCCGGTTAATCCCTTGATCTACTATTGAGTCTTTTTTTCTCTTATCACTCTTGTTGCAAGTGGGAAAAATTGGGATGAGACAGTTTCATGAGTTGTCATGAATAACATCGCAGTGTTGAAATGAGAAACCATTTTCTTTTAAACTGCAGGGGAAGCATTGCAGCATCAAGTTACTTTTTTAGAACTTCATTACCCATGATTCCTGTCAATTAAGGCTGGAATTTCAGACTTTCTGCACAATACCTCCTCTGCGTCTGAAATAAATCATTTGTTTTAACCACAATAAAAGGTGGCTAAACGTTTGCACAGTTGCACCTGTTGGGTTACCGTTTGTGAAGGGCTGTTAAGCTGAATGAAAATGTTCCTGAGTCATCAGCTTACACTAATGACAGTGGCAGACTCAGGCTGTCTGAGGGGCAGGAGTGAAAACAAAGGACATGGGGTGTCAAATTCCAGAGTTTTGTCACACCCCCTCTATTTCTCTTCTAGACGCAGAAGGTAGCCTTTATCATCTGGATGAGACAGCTGGCTTTAATGTACCTCTAATGTAAACACATCCTCACCAATATGAGACGATCAAAGCAACTGTATAAAGCAACATCGTTTACAAAGTCCCAAAAGGGCTGGAGGTTGGGGTTGAGCAGCAGGTTATGACTTCAACCCAGGAAGCCGGAGTTTGCGTCACCTATTAAACCAAATGTCACTGGGGTTTTAGACCTATCTAGTAGTTTTTGTGCCTAAACTTAACCAGACATCACCGATTTATTTCTAAACCAAACCATGTAAACTTAACCAAAGTAACCTGTACGTTGTGCGTCTAGATTGGACGCGAGGGGCATGAGCCTTTGCACGTCGTGTTACGCTGAGCAAGTTAACCCAAGTGCAAACACAGACAGGCGAGGAGACTGGAGTTGGAGAATGATTAATGGTTTATTACAAGGTTTGAAGGGTTAAATGGGAGCCAGGTATGAGCCGGGATTGAGTGTCCAAATAGTGACAGAGACAGGCAGAGGTGCAGGAGCGACAGGAGCCGGAGCTGAGGAGATGAAACTGCAGGAAAAGGAAAAACTGTTTTAGAAACAGGCTTGGCCATGAAGAATCATTAGACTACAAGGCTAGCAACGTAGACTGACTGCACTGGTTATTACGGCCTGGCAGTGTGCATGTGCAGACTCCTTTGTAGGAGTCCTGATTGTAGAATGAAATGCAGCTGGTGAGGCTCTGCCCAGGCTCTGGCACACCTGTCTCCACTCAAGCAATCTCTCTCTCTCTCTCTCTCTCACACACACACACACACACACACACACACGCACTAAAGGGTACCTGGATGAGACAAAGCGGCGGTATCTGACGACCGGGGATGAGAACGTTTTGGGAGAGTGAGCACACAGAAAATTGCAAAATGCATTTAATGGGAAAACAGTTGAAAAACCTGCTTAAGATAGTTTTTTTTTTTTTTTTAGATTTACAGTATAATTACTACACCTCTGCAAATAAAACACACAGAGACCTATTATTCAATCATTTTAGAGGCACGTCAAAGTTATGTTCTGGAATGTATTGCAGTCTGTATGGAACTGCATCCCTTTCTTTCATTTTTAAGAGCATCCATTCGTCTACTCCATCATGTTTTCTCCACTAGAAGGGCACTCTACACATTTTCTTGCACATTGAGCAACCTAAAAGGGCACTTTATCATGTTTTATCTACCATAGGGACATCCAACAGGGCACTTTTTTCTGTGACTACTGACTTTTACTGTCTCACACAATGAGCAAGATATTGACTGGATTAGCCATTACTACACAACTCCACCTTCTGTTTCATCATCTCATGTAATATTAGCCTGACACGTCAAACACAGTACACGCAGTACACCGACATGACCGCTTAATTTATCACAAGCAACAGTACCTGTCCAACTGAAGGATTTGGACCTCTGTATTGTGCTTGGATCACTTTTCATTCTTTAGTCATTTCCACAGTATGGAAACGTTTGTCTTTGAACGATTTCCATCTCTCTCTCTTTTGGCTTGACTACTTTAAATATTTTTTTTTCCCACATGTGTTTCAGAGGATTGCATCAAAGTCAAAATCAGCCATTTGAATCATCTGCAGTGGCTAAAATACAAACCAATCACTGAAATGGATCACTGCTCCTGGTGTGCTCTTAAATTTAATGCAACGGAACTGCAGAAATTCCATAAAAAGTGCTACTTCCTGCAGCAGTCCTTGTTTGATCAGACCTACAGTCAGAAAAGTAGCAAGTACAAAGCACGAGAGACAGCAGACCCACCTTCAGTAAACTGTCCACTTGTCACATGCAGTTTTAAAATTTTTTTTTTTTTAAGTATTTCAATTTTTTTCTCAAGACTACAAGAACTTAAGCAAATACTCTTGGTCTGCCTAACATTTAGCCATGTCTCCATGACTTCTAGCTACCATAATAAAGTTTGCACAGGAAATATTAGAATTTTATTTATTTATTCCTTTTCCACTGACAGCTATCTAAGATTCCATCAGTTCTTTTAAAATGTAACCACACTGACAACATTTATAAAACCACAAAAAGAAAAACAACGCCTAGATTACTGTGATTTAATGTTGACCAATCTGTTGAGATCATCTTGGAGAGAACCAAGGCCAGACTCAATGAAACGCTGAGCAGAAGTGTCACCTGCAATTCACAGCGGCTGAATGCCAAAAACAAGACAAGATGCTCTTCTCCAACTGCTCCCAAACTGGAGAGCAGGATTTACGCTGATGGATGGAAAGACTTCGCCTCCTGTGTGGTTCACTTTTGAACAAAGATCTGGTGATTTAGTGGAAGACAATTCCTGAAATAAATCATAATGAAAAAGCTAAAATTATCTCACTCCGCTGGCAGATATTTTCACGTGTTCGTACAAAAAAAAGACACTTGGAAATCTTTTCCTTCACTGCGCGAGAACATTAGGTACAGTACATATTGATCTGATATTATTACTTCTCATTACAGAGCTTACTTTGCCTCACAAGCTGTGACAAGAGCTAAGGCAAGACATAAGAAATAGAAAAGAGAGAATCATGCTGTCATTTCATGTCATGTAATTGTCACAGTTGAACGGCTCTGGCAGCTGTGACACTTTGAAATCACAGGTCAGGACTTTAATACTCGACAGTCAGGAGAAAGAGACGGTCCCGGCTCGTGGCCCGCGGCGCTCCCTCAGAGTTCACAGAGGGCGTAATAAAGGAAATTATACTAATAACTGGCGGGGGGATATGCATAGCGGGTTATGTAATTGTACTCTATATCAATCAATAAAGTCCTGACCTGGGAAATGAGTCCAGCATTAAGTCTGGGAGTCTGTTCCTTGGCACCTGCTGTGAGGGCTGAAATGAAAATCAGCATGCAGTGAAAGGGGGGGAGGGGGGGGCTGCAGCAGTGCAGAGGGTCTGTGTATGTTTAATATGCCGACTGACAGGACTGCAGTGTGTGCATTGCATGATGGGGAGGGGGCACTCATATTCATATATATATTTGTCCAAACAGACCAATAAAAGCTCAAGTTTTATAATCAGAGATATAGCAACTCATATGTGCACTGATTTCATTATACAGGTCCCAGCCCCCAGTGAGAACAGGTTATTATATTACGCATTAGCAGCTGGATACTTCATTAGTATACTGAATTATACTTTCCCCTTTAGGAACAGAATGCACCGGAGGACGTGTAAGTCGCTAAGTGGAAAATCAGCAAATCAGTTAAAGCACTGCAGAGACGGAAAACACCGAACATAAACATGTCAAGTGCAAATACAAACTTTGATAACTTCATATCAAGAAATATGTTTTAATTTGATGAATTTCTGGTGGAAGGTACATGTTTGAGTTTATCATGTTGCAGTGTGTGAAAAATTCCACAAGATACACAGCTTAATTAAAAAATGGAATGACAGCAGTAAAATATTTTTTGGCTTCTGTCTCAAGTCCATGGAGATTTTTTTTACATTTATCATTTTTGCTTTCAAAAAGTTTTTTATTGTCCTCTATTTTATTGTTTTTATTTTATTGTCCCCCCCACGTACATCTTGTTTTCTTCTCCTGTTCATTAATCTCCTATTGTTTTACTCTTTATTTATCTACAGTCTAATTGTTATTAGCTTGTCAGTGACCTGCAAAGCACTATGAACTACACTCATTTGTCTAAAAGCTGCTATACAAGTATTTTTAATGACTTGACTGATTTGTACAGTAGCTCTTGAAGACGTTCCCTTCCTCGTAGCTTTGTCCCTGTAGAAATGCTCTGCCGCACAGAAAGCGAGGCTTTTATGTTCATTGATTGTTTGGCATTAGGGCTGTAACTTTTCATTATTGATTAATGTGCCGATTATTTCCATGATTAATCAATTAATGGTTTAGTCTATAAAATGTCAAATAAGTGAAAAATTGTCAAACTGACATCTCCATATTGCTTCTTTTGTCCAAACAACAGCACAAAATCTACAGCCTCATCATAAATGACAAAGAAAAGCAGCAAATGCTTCCACTTAAGAAGCTGGAATTACTACATTTTTTTTTACTTTTTTGCTTGAAAAATGACATGACAGATTGCCATGCTGACACTTGTAGATCTAAAGCAGCTGGATAGTTGGCACTACAATGATAGCTACTATTTTGTTGATATTAATCTATTCAAACACAAAAAGAGAGGTTTTTTGTGTTTTTTCAGCAGTTTTTCCACCACCAATGTTGTGTTGATAGGAACTATTTATACTGAGGTTACTTTCAGTCTGTGTGACATGATTATTTATTCATTAGTTTAGTTTTTGTATTTTTGTGTGCAGCATAGGGAACTATAACTCAATGTATAGAGACATTTAAATCAATCTTGGAGGTGGATATAGGAGGTTCTGCTCTGCCTCCGTTAAGATGATGTTCAAGGCTCAGCACACCCACACGCGTATTTTCAGTTATTATGGTTGATTAGGGTGAAGGTAGCCAGAGCCATGCTGAGAATTATGTGTTGTTGTCAAATATCATTAACTATTAAGAATAATAAAGGTTGCCGTGCCCGAGGTGCAACAAAAATAACAGGGGCCGTATTACAGAAACTTCCTATCTTGAATCTAAGATAGGAGTCTAAGATTCCCAATTTCATATTACAGAAGCAAATCCTGACTAACTTTAGGAATCCCATCTTATCTTACCTCATCCTATCTTATCTCAGGTTAGGAAATCCAACATGGCTTACTGACTTTAATGTCTGTTACCTAGCAACCGACTCTACTTTTCTCATCTCACCTCATTGAAACAAACTGAAACACATTGAAACATGGAGCAAAAACGACGACATCTTTAAGACAGAAGAGTCAGAGGTCGCCTCTTGGAAACTGTATGTAACGGACAGACACCTCAGTTAAATTGTGTGATATAGCGGGCTGAGATATTTTTGACAAGCTGAACCACAACCAGGAGAGCCCGGTGTCGGCAGGTTGGCCTCTCTAACGCTGGTCGCAGTCGCTGGGCTAACTGCAAGATCACGACCCGGGGCAGCCTGTATCGACTAACGAGTGTTTTGTCACCAAACCGAAACACATCGTTGGGGTCTGCCAGAAGCCTCTCAGTGAATAGATTCCACATGTTGACATTTTGTTTGTATTGAAAAAGCAATAAAATAGCAACCATACAAGCCAGCTGATACTACCTGGAGGAAAAGTGAAAGTTAGGACAGCTGAACTGTCATCCTCAAGTTAGGAGGGTGTATTTAAGATTTAAGTCCCAAGTTACCATGGTTATAATCATGGATTATACAAAACGGTTAAGATAAGATCTGCAAGTTAGGAAGTTTCTGTAATATGGCCCCTGGAAAGCAATGCACCCCTGAGAAAAGTGGCCATGAATCTTTAAAGGTGCAATTTGTATAGTTGATTGTTGAGTCTCATTCTCAGGTCGAAGCTTGGGTTTCCTGGGTCGATGATAATTACTGATGCTTTAGATGGTGGCCGGCCCGACCTACAATCCAAAGTGTCAATATTTGACAACCTGGGAATGAGACTCAACATCTTACACATTTCACCTTTGAGGCTTAAACACTTGGAGCTTGTGTGCTTGATTGACAGGTGTCTCTGCCTATCACACTCAGTCCTGCTAGACTCAAGCAAAACACAAAACGTTAGATGTTGTGGCTTCAATAACTGATAAAAATGGCAGCAGGCAGTAAGCCAAAAGTCCAGGCTTCAAAATGCCCCTTCGGAACTCTGTCAGCGATGTCAAATGCTACATACACATCTATGTAGTCTGGTCAGTCTGGTGGCCAGGCTGGGCACAGCCCGAACAAATGGCGGGGACCTAGGCGTGCTGACTCTTGGCGGTGCGGACTGGTTCTGGGGACGTGGAACGTCACCTCTCTGGCAGGGAAGGAACCGGAGCTAGTGCGTGAGGTGGAGCAGTACCAGCTAGATATAGTTGGGCTTACCTCTACGCATAGCACTGGTTCTGGAACCAAACTCCTGGAGAGGGGCTGGACTCTCTCCTTTTCTGGAGTTGCCCAGGGTGAGAGGCGCCGGGCAGGTGTGGGGATACTCACAAGTCCCCTGCTGAGCGCCAGTGTGTTGGAGTTTTCCCCGGGGAATGAGATGGTCGCCTCCATGTGACTGCAAGTTGCTGGGGGGAAGGTTCTGACTGTTGTGTGTGCTTATGCGCCAAACAGCAGTTCAGATTACCCGGCCTTCTTGGAGTCTCTGGGGGGCGTCCTGAAAAGGGTGCCAGCTAGGGACTCTATAGTTCTACTGGGGGACTTCAACGCTCACGTGGGCAATGACAGAGAAACCTGGAGGGGCGTGATTGGGAGGAACGGCCTGCCTGATCTAAATTCGAGTGGTGTTTTGTTACTGGACTTCTGTGCTAGTCATGGTTTGTCCATAACGAACACCATGTTCGAGCATAAGGTGGCTCATAAGTGTACCTGGTACCAGACCACCTTCACTCGGGTGAAGAGAGGAGCAGAGCTGTCAACTGATCACCACCTGGTGGTGAGTATGATCAGATGGTGGGGGAGGCTGCCGGACAGACCTGGAAAACACAAACGTGTAGTGAGGGTGAACTGGGAATGTCTGGTAGAGGCCCCCGTTCATCGAATTTCTCGTGCATCCTGGGGGATGTCGGGGACATGGAGTCGGAGTGGGCCATGTTCAAGGCATCCATTGTGGAGGCGGCTGCTAAGAGCTGTGGTCAGAAGGCCACTGGTGCTTGTTGTGGCGGCAACCTAAGGACCCGCTGGTGGACACCAGTGGTAAAGGAAGCTGTCAAGCTGAAGAAGGAGGCCTTTGGGGCTTGGTTGTCTAGGGGGTCTCCTGAAGCAGCAGACAGGTACCGGGAGGCCAGAAGGGCTGAAGCTTTGGCGGTCACGGAAGCAAAAACCCGGGTGTGGGAGGAGTTTTGGGAGGCCATGGAGAAGGACTTTCGGTTGGCCTCCAGGGGGGTTCTGGCAAACCGTTAGGTGGCCCAGGAAGGGAAAGCAGGTCTTGGCCCAGGCTGTGTTCAGCCGGGGAGGAGAACTGCTACACCGGACTGGGGATATAGTCGGGCAGTGGAACGAACATTTTGAGGAGCTCCTGAACCCGGCTAACACGTCCTCTTGGGAAGAGGCAGAGCTTGAAGACTCGGGGGAAGACTCGCCCATATCCCTGGCAGAGGTCACTGAGGTAGTCAAGAAGCTCTTCAGTGGCAAGGCGCCGGGTGTGGATGAGATTCGCCCTGAGATGCCAAAGGCTTTGGACATTGTTAAGCCGTCTTGGTTGGCACGCCTCTTCAATGTCGCATGGAGGTCAGGGACAGTACCTGTGGAGTGGCAGACTGGGGTGGTGGTTCCCATTTTTAAAAAGGGGGACCGGAGAGT
>JBBPCS010000393.1:12132294-12162945 GCA_037974645.1 Hollardia meadi | reverse complement strand
ACACACACACACACACACACACACACACACACACACACACACACACACACACACACACACACACACACGACAGCTGTCAGCAGTACACTGAAACCCCTCTGTGTGCAGTACATGCATGTGTGCGTTTTCCCCCTGACATCTCCATAAGGAAAGTGGACACGGCTGTTCCTCCCAGAAGATTCTTCACACCACATAAAGATGTCATCAGACGGGCGCTGTAAATAATTCCGGTGAAGCTTTTCGTTCCGGCGATGAGACGGATTCAGGACCCATACCGTAACTGTACAGTCACATTACATGGCAGCGTTAGCATACTTCATTTAGCGATGGTTAAAATTATAAGGCTCAACTCCACGTGCGGATTTAACTGCTGGTGCTTTTAGCTCATGAGTGTCAGAAGGCTGGATGATATACTGGAGTAATAGTTCAATCTATTTAGTGACCCCCCCCTTCCTGCATGCTTGAAATGTGGTTACTGGAAGTTAATTTGGTTGATTTCTACAGGACTTTTGACTGAGACTATTATGTGGATTAAGTGGTGCCTATTTTCAGCATTCACTCTAATTCCCTCAAATCAGATAATGCTGCAGTAAGTCTCCCACATGAAGCTTGAGTGAGTGAAGAAAGACACAAAAAAGAGATTAAAGAGATGTTGAAAAAAAGCATCTTGACTGTCACCTGAACTGTGACAGCTATCATTCACTCATCCGCTCCGCAGGGTGCAGCCCACAGCAACGCAGCAGTCGCTGTTTGTACACTCAAGTTTCTAGAACAGGAGCAGAGTCAATGTCAGGTAGGACCAAGCCACAGAGAGGGGCTGAAGCTGCCAGGTTAGATTACATTACACTTGGAGAAATTTGTCTTGGGCATTTCAGAGAACGGGCAACATCGTAGCACATATACACGATCAAACTACAATTACAGTATCGCACTCGTATCTAATTTCTCCGAATGGGAGACGAAGGTTAATCTAAGGTTGGACATTGTATGAATGCCCTTCAGGTATATGCAGGAAGTTTTGATTGTAGTGCTCTATCATCATTGAAGAGATCATCTCAGGTTTCCAGTGGACCCCAAAGAAGGAGCGTGGAACATAAGAGCAAAGTTTGTAGCATAGGTCAAACACCAAAAATGCTAAACCTTACAACCCCCATGATTTCAATCTGTAAGGCAGGCTTTCCATGAAAAACCTGTAATCTCCAAATCCAGGCCAAGATAATCATGACATCACCAGGGTTATTTTCCGAGGCTTCACAAACCCTCTCCAGAACTGAAGAAGCCATTATGCAGCTGTTTTCATGGGCCGACTAGTACTATCCATGACTAGTTAGAGTGTTTTCCATGTTTTCTCCTTCCCGAACAGAACATAGCTGTTAAACTGTCTGTTTCTAGAGTTTCTCACTGGTCAGTATTGGACTGCTGCTAGTTTGGGTAGCTCAAGATTGCAAAGGGCGTCATGGCTTTGACATTCAGATTACAGTTTACATAGGCCTCCATTTCACACCACGTTCACACATTGTATGGCTCTGGGGAATCTAGCCTGCAGAGCTGTGTGAATAAAAAAAATAAAAATCCTATTTGTCATGGCTAATGTGGTACCAGCTATTTTTAAATAGTATCCAGTTTTACTTCATCTGTTTAAAAAATAATTTTTCCAGCCAAAGCAAACCTAAGAAAAACATACATCAACACACATGCTTGATATGTATTTGGGGTAAAACAGCCATCATTGATGTTTAACATAAAGTTTTGTTCTAGAAATGGTAATTTTCAAGCTCATGTGATGGCTCTTAAATGTGATCGCATTTGTTGAAAGATATGGAATATAATTAACACCTTCTAATAAGAAGGAAACGTGAGTTCGGAATATTTTAACCACAGATTAATACTATTGCAAAACTGAACGGCTTCGTCACACATGACAACAGGAAACGGACTTCTGATTCAATACTAATGATATTGAAACAACACCCTTTAAAATACAATCATACAACAAGAGGAACAATCTTGAGTTGAATTAGTATTATAGGTCTAACATGAATAAAGTGCAAAAAAAAAAGGTTTTGAATTCCAATATTTTATCATTACATATGTATCGTCATTTTCCTATCAGATTGTGTATGTTGAATCATATTACAGGAACAGATACACTCCATAATGTTAAGTAATCACATAACCGTCATCATCATTCACTTGCTTTTTCTGTACTTTCTTACCTTTGGTCAAGATTCCACAATCCAAAACCAGACGTGTATAAACTGACGAGTCATCCATACCTCCTTCAAACAGCAGACACAAATCACCATTTCCTCTCTAATCATTTTTCCCCCCTTCATTTGACTTCTCCCTGGGTGTCCACAGAGTTTGTTGGTTGACTGGTCTGGAAAAGGTCAAGTCTGTTGAACTAGAGTGGCGCTCTGAGCCAACATAAGCAAAGAACCTTTCCTCCAGGACCCTCCTTAGCAAACTGGCCCTCAGCAGAAGGCGTTCATGCTCTGGCTGCACGCTGCCCTCCTGCTAGCACGCTCAGCTTTAGCGTGTGCAGCCAAGAGAAACTGTCGCCATTTAGGTCTAAGGATGGGGTGGAATAAGACATATGTGAACTTGAAATGGCTTGATTTCCTGTGCAAACACCCAGTCCATTATTTGGGTTTCAAGCTGTAAGGTTGCCAGCTTGTGCGCTGGTCCAATAGAAAACAGAACAGCTATGTGGAGCACAGATGGTGCAGCATATGGGTGAGTTAAAGTATGAAATGACTCAAAAAAAAAAATCATATCCCATTTGTTCAAAACCTATTATTCAACAAACAGAACAAATGAGTGTGAATCCACATTTTAAAGATATTTTTAACACATCTGTGTGACTCACTGTGGGTCCCACATCTTATAATTTGGTGCCGTTTTTGATCAAAACATTCCTTAAGAGCAATATGTTGCTACATTATCTGAGATCTCCGAGAATTTCACTTTCAGGTTATTGCCATATAGTAGTGAAATGGGAGAATTCGGCGTCCAGGGTTCCAGAAGTTCATTTTCTGCATAGAAAGGTGATGGACAGAGTCAGGCGTATTTCAAAGGCTTGAATAGACAGTTGAATCATGAATGCAACCCCGTCAGAAAATACTTATAGCCACGAGGGATCACTGAAGGCTTCTAGAATGAAATTGCCACCTCAACCCAAATGGACATCCATGAGGAGATTTTGGAGTGAGAGATGACACAGTGCTTTTCACCATCATCAAAATATCACTGAAGCCATTTGAATCGTGGCGGACCACGACCTTAGTGATTTATTTATTTATTTAATTTCTACTTTAATAAGCCACCTTTCTGTTTCCTTCATAAAAAGTCAAATATAAAAGGAGAGAAGTTAACTCCCGAGGGGCATCTTGATGAGAAACACCCATTCACCACGCTTAAAATTCTGTTGTGTGCACCGCTAATGGCTTCATTTACCTCACTGACCCAAAACTTTCATTTTCTTGTTCTGTGTCCATTTGATGAATTCAGCAAATGTGGTGCAGTGTTTTGTTTCCAAATGCATCAAACAAAAATTGTGAGTTTGCTTCGGGGTTTTTTCTTTTTCTCCATAATGGACATTTACAGTGGTTCAAATCCAGCCTATGTTGCACCCTCTTGAAATGACACTGATTCAAACGTGCTCTCTGTGCTCTATGTACACAGATAGTGAGACCACAGAATGAACAAGCAAATGCCAGAACGACAGCGTGAGCCTGGTGGCTGAACACGGATAGGTGGTTTCTTATCTTGGTGCGTAAAGCTTTTTGATCTTGCCTCAAAGCTGCCAAACCACTTCAAGTAAAGACGTTTCGGATTACATTAAAGAGATGTTAGCACATGTACCCATTCTGAATGGAAATGGCTTTATTGATGTTTCAGAGTCAGAGTGTGATTATTAACCCATGCCAGAAATTGGGCACAGGATTTTAGCCGTTTTTAATTTTAAATTGAGGGGCATCTTTACAAAAGACAGTCTGCTGTTGAAAGCTACTGTGATTTTTCATATGTATTAGCAGGTCTGCTGAATATCAAACAAATGTTTGGTCATTGACATTTGTGTTCATGTGCTCTAACAGTATCAAGTACCTAGTTCAAGGACCAGTTCACCCAAAAAATGCATGAAAAGTCATCATCTACGCACCCCCATGCTGATGGAAAGTCGGGTCCTTTGTGTATAACTGGAGAAGCTGGGGACTTGTTTTAAAACGGGGGGAAAAAAAGAAGATGGCTCGCCCGGCAAAATGCACGTCTCCTGAGGCCCCGAGATCTCAAATTGATTGTAAAAAGGCATTATTCACACCCTTTATTAAGCTGAAATTAGCTTCTCAGCTAAAAGCATTAGCGTGCACACCCACAGTGAAGACAGACGCCTCATACATCTGGATAAAAATGAATCAAATGCATTTGTAATTAAGACCAACAGATGGATGATGAGTGGACTGCAACAAACGGCGAGTTTTGCCCGTCTTCAGCTGCACTGACTCTCACCTACACAGATCAATGCTTTCACCACCCAGGCAGACTATTCAATTGTTGCGCTGATTGGGGGATCAGATAAGCGCTACAACAGCTTGTTGCGCCCTTCGTGTCAACACATGTATTAGAATTGCTGGAACCGCTTTCTTCCATTCAGACTGGATTTAGTTTAATCTTCCCTTCAGCTGCCAGTATTGCAAGTGACGGAGCCTGAGAGACACAGCCGACGAGCAGGAAAGATAACGATTACGCTCGAGGCACATGAAGTGAGTAGCTGTAAATAACATCTTCGCTGTCCAATTCAGACATGTCCTGGAGCACAAAGATATGAAGTCAAATTTGTGGGGGGAAATAGATATCAATTAAAATAATATACTTTTTTTGACATTGAAAATTCTAAAATAAATATAAAAAAGTAAAGATCCTATCTCAGCCTTTCTACCTCACTCTTTCCCTCTATGACTTAATATCACCCTCCCTGCCTCTCTATCCCCCAGACTGGGAGGGTTTTTTTTATACCAAGGCAGATGGCTTCAAACACCAGGTATCCCCCCCAGGGGAGCCTCACGAGGAGGTCCTGGACACTCCAGGCCTGCCTGAAATGCAGGGTGGGGCGTGTGCAAATGAACGGACCAAATAGATTTATACATAACTCAGATTCCAGCCTTAATGCGCAGAGTGGCTCAAAGCAAACGGAATGCAGTGCAAAGGGGGAGTGCTGGGGGAGCGAGGGACAGCAAGTGGGCGAAGGAAAGACGGGAAAAGGGAGAAAGGCAGATACCAGGAGAGCTGATTTCTCACAGATCTCATTGCATTTGTGCGATAAAGGAAATAACGGCTTCAGATGAGGGGAAATTGCAAAGGGACATGTATCACTTTCCTTTACATTGTGAGAGGTGGATCACAGGAAGCACGGAGCAAAGGGAATGAGAGGCAGCTCTTGCAAGGATGTGAGGAGACATCTTGAAATGTTCTCCGGATAACCTGCTTCAGAAGCGTATTTGTGTAAAATCCTACTGAACATTAACGCTTTCATACCAGAAGGAGAAAAAAAATAAATGAAGTTCACATCACAACACTCGTTCCTACATTCTGAATCAATTTTATCTACTGGGCGAGATCACTTTCTCCACAGCGAGATTTATGCAGACACAAAGTGACAGTTCTTGCAGTTTCGAAGAAAATTTGCCGCACATGCTACAGAGCAAACAGGGTCTGAGGCAGGAGAAGGGTGCAGAAAGGCCACCCTCCGACTGCAAGGTCATAGGATCGATCGCTGCAATCGCCATGTGTTCATCATCAGGACAATACCAGTGGCTTTGCATATTTTTAGCCTGTTGTCTTGTGTTTTTTTTGTGTTTTTTATTGCTGCCAATCTAAACGCATCTAAAAATTATTATTATTTTTTTTACTTCCATGTACAAAAATGTCTTGAATCCAATGTGCCATAAATATCCATATCCAGTCAGAGCCAGTCACTTTAGTATTCAGACATTTGATCAGAAGTTATAATGCTGTTGTGTGTAGCAACTGAAAACTTTCCTTGGTAATGTGGCCAAAATAAAATAAAATAAGTGCTGCAAGTAGAAAAGGTGAACTTGGCAATTTCTACTCCAGTAGGACAACAATAGGCTACTACCCATCAAACTCACAGAAAGAAATACCATGGGTATATCAGGTTGTCATGGATAACACTTGACATTCAGCAGACGCCGAGCATCATTCCACTGGAGTCATGTTTTTGTCCGTCTGATCAAAGTCCAACAAAAACACCTCTCTCATTCTTCAGGAATGCCTGAGAAATATACCTGAATCTTAAGGTTTTCTATTTTTTTTTCCATTTGCTTCAACTCGTTCCTGTTTGGTGTTGATGAGAAGTTGAACCATGAGAATCAACCGTGCAGTCTGTGCAGAGGCAGAGCTGCAGACTTGGTGTAAATTCTGTGGGTTTGATACTGCGAGTGACACATTACGCACTTTAAAAAAATTTTTTTTTAGGTTTTGTTAAAAACAAAAGTATTGTAAAAGTATTGTCATTAATTAAAAATATATGTAATTTTGGGGAGACTGTCAAAACTCTCCAGCATATTGCACGAGTCCTCTTTTGGATACAAGGGGAAGGGAAGCAAATTCTGTTTCCATGTGTTTGGGAGCACTACTGTATGTGGAAAAGGCCCTGTGAAGGAGCTGCCCTGATATGAAAATGATGTCACTCGAGTCGGCATCGGTTTGGACCGATGGCTACAAGTTTAAAAATGAAAATCTGGGGATGTGGAATTAGAAAGAAAGAGTTTGCCATACTTCCGTAGCCTGCAGCTCATGCCTGTTTGAGGCAGCATAAAATAATCAAAATCAAAACCAAGTTTTGAGAAGGAAAGAAAAATGCATCAAATAACATTTTTTTTTAAAACACCCCCTTGTGACGTCCGACAACGATATTGAAGTGCAATGCTAAATCAGTGCAGTTCTTTCAGCTCGGCAACTTCAACAGCACATTTGTGTTCCCAGCCGATCTGAGATTCTTGATGTAAATACAGGACGGAACAGGTGTGGTGCTAACATCTCTCAGCCATTGCTTGTGGAAAAATGAAGGAGACGGGTTGAGTTTTGTGATTTGGCTTATTTTTAGTCACATCAGCGGTTATGGGTGATTTGAGTGTTTCTGTAAAATAGACTCATCTGTGTCAGGGAATTATTAAATGATACATTTCAGACATGTCTTTCATCATGAATGAAACCCCATGGCATGGAAAAGGCACTCCACATTTGTGAATAAGTACACAGTAGTGATAAATTTCACTCTTCGCCTTGCCGTCAACTGTTTGAACAATTGCTCTCTCTATAAAAGTTAGGCCAGCCAATTCCCTCACATTGATTTTACTCCTCCAGCTCTCGCCTCCACCCCCGGTGCCTCAGCGCTCGTTTCACAGCCACAGCTGTGCAAAAACAAATTTATTATCAGCTTTAGTATTTCTGACAGGCTATCCGGCAGACGCTCTGGGTCCTTGAAGTGCAGAAAGGCCTTCCCATAGCTGCACTCCCCTGCCTCCCAGCAGGTCTGGAAAGTAAATTTACTGCCACTGTCGAAACTTCTGTCGGTTCTCAAAGGGTGAGAGGGGAGAAGGAGAGAGAGCGAGCAATATGGGACTCTTTTTTTTTTCTTCTTCCACAGATGCCCGGACATGCAGTCTCTCCAACCCAGAGGGCCTTTGAAATCAGCTCGCTCATTAATAGTTGTCTCATGAAGGCTCGGGGAGAGGAACGCTTGACAGAGTCTGAATGGAGACACCAAAGCTCACTTTCGTCAAGCGCTGAAATTCTCATTTTCACCTTCTCACTGTAGCATAAAAAACTGTTTCCTGCTGGATCTCCTTGCCCCGTCCTCCCTTTAGTGTTTGTTGCAAAATCAAGTCATGAGCGAGTCACTGAGCGCATCTTCAGCTCCTGAAGGGACAGCCTGTTGCGATGGAACTGTTCCGTGTTTGATATGGTGGAGTGTTAGGAAGGCATGTCCCAATATGTTAATGTATATTGATCCGTCTTTCATAATTGGTTATTGTAAAATTTCACCTTGGACCAACTGATGGTACATTTGTGCATCATACCTCTGTGTTTAAGACAAGTGTAAACCTACCATGACGTCACCCATGGTTTGCAAACCAACGTGTTGTGTCTGGCGTTACTACGTCACCATCTTGGATTTTTGGCTTCTTTCCGAAACCAGTGGAGTCGCCCTCTGCTGGTCGTTAGAAAGAATGAGGCTTTTAGGCACTTCCGCTTTGGCTTCACTTTTCCTGACTCTGAAGCACCATTCCTGTTTTATACCGTTTGATAGACCTCATGTTGCATTTTCTCCTGATGTGCTGCTCACAGTAGACGATGTCTTTAATAGACCTTTTTCTCAGCAGACATTTTGGCAAGAAATAGTAGGAAAAAACAAAGGTGTTAATGATACTAATGAAGGTTCTGTTCCACTCTGCTGCTCTTGTGCCTTTTGGCTCATTGCATGGGCTCTGCTACAGTAAATGCAACAAAACCTTGATTAATTATTGTACTTACACCTGTGTTTACCTGCAATTTCATGTCAGTATGGCTGCGGTGAAAGAGGTCTATTGTATTCCTTTGGTGAACAGAGGTGCTAGATCAATGGAAGGCTGCAACCAGTTATTATTTTGCAATCATCCAGTTTGAGCCTTGAGCCCAAGGTGACATCTTCAGGTTACTCATTTTGTCTAATCAACAGTACAGAAATGTTTGTCATTTTTGCATGACTGCAACAATTGTTGTTGATCAGTTTTCAGTCAGTCCTTTGACATTCTCAAAGCACTAGTTGATAATACAGTATCTGCGGTTCTCCATGCTTCTTAGTCCTATTTCCCCATGAACAGACCAACAGTCGCCAGCGCCTTCATAATTAATCCACCCAGCTGCAGAGCAGTGCGGCCGCTCCGCTTTGAGGCGTCCTGGAGGGGAGGACACACTGGGGTGAAAACAACCCTGTACTTTAAAAACAACTCAAAACGTGAAGCCATTCATCCCTGAGCTCGCACTCTCCCAGCCACATACCTTCACGTCCCGTCTCAAAGGCATCCAAACATAAAGGCGGAGACAGAAAGACGGGGCAGCACTAACAAAGGGCCCCTGAGCAGCCTCCCCTTTCATGCAGGCCAATATAAAAACACCAGGTTCCCAGTCCAAGGAGAAAAAAATAAAATAAAAACACTCTCCACCTCTTCACCTCAGCCCTTATGTTTTTTTCTATTGCTTATTATCTACATAATCATCCCAGGGCAACGGCAATATTTAGTTGCGTCTGTGCTTCCTTGCAATTAAATTGGAAGTGAACGATAAACTCAAACAAAAAGACATCTGTGTGAGTTACTTGCTCCTTTTGGGGCGTTGGAGCCATTTTTTTATTCAACTATTAAATCTATATTTGCATTCCACACAGGCAAGTGAATATTTAACATGCAGTCATCATGCTTTTTCAACTCGATATTGGCAGCAAACCATTCAGGCATACATGGTGCCATCTCTTTCCTCATTGTTCTTGCTACATGTCTGTTCAGTTTTATATATATATCCTCTATAGACAATATACACTCACAATCTTACCATCAAACAAAAACAACTTTCACCCAGGAGACCAGTGTTCGCGTACCAATCGTCACCAGTCATTTCCTCAACCTAACCAAGTAGGTTTTAAGCCTGAACTTAACCAAACGTCACCGATGATTTCCTAAACCTAAACCCCATGGTTTTTGTTCCTGAACTTAGTTAGAGCCACTAAAGGGGGAAGGCTACGTGTGTCGTCCGGCGACGGCAAAGGGTACCTTGCGCGTCTGGATATGGCGCGAAGGCCGCATGACAAAATGCCGGTATGTGACGAGCTGGGACGAGCACGCATCGACTGAGCAAACTGCATGCAAAAATGTGATAAAGCAGATAAAATATGAACAGGGTGCAATGTAAAAATAGAATCATATTTAGTCGAGATTTTTCTCTCAAGCCATATAAATGCTTAACCCTGTGTATGAATCGACACTAAGCACTACTCTGTCCTGGTCCTTCCCGCATGTAATCTGTCAAAATGGGACATGACAAAAAACGAACATTACTTCACGTGAAAAACAGGAATGTCTCCGTCTCTCCTGTAGGATTCAGGAATTCACTCTTCTTTTATTCTCATTCTAACCTGCTCGAGTTATGTGCCCCTTAAATACCACAAATGTAGGACAACAAAGTGTGTTGGGGATTGGGGAGGGGGGGCGTCTTAAAGGCGACCTTGAGAACTCTACTACCACAACACCCCGAGCCCATTCACTGTCAGCAACACTCCGCTAAGTCCATTGACAATGCCAAGGCCAGCAATAAAACTCTTGATATTAAAAGCTTGGACAAAGGGGACTTTATGGGGTTACAATTTATGGTCGTTTTCTAAAGTGAGCTCTCAGACAATGTTGTTGCTTGTAAAGGGGGCGGGGGGCATTCATCACTTGAAGAAAAACAATCTTTGGAAAGACACATTTGTCTTTTCAATATAGAGTACAACAGGAAAAATCACACCTAGCATCTTGTAAACAGTTGATAAAATGTTTGTCAGGATTAAGAAAGTTAAAGCCCAGAAATCATGAATAAACATTTCTATTTTTTGTCATTATGCTGGTGCTGTTTGTCAACCTGACTTTCAGGCAGCCACTACATGAATTTGATTCATTAGATTCACGTGCTCCAAACCAATATTTTTTATTTTTGAAACCAATGCTGTATATAGTCTCAGGTCGTCAGTTTGCAGATGTTTGCAGAAAATGCAGAAATATGAGGTTTGAAGTGTGGCATCCTTTCTCGTCTCCTCTGTCTACAAAACGCGTTTAACAGCTATTTTACCACATTTTTCCAGTGCGGACTGCTGTTTTTGGCTGTGGCACTTTCCTCCGTAAATTTCACCAACAGATGTTAAATTTCAGCTACGCAGAAGAGGAAATGTGAAATAAATACTGATCTGTCATAACTCTGAAACAGGAGGTGAGAATACTGTAGCCAGCCTAGCGTTAGGGCTCCTACTCCATATTGCATGCCTCCTATTGTGCCGCACTTTTCCCTCCACGCACCAAGAAGAAGTGTTTTAAAAGTTGCAATTTCTTTCCTCTTCTTCTGAAAAGTTGAGCCGGGGCTAACATGCATGTTTTGTTAAAAAGGTGACTCAAGGAAATCATTTCATTTTTGTGCACAAATGGGATTCAACTATGCATGAAGGAAAAACAGTAAAAGTCACATTTGTCTTATGTTTGTTTTTGGAGTCCCCAGATTTGAAAGATAACAAACGGCCTTAATTCCAAAAGGTTGTGTAATCACTAATGCACAGGATGAGAAAGCAAAAGATTGAATGCTGGTAAGTTATGAAGTTTCTCTATTTTGTTTACATTTTTATTCTTGGTTGTGAAATAAACAGGCTTTAAACACATTAATAAAAGGGACTCTGCAGGTGAGGTAACGTTTTCCAGTCACCCAGTAGGATTTGTGTGCCTGCTGTTGCTCTGTATCATCTTGGGAACTGATGATTTAATAATTGCTGGAATCTTTGCAGCTTGCTGCTAAAGAAGAAATCAACCTAAAACGACACACCTTTGTAACTTGTGATCCCCCTCCAGCCTCCCATACAGGTGTTTTCTGTTATTCTGGCTGATTAGACCTGTGCCCAGGTTGAAGTTGAGGTTCCCAAAGAGCATGGAAAAGTTTCCTTATGCTAATAATAAACTTGTTTTTGTTCAGACCGTTTGTAGGCAATTAACCTAATAAGTAAAAAGATTTTTTTTCAAACAAAAACAAACAACAACAACTAGAAATCAAGACAAATAAAGCAGATAACCACATTACAAAACTTTATGACATCACAAGTCATCTAAGCTTTTTTGTAACTTTATTTTGTAACTATATTTTCTCTTACTTTTCAATAAAAATTTGCTACCAGCTTGTTCAGAATTCAAACATCTTTATTGACTTTACATTACTCAAAGTTTGGTTTCATTAAACTGACTACTGACTAGTATTTAGATTATTTTAGAAGTTCTGGCACAGCCATGATCCACCCACACAGGTGTTTCTATTTATTTTTAGACCATTCGGGACTGTGTGGGCGTAGGCCGATACACACTTTGCTTGATTGACATCAGCTCATTAATTTTTACTAACATATCTCTTGTCACTGAGTAATCTGTTCGTATTACTCAGGCTTTAGCGCCCTAACACTGCCAGTTTGTTAATCAATATTAAAAATTAAAACTAAGAGCACTCTCTACACGCCCACCCTGTCCTCAGGAAAGTGTGAAACACCTGTGTGAATGACCATGACTGTGTCAGGCCTCACAATGAGCTTTTATTTATTGAGACTTTGTCCATTACTATTACTGAGTTAGCAAAATTGTTATTTAGTTTAACCATTGTAGATACAATATAAATATCTGAAAGTAAGCTACTGTGGCTACCACTGTGCATTTTATTCAATTTTGGGAGTGATTGAAATGGGAAAAGAAAATCCCATTTGTATGTTGTTTTTTTTTTTTAAAGAATTAACTACTTTTCCCCGGTTTGTTTGGACACTTCAAAGGTCTGACAGCTGAAACAAGCCACGTTCATGCACCTTAATGCCTCAGATAATGAAAACTCTGTATACACCCTGCACACAAAAGTGCTTCAGATGGCAAAGGGAAAACAAACAAACAAACATGCAGTTCAGGGTTTGGGAACTTGCACTGCGCATACTGCACCTTTACTTACAGCCTGTCAAAGCTGTCCGTCTCCTCCCCATGACCCGGACCCTCCCCAGGCCTTGCTGCTGGAACAAAGCCCCCACTGTGTGTGCCTGCTCTGGGGAGTCAGCCTGGGACAACGTTAGGCCGCCTCCGCCGTGGCTACGATTGAGGCCCTTTGGGCAAGCTGAAGTTAGGAGGGAGTGTGGGGGGTTGGGCATTTATCGGGGGCGGAATGACGGATGGGGTGTGTGTGGGAACCTTCCCCCGGCCCGCCTGTCCACTTGTGAAAAGGGCCAGTGCGCTGCACATTTGCAATGCAGATCTCCCGCCTTGCGGGCTCACTTTGGGAAAAGGCACATCAATGGCTGGCATAAAGCAGGCCTCTGCTAATGGCAAATGTCATTCCCATTTTGATTCTTGACCCCCTTTTTTTTCCAAACTCGGCCTTCTCCTCCAAGAAACCCCCCCCCCCCAAAAAAAACCCCTCCCCCCTTATTGTGTGCTTCAGTCACAACCTGCACTCTGCTTCTGGACTGCCACATTAGATTCCATGAGGAAAAAAGAAAACAAAGTTCAGAGCTCCCATTCACTTGGGGGGCAGTAATTGTCATTCACATTGAGATGGTGTGAAATACGTCAGGGTAAGAATGAGAGAAAGGAGCGTTGGAAATTCCCTCCTCTGTTCGATGAGAAGCGTGCGTTGTTAACTATCGCGGTCATTATCGTTACACTCTAATTTGTCACTAAGCCATTTAACTCCGGCAGCTAAATAAATAGATAAATAACAAAGCCAGGGCTGGCACAGCTGTAGCTGGTGGCCGTGGCACTGAGGAGGGGGAAAGAAAAGGCCTTTCACATAACTGGTCCACTGAAACGCAAATAGGCACAAACTGGGAATGAGCGAAAGCCTAAATGTTCCTCCTCCATGGAATTCTAAATCCTTTCAGGTTCTCAGAGACCCAAAGAAATGGTCGCACGTCCAGATGAATAATTTGCTAAGTTTGGTGTCCGCCAGCTTGCACTGGGGGTTCAGTTAAGCCAGAAGGAAAAAGGCAAATTAATGGACATTCATAAATGTGAAAGTTAAATGATAAACAATGTACATGTGACCATGTACATGCTCATATTTAGACATTGGACTGTGGTTTTCGGCATCTGAATTCAGTTGAACATCTTTCATCTATATTTCGTGAACAGATACAACTTTCAACATTGTGGCTCCAAGTTCTCCCATTCTGAACTTTACTAAAGCCTCGCTTGAATGCTCAGAAATAAAATGTGAGTGTAGTGCAGTATTTATTACAAAATGATTGGGCACTGCCATCAACTCGTACTTAGTTTTGGTCTGAGACTGATGCAGTGTGTCATGATGCCAGTTCTGACTTCAGATGGTGTTAAAGAGGAAGGACAAACAAACTTTGGGATGCCACAGAGCTTGTAGTCTTTTGGTTCTTTGTGATACACGCTGCTGTGTCTTGTCACCAGGCCCAGAGTTGCAAGAGCAATGGGAACAAATTCACACAGTGCATGCAGACATATTTACTTCCTAACTTTATGAAATTATGAAGCAGTAATCTACCACTACTGTAATGTCCACATGTACTAATTATTTGTACTTTGTAATGGCTATACTGTATCTAAATTTGACCTAAAGGAAGATTTGTTTTCTTAGTTATATTAAGGTCTGTGTCAACACTTTCTGTCATTGTCTCTCCAGGGTAGTTTAATTTGAGTGTCCCAGTTAACCCTGGAAACCAGAGTTTTCCAAAGGATCCATTACAGTTTGTTTTCGTTTCAAAGTTTGCATGAATTCCTTCGCTGAGCCCCCCAGGATGAGGTCAACGTGCAACATAATCAATGAAAAACAAGATTTCTAGAGCAGAGAGTGGCCATCGTTCGCACAGCCTAATCAGGAATTCGCTTATCGGTGTATTCCTCTGGGATGCACGTGCGTACATTTCAAAAGAGGGGTCAGATCTCACGGTCAGGAGCCGATTAAGATTCAACCGACATACGACCACGTCACCTGCTCTGTGAGTTGAACCTGAAACTGAGCGTTATAAACCGGCCCGGGTTCCCCGCTGACCCAAAATGGGACGTGACAGGACGTTAAAAGTGATGGACAACTTCGATTTATGAAAGAGATTGGATCTCTGATGGCTGCAAGACTTATTTGGGTAATTTTCTTCCCTTCTTGCCTCAAGTAGGTCAGATTGAGCTTATAGTATAACACATTTTTACATGCAAACATGCAAAAAAAAAATTCAGGGAACTGTTTTTTTGGGGTTTTTTTCATAGAACAAGCATTATTCTAACTTTTAACTTAGTTTTAATGAGCTGCGGAAGGTTTGTTACCAAGCTGAAACCAAGCTTAATATGCCTCATAGCTCCAAAAGCCAAAAAGACCTTTTTCATGATTCAGTAGCAGAAATAAAGTGTCTGTGAACTCTGCGAGAAGGCAGAAGGATCTATTTTCACCTCTTAGAAGTGCCATCATTTGGAAGGTGGAAGAACACGCTCTAAATCGCATCCCGGTGAGCTGTGTCGCGGCTTGAATGTCATCACCGCCAACAACCCAGCATGGCTCTTCAAAACTCCCCTCGCTGCCTCCTGTTACAGACGCCGCTCGGCACCATTTGGCTTCCACATCATCATATTCTTTTCAAGTGTTTGTATTTGGCTCAGTTTGTCTAGGTTACACTTTGGGTGCTTTGAAGCACTTAGGGAATAGATGAATATGTTTTTCCCCTCATCATTTGGCATCTTTGGCAAGAGTGAAAATATGGTAAGTATGCAGGATGTCAATAATTTAGTAGACTCCTCGCTAAGAGCTTTAGCTTAAAGCTATCATCGGGACGTGTCTTATGTTCTGATCTGAACCTTTTTTGTAATTGCTCTCAAATCACAACTTATTCTTCCTCACTGTGAGGTTTTGCCTTCGCGATCCTGTCAAAAAGAAATTCACTCCCATTTTCATCTTATGGAAATACATGTGTGTGCTATTAGTGAAAGCCGATTATTGAGATATTGATCGAAGCTAATTTGTGAGTTGCGACCAAGTTAAAAAATGCTTAGACGGTAAATAACTCTGAACTGCAGATAATAAGCCCTAAGTTCCCTTTTACAGCAACACTACTGTCTTTGCTGCTTAACCCAATCACCGCAGCATGTTTCTGCAGCTCTCCGCCATCACTTCCCCCCGGACCATCCAGGGCTGGACGTTCACTGACATGCATGTAATCTGGAACTTGTGCAAAGGGATCATGTGAGTGTTTGAATATGAAGTGGAACAAATTTAAATTGTGGCGAGGCAGGGTTGGTGGGTGGGTGACTTATTACTCATGAAAGTTTTTTTTTTTTTTGAAGAGTTTTTAGGAGAAGAAATTAATTTTTGTTCCTCTGAAGGTAACAGCAACAAGAATGAACTTCAGTCTCAAGATGCTTTGGGGAAAAGCAGCCTGAGCTGTGCAGTCAAGCCCTGGTGGGGGGTGAGGGGTAACATAATGAACCCCTGTGACCCCTGTAATAGGCGCATCACTCCAGAATCAGTAGGACACCAATAAAAACATCAGTCACACACTTGAGGTCAAAGAGGAACCGTGGCAGGCAGCTCAGTTTTACCAGAACAAACGGGTTAAGAAATGCTGATTTTAAAAAAGGACCGGATCTCATTACAACAAATGATTTTTATAATCATATTAATAAAGGGTTTTTTTAAAAAGTAAAAAATAAAATGGTGTTCTGGCAGTTTGAACAGATACATTTTATTTATCTTTTCCACTGCAATCAGCAGCAGAGTCAAAGTCGGGCATATAGAACAATTTGGTGTCTAATGTGTTATTATGAGCCAGGATATATCAGTAGCCAAGTGCAATACTGCAGTAATGCTGTAGTGCAATGCTGTATGACAGTGGCATGGCCTCATGCATGCATGCATGAATGGGCAACTACATATGGATGATCATAGATCGAGTTACTGCCCAAGTTGAAGCATTATACAGAACATTGACACTTTGTGTATGTAAAAATTGTTTATTGCCAATTATTTTAAAAGCAGGGGCTCAAAAAGATAGTTTGGCGTCATCTGGTTTGCTTGGAATCAGCAGAGCCACCCCACAGTGGAGTGCTCACACAAGTCACTGTCAACTCTTGCCAGTTTGAAAAGAATGGTGTGCCTGTGTTTCTTGCAAGACACAAGAACCTGGAGCTGCACCCGGTGTGCACAAGCCAGAGCGGCTGCAAGACAAAAGATTTGAATAAATGGTTGTGCTTTCAAAAAGGAGAGGAGAGGTGTTAGTCCCCATACTGAACTAGTCAAAATTTAGTTCTCTTGTCCAAAGCAACCCCCCCAGAACAGTTCAGGGCTGTGGAGGACATGAAGTGAAAGAAAATCAATGAGATTATTTCTCGGAGTGCAATTAAAAAAAAGTCTCAGCTCAGAGCTGAATCAGGACTTTTAGGCATGCTCATGGGCCCGATTTTTAAAAAAAGTCTTAACTTTGTTGCCATATTATGAGTGAGCGATCGTCACTGGAATTAACTGGCTGCGATCTTGGCTATCAGTGTTCAGGGACCAACTGCTAGACTTTCTTTCTTTCAACCAGGTATGTGTGGCCCATGCCCTCTGTAAACTGTGGCTGGTGTGCCGACTGTGTAATTGATGGTTAGGGTGCAGTCAAGGTAGTCTGAGACAGGATGTGAACCTATAGGACAACAGCATTAAAGTCAAACACCTAGACAGACATTCACTACCATGACCTCCACATGCTTAAACAGCACTTCCTGCTTTAAAAACAAAATTTTTTGTGTGTCTCACTATTGCAGGATAGCTGCACATGAACGTAATTCTTATGAGACAAGGTTGGAGCCAGGGCTGTTCATGGGCACAGCTTTGCATGTGACTGGTGTGTATGGCGTGTCCTAGTGTTGGCTGTGTGTGCTCACAGGAAACAAGGAGTACCCCAGGGCTCTGTTCTCGGCCTGGCTCAGACTCCAGAAAGGGGGGGGGGGTATATCCAAGTCTGGAAAAACAATTCCCAGAGAGCTGCAAACAGCCAAAAGCAATACGGCCACAAGGAAACCTTGGCCACTCTCCAGTGGAAACAATTAAATTGAGCAATGTGTTAAAAACCATACAAGAGGTGGCAAAGTTTAGTTTACGAAGACATGCTCAGCTTTCAAGGGAAGTGAGTGATATATCTTTAAAAATACACACTATATTACAAAACACAATGTGGGCCGTGAATAGGTAAGAGGAGATACAGAAAACCCTGCAAATATTCCAACTCAGCAGTTTCAGCAGATGGAAAAAAGAAAAAAAAATCCCACAGTTTGATTGAGTTCAACCTCACAGGCGCTTCTTATGAAACATACTTTTCACAGGAAAAAATAGATTATCACAGCAACACTGTCAACTCTGACACTCCGGCCCTTCTTGAGAGTCTCAGAAGGAGTTCAATAATATTGATTATGCATTGGGGTTTAGTATTAGTGTGTTTTTGATGAACAGTACTGGCAAAGAAATAGACCTGGTGAACTGAAAGTGGCATCAAACAATGTCCATGCATGATGCATGAGGAATAAAAGGATGAGGCAGAGTGTTTGAAGAATACGGTAGGTAGGGGTCTATTGAGGTCTACAGCACAACAAATCACCTCCTGGGATTATTTACATAACTTTAGCATATTTACTTTCAAATCACAGCTCTGTTCAAAGAAACAATCTACATGTGGTTGCAGATAAGATCTTTCAAGAAACATAAAACCCAAGTCCCCTCTTGATGTGACGACTCCATCGTCACGTTATGTTGGCCACACAGCGTGCATTCATTTTGTTAAACAGTTGAAGCCTGTATTTAGGTTGATCTGTCTCTGAACCAGCATCGAATGACTAAACAACTGGCAATGTCACTGGGAATGTGAGTGACCACGCTGGCAAGCATGAGGAGTCTCAGGCACATTTTTTGGCAGATCACTAAGTAGAACTTCATCTCAGGCTATGCTAACTTAACACACACTGATCGGAGCACAGTGATTTGCCACTTCCTGTTTTTAACCGCTTTGCTTCAGCAGGTGCATATTTTGGGAGAGACAATGGAAGGAGGGCAGGTTCAGAGCGGAAATGGCCTCAACTCGAAAAGAAAATGAAGGATATGGTTATTCAGCTGCCTCCAATCAGTCAATGAGGAAAGAGGAGTATCTTGTTAGGGTGATCGCTGGGACACAAACAGGATTGTTTAGGATCCAAGGAGGTGAAAAACACGTAGATGTACACTGGGTCTGGATTACATTAAGTCAGATGGTTATCATCAAGTGTGTACCAAGCATCAGAGAGGTAGAGCCCTGAGGATTCTGGAATTTGGAGATTCTAGCTGTGTGAACTGCTTGGATCAGAAACAAGGAAGAGGGGAGTGGTTAAGAGGCATGCCACTGTCAGTAAAGGTCGAGTCTTTTCGGGATATTGCAGGTGTGTGAGAAGCAAGGAGACTGACAAGATTCCGAGAAGAGGTGAAGGAGGACAGTAATTCTGTGTGTTTGACTTTTGAAGGGGAGTTGCCAGAGAGACTTTGTGTATGAGTGTTACAAGGTGAAGATCCAGATACTGCACTGCAGGGGGAGGAGGGTCATCTGGCCAAAAATGTATATCACAATCCAGTGCATGGTAGCTTCTGCCATCCATCCATGTATGAATGTGAATGGGTGAATTTGGCATGTGTTGTAAAGTGCTTTGAGTGGTCAGGAGACTAGAAGAGCGCTATATACTGTAAATGCAGTCCATTTAGATGTGAAATAGCCTATGATTTTCTCCATTTATATGAAAGATAGTTATTTTTTTTGTCATAAGCTCCTCATATGCCATGTTGCTAGCGATAACTATTCTTTACAATATGTCACCCAAGGAACAGCCATGTGAAGTAATTCGTCTATTCAGCATAGCCATCTACATAACTCTACTGGTTTGTTCACATACTGCGGATATGCTAGTCGTAAGAGGACCTTGAACAGCGCGATCTCAATCATTCACTTGAAAATTAAATTATGGACGCCTTCCAGGCCAATCGTCAACCCCTACTACACTGAGGGAAGGATTTGCACCAACTCGGCCAATTAGGTCTGGGTGAATGGTATCAATTTGGACGGACACTGTAAATAGTTTGCACTGAGAGGCTGTTACAATCCAGTTGGCGGCGCTAATGCAACTCATATGGATGCCAACTGCCATAAAACTCCAACGGAAGAGGAACTTTTGCTCAAGCCTGACCAGATGTTCCTCCGGCAGCAACACTTTTAAACCATTACCTTTAAGCCCTTACTAAAGGAGTTCACACAATGCAGATACTGCCAACAGTGATAAATGAACTCTGTATGGATATGTGTCATGATTTATCTGGCTGCTTATGCATTATGCAATGTGGATGTAAAGGTCGATAAACTATAAAGAAAATGAAGGTGAGTGCAGGAGGATTGCCAACATTTAAATCAGCTGTGCAGCAGCAGGTGCAGCCACTACAGGGAAACTCAAAGCAGACAATAAATATATATATATATATATATATATATATATATATATATTAGCTAATTATATATAGCTAATTGATTGCTGTCATTTAAGTGCTTGTCTTTATTTATTATTTATTTATCTTTGCTATAAGTACTATACAAAATGTTCAGCTCTATTCGTGCATTTGGCTGAATATATCATGATATTTACAGGTCATTTTTTTATATACATATATATATATATATATTTGATATGACTCATCATTTGTGTTAAACTAACTGCATTTGGACTAATTCAACCTGTAGTGGAATGTAGTATATGTAGAACTTCTTGTCTTGGTAACTCCATCCACCTGTGCAAACAGATGGAGCCTCACAGTCAGGTACACACACATAGACAGTTTTGATGCTTTATTTGTATCCACTGACACACACACACACACACACACACACACACACACAAAAGCACATGCAACATCTGTCTGGCTCCCTAGGCAAGCAGCAGCCCAACCAGACATGCCCAATGAAATATGCATGACACGCTAGCATGTGATGTGTCAAAAAACAAAAAAACACCATCTACTTTGCCTCATCCTCCAGCGGCTCAGCTGTTCATTCATTATACATGGTTGCTCCGTGCACCTCCACGTTGTGCATATTACTGTTTCTACCCATACCTACTGCCTCTGCCGTGCAGGTGCCACACACTGCTGCCCAGTAAATAGGATTTAATGTATATACAGTAATACTCTCACATGTAGCGTGTTAGAAAAAAACAGTGTGGGCCATATTGAAAGACCACCTACTCAACTGACGTCCTCTGAAACAACAAGAAGAAGCCACAACAACAATGGATTACACGCTTTGGTTCACTATAATGCAAATTACTTGTTTAGGCTCTCTTACCTGCCAAGGTAAGCAGCATATGTTTGTGAACACAGTCTTTTTCAACTGATTTAACGAGTCACCGCAATATCCCCAGACTCCCTTAAAAATTGCGCTATTTTTAGATTTGCAGAGAGACTTCATAAACTTTTTGAAACAGCTACAGCAGAAATTGGACGTATCGTAGTTCTGTTTCTGGAGCACCAGGACGTCCATACAGAGCCTACCTGTACACCCTCTGATGATGAAATTTTCATCACGCAGACCCTTGCGGACTCGCGGATACAGAAAGAATAATTTGCAGGTATTGATTCTATTATCCTCCTATTATTAACTCCATGTGAAAGCGATTAAGTGTATTTCCCAAAAAGTCGAGCTACCTACTACTTTCGTCTGCAAACAAACCCTAACCATAGAGGTGGCAGATCAGAAAACTCTAGTGAGCTAAGACATCAACAGCAGCACCAACGCCAACCTCAGGGAAGTGCAGAAACATCGCTGCAGTCAGTGTAGAGCAACAAAAATAAACACACACACCCGGATGGGCCCAATGTGGCAAAACTGGAAGTCCACTACCTCCAGCAATTCCTCCTTCACTGAGGCAGCGGGAGAACAGTGTGGAGACAGAGTGGGATATGACAGGATTTATTCCCAGGCCTCATTTGTTTGCTGCTCATGCTAACATCGGCTGGTGCAGGGTATTATTTGAGTCAGAGCCCGAAGCTCGGTGACTCGCTCAGTTCAGCTCCCTCAGACACAAACATCTCTTCCTCCCCCTCCTGTTTTATAATTTGAATTTTGAAAGTAGATGTCACATCTCTCGGATATGTTATCGCTTCACTTAAATGAAGCGTGCCCAAAGTCAGTTCTATACTTAACATATTGTATTTTCTTTCCCCTATACTTCTTCATCGTCTAAAGAGAAAATTTGCATTTTGTGTCAAATATTTGACAGAAAGATCTAAGACTGAATATTCCAGACCCACACGGGTGTTACATTTGAGTTACAACTCAGAGCTGCAAGTGTTGCATCATGTTGTGAACATTATGATTAATACAAGCGGGACAGAAGCAAGAGTTTTCATGTTTTTTTCCTTTTTGCTATCTAAAGGTGGATATCTGCGTTAGACCTCCTGGAAAATTAGCCTCGGGAACATGGGTGTTTTATAGCCATCTCGCCAAAATAAACAAAAGAACCACATCTTTCTCGTTAAAAACAAACTTTCCTTAACTTTTTCATGATGCACATGCACTGCATGTGCATCATGAAAAAGGCCATCAAAGGAGAGCAGGGACATCACTCATGAGCCAATAACATATGGGGATAAACTAGGGTCAGAGGTTGCAGGAGGTAGAGGTCCAATCATAATCCTCTCATAAATATACACACTCGATGATGGACATATACCTCACCAGAGTCCTGACATCTGCGTGGAGTCATCGGGAGGGGGCCTGTTTCTGTGGAGGTATATTGATCAAAATGTTTGCTGGTAAGTACAACCTTGATTCCAAAAAAAATGGTGGTGTTTAAAACACAAATAAAACAGGGGGCTCATGTCTGGAGAAACCCTGATAGTTAGGATCTGTATCTGGTTTACTGTCAGGTTTTGCAGTTTCAGTTCCTATGATGACTCTGACAGTATTCCATCAATCATTTGGCTCATTAGTTGGGATAGGAAAATGTTCCTGGTGTCCTGATTATTCATTTTCGTATAAAGGAGGCTTCCACTCTGTTAAATTTCCTGTAGAATATTTTTAGAAACCCCCAACCTTAAAGTTAATCATTTTTGACATATACTCAATTGACAACAGTACAAAGACAATATATTTAATGTTTTTCTGCCTCTATGAGTTAGACTTTGAAGCTTTTTGGTTAAATTCCAGAGATTTTTATCTAAATTACAGTCTATAAAGACAAAATGCCCAGAAATATTTCTAACAATATTATCCTTAATTTCTCCATGCACTAGACAATTCTTGCTTAATTTACAACTTTGGCAAGAATGTTTAAGAGTATTGACAAAAAAAAAAAAAAAAAACACTTCTTGAACAGAAGAATTCCTGGAAAACATTGGAAAAACCTTTTTTCCTTAATTTGTTGTTTTCTTATGGTCACTAAAAATGATAAATCTGTAGAGTTTGAGAGAGTTGGAACACCCTGTTTGCAAAACTTGTAGCACTACATCTTAATCAATACACAAGTTAAAAGTCTAGAACAAGGGCCTTGTAAAATGCCACCCAGTACAATTATAGAAAATGTTACTCTGTGCCAACTCGCTCCTCTGGCCTGTCTGCACATTCATCCATCATGTTATCATGTGCCGGCCGCTTTAAGGCAGCTTTTGGTCAAAGCTGATCCTGTCATCACCGCAAGGTTGGGGTCCAAGATTACCACCGTGTGGTCCAGCTGTTGCCAGCACTCAGCTTACCCACAATGGTTTGCTTGTGTTGGGAGTGGAGTGGGAGAGTTGTGCTTGCAGCATTTAAGTCCTTTCTCGAGACCTGCGATTGCGTCAGTGGTGCACAGCTGTGCTGCAGAGAGCTGACGTGTGTGACTGTGTGTCTTATAAAAGGTTTGAGGGGGAAAGAGGGTAGGAGGTGTGTAATTGAGTTTTTTCTTGTATTTCTATTCTTGAATGAAAAAAATGTGGACAAAATGTTCCTGACAATGATACTGAAATCCTCTAAAACGAGGGTCCTAGGACGAGTGCTACTGATGTCACAGCAGGGTTTGGCGAGATCTTTTCCAGAGAGTTAATATCTCATCCCAAGTGTTGTTATTCTCAATGTATTCTGGGACATCCACATAACTTTTCGAAACATGCTACATGAAATTTTTATCATTGCGCTTGTGGTATTGGAAGCAATTGTCACATTAACGAATGAAATGTCAGCAGCATTCGTCGTCAATTATTGCTGCACACATGGAAAATGTGGCTTCAAAGAAAAGTCAAGAGTTAAGACAGAAATTGCTGCTGCCCTTAAACAACCTGGTGAGCAAAATGTGCCTCATAGATCTATAATGCAATTGGCAAAACATCTTTCTGTGTGTGTGTGTGTGTGTGTGTGTGCGGAGAGAGACAGATCAACCGAGAGATCATTAAAGTCGAGCTGAAACGGCATTTCGAGAGTATCTAACTTCCGTACAGTGACGTATTATCTAGTGAAACAGGACAGGAAGGCGGGACATAACGTTTGGAGGAATTTGATTGGAACGTTGAAACCACCGACGTACCATACTGTTGCTAGCTAGCTAACCACTGAATCTTAGCTCTGTGATTGATTGACAGGTGGATGTCATGATATAATCGGTTAAAATCCGTTGGTACTAGCTTACGTGAGCACGCATTACGTTTTTGTTTTACAGGAAGAAAACTGGATTGGATTTTTAACGATTTTGATATTAAAAAAATATGAAGAAATTAGATTTTTGTAATTTTTTTGGCATGCATTGTTAAATTGGTGCACAATACGACCAGGGATGTGATCTAAAAGGGTTACAAAGACATTTTTCATTTCAGCTCGACTTTAACATTGCAGCAACGCTTTGACTTTCCATTGGCATCATGTCATGTGTGGTCATGAGACATGAGTTTAAGGTTCAGATTGATTAGATTTAAATTACATCTGACTGCTTTTGTCCAAAATTACTTGTGGGTGGATGCCACGTGTACACTCTGTAAACAATTTGGAATAAACTGTCTTGATAGAGGATCCTTAAACACAACACAGGAGTACATTAGGTGGAGATCAAACCACTGACTGAATAATGGCAACCCCCTCTGCACCCAAGGTACATCAACCTATCACATGCTGGACTGTAACTTCTTTCTTGCGGTGTTGTGAGTTGTTAAATGAAATATATGTTTCCTGGAGAAAAAAATAATCAAGTTTGTGTTACTTTCTCACATGTTTGCGGGACTCAAGGAAACATGAGAGGATGCACTGTGTTAGTGTGAGTATTTTGGCGTAAGACAGACAGGCCACATCTGTCGACATCAAAACTGAGTGTCAAGCAGGGACAATTTGATTAGAGAGCCAGAGAGATACCAGAAGCTGATTTAACTAATTTCTAAATAGGAACAGCCAAGTTGAACACATCTCTCTCTCTCTCTCACAGCAATTTGACATTAACTTTTTGATTTCACACCCACCAATCTAGCAGCAGAAAAGGGAGTCTGCCTCCGGACACGGCGTTGAGATGAAATGGACAGATATTCCTAAATGGATAACAAACCAACGCCATGTCTAATCAAACCTTCACTCTGTGTAAAAAAAAGAAAAAAAGAAAAAAATTCCTCACGAACCGTGACATTCAAACAAATGGGTTAATTACTTTTTAAAAAGCCAGCACTTAACCACATTTGTTTCTTTGTAAGTACGAGTTGTAAAGTTCCCGTCAAGGGTTGCTGGGGCCATAAGATTCACTCTAAATGTAAATAAGTGGTGTTTTAAACGGCCGCACGCTTGTTAGAGCAGGAGATAAACCGGGTCGCCTGTTCTCCACGGGGTCAAGTCCCTAATTAACCCAAAACGCCTTTGTCATTTTCTCATTCGATTAGGCCTAAGAATTCAGTGCTGCAACACAGAGAGATAAATATGAGTTACTCAAGTCTCCTCTGCCTCTTCCTCCTCTCATGGCTGATGTGGGACAGATAGTGGTGAATATAGGTGGTGTGAAGATAAAACTGCTCATTAAGAGTTTAAAGTAAAACTAAACAAGCTGATCAGAGATACACATCGTTACTTACCTCCTCCAGCAGGGTTTGGAAATCTCATTCTGAGTATTTAGCAACATTTCTGCTCTATGTGATTGTATGGGAGAACAGCAGGAATGGTGGGATGGAGAGAAAGTGAAGGTCATGAGGTGCAGAGTGGAAGAGGGATGGTGAAGGAGAATTATGAGGAAGTGCAGAAGGAAGACGAGGTAGGTGTGGGGAGACAGGAACAGATGAGGAAATACATGATTCCAATCTATGATAGTGCAGGTACAGTAAGGTATGTTTTTTGACTTAACCTGCTGAGACACCATTCCTCCACCTGGGTGGAGCAATCTAAATTGCATCAGACAAGCGGTAGCACCATCGAACTTGAAATTCCGATCGACCGCCAAGATAAGAAAAGTGGGAAAGATTGATAAGGTGGAGTAGATTATGTAATGTCCTGCTACTCCGTACAACTCAGATAAGTGTGCATGCATTTGACCTTCATTCAGCTTTGAGAGGAAGCGTGTGGCAGGCATAGGAAGTCAGGAAGGAGAAGATTAATGGAGAAGAACAAAAGTGGGAAAGGAAAGCAAGGAATCTGACTGCTTGTTTAGATTCTGAATGCACAAATAGGTGTTAGTACATATTTCAACATGTTTCAACATGTAGAAATACCAATGTACATATGAAAAAAACAATCACCTGAAAGTTTGCAATTAACATGAAAATGTACATTTTGTACATTGTGTACAATTTTTATTATATGTGAAAATGTGACTTTATGTTCTATACTCACGAGTAAACATTTTAATAACAGCCACAAGACACATGAAAATATTCAATTCACATATAAAATTGTGATTTGGGAAAAGACAAATTTGACATGTGACATATTCGTAAGGGAAATTACACCACAAGTGAACAAGAATGCAGATCAAAAGGCAATGGTGTCAATTTGGTTGTCGGTTTATAAGAGTAGAACCTTTTTCTTTTTTTTCTTTTTTTAAATTTGAGCCAATCAGAGATCCCCTTCAGGGAGACGGCACCCTGGCACAGTGCTGGAGGCAGACTGCAATGGCAGCAGAGAGACTAAACAGTGGTGTACACTTCAGCTAAGTCGATCACCGGCAGATCAAAAAGTCTGCAGCAATGTCCTTGTATTTGTCTTCACTAACTATGGACAGCTGGCCGCACCATAGGAGTACCTCATTAAGTTATGAACAATGTCTACAGGAAATACAACAACCCAACCTGGTTGAAGAAGGAAAGAAAAACAACCCAGCACACATCACATACCAACATTTTTCCAGATGCGCAAGGTACCCTTTCGTTGCCGGCCGAGGCGCTAAGCCTTCCCTGACACACGACGGGCCCTTTGGTGTCCGTGTATGACACAATAATCCTTCCCTTTAGCATCTCGGGGCAACGCTCAGAGACCAGCACATCTGATCCTGAAGCACAAGGTCTACGTTACTTTGGTTAAGTTTAGGCACAAAACATTGGTGACGTTTTGGTTTAGTTTACTTGGTTAGGTTTCGGAAATGACTGGTGACACTTGGTTTGAAACGGGACTCGCACTCCGGTCTCCTGGGTGAAAGTCGTGTGTGACCCTCCACATCTTGGCACTTTCTCCCTTTGGAAAGTACGCCATGCTACGCCATCTGTTCAAGTCGTCTGAAACTGATGCGGACGGCTTTACATTGCAGGTACATTAAACCGTTGTGGGTCTTTACCTGGTGCCAACGGGTACCTTGTGTGTCTGGATAAGACGCAAATGGCCGTGACAAAACGTTGATATCTGATAAAGCTGGGGATGAGAGCAGGCTGAGAAAAACCTAATAGTGAAGTCAGGTCTGCCTCTACCAAGATCTGGCACTATAAAGGTGTCAGTACCACAAAGTTCTTGTCAAGAAACAGTTTCCCTGCACCTTTCCAGTGTCAGAATTTGGGGGGACTGCATCTCACAATCAGGAACCAACAATGTGACAATCTCGCCAACTTTACACAGTGATGGGCCTGGTGAACCAAGGTGAGACAGTCGATTTGAACTCATCTCTCAAGTTCTCATGTGTAATGCCTTTAAGGAAAGGCCATCGTCCCAATTTTACCTGTCCCTATCTCAACCCTTCTCTGCGATGGCCGGCTTTTTGCCCCACCTTTTTGGGTCTGGCTTTTTGCAACAGGTGGAGACAATTTTGGCTCGGGTCGTTGTCGGAAGGCAAATCTTACTAGTTAGTTTGTTTCAAACATATCTCAGCCCAGTCCTGTCTCCTAGAAAGTATGTTTATGTGCAACTTATTTGTAACAGGAACTATGTTTATTGAGGAAATGTAATGCCGACAATAAGAATATATTATTAATTAAGGTAAAATATTCACTGACAACATATTTTATTTCCAAAACATTTAACCGGAAAAACAATATCTTCCTGACATTAACCGAAGTGCTTTTGTTGCCTAAACCTAACCACAGACCAGAGCCTGTCCTGCACATTGTACGCCTGGCATCCGCCCCAGCCACCGCTTTGCGAGTCTGGTGTGGCACATAAATGTAGTGTTTCATTCAGTCAAATAAATGTTATCTTTGAACATAATCCAGGCAGCGAACATGTTTCCTTTATAAACGTATTTGCTGTTGCAATATTACTATTGAGACACAGGGCTGAATAAGGTTTCATTAAGGTATCATAGATTTTCAACTGATGCCAAAAGGCGGCTTTCCAGTGGTTGTATCTTCCATTTCATTCAGATTATGTTCTCAAGGGATTGCAAAGAATTTCAGTTATTCGGTGCCACCCAGGTTTGAACGTCAGTGTTCTCATTTGCTCGGATTAACAGGAGAAACACTCCACAGTTCAGTGTGCTTCAGTCCTATATAATAAAAGAGGGGAAAAGAGGAGGAAGGCACTCTGCTGGCTGCCTGCAGGAAGACGCAAGAAAGCTCCCGCGTCCGGCCTCGGTTCATCCCTCTGATGGGAAGTCCTGCCGAGAAGCCATTGACCCTGAACAGAGCAGAGAGAGACGGGGAGGAGGAACCTATTTAGATGCTAAGATATGAATTGGCTGTTTCTGTCTTTGCTGGGACGCATTGAACTAACATGTTTATTATTTGGTTCTCTCTTTATTAAGTATGTATGTATGCTAGCATTGTATTATTTCCTTCATAAAACCGCTGCATGCACATGAGCATCAGACCCACAGAGACCAACATTGTGGAGGAGTATATAACGAAGAGCTGCATTGAATTATAGCAGCAGTAGTTCTGTAATTCCCTATCTGTCTCTCTCTTTTTCACTCACACACACACACACACACACACACACAGAGAGAGAGTCACACTCGAGTGTGATGAGCTGTTCATTGGACTTTCCTCTCAGCGGGGTTCACCTCTCCCTCATCACTGAGCCAACGCACGCCGCAGAGCGCTGACAGCAACACTGTCACGGCTAGCTTCGTTCTGCTTCCTGCTTCATCCCGACTGCAGGAGACCTCCTCCATGCTCCAGGTCTTTATCGATCTGTGTTCTGCTTGTGTTTTTCCATTATGCATTTGATTTGTGTTCTATTGCATGATACCAAAACAGAGACAATGGATGCCTGTGTTTTAGGTAGTTTGTACTAAAAAAAAAAACTATGGGTTTTGTCTCCTCAGTGATGTATTCACTTCCATGTGGGGATGGTGGAGAAATAATTCTGTAGTTATCAAGCAACTAGCTGGCAACATATACTGTAGTCAGATTGAAGTGTTGATCACTCGTAGCCAGTGAAACATGTTATCCGGGGTCTGTCTGCAGACCCACATTGGCACCATATTTTTTTTAAAAACACTCACTCCATACTAGATACTGTATTCACGGGTAGAGTACAGGCACTTGATTAACCTGAACAATAAATGAACCCTACAATGATTTCATCATGGCAATTGCAACGGCTCTGCCTCCTTTTGTTTCCTCTGCATTCTGCAAAATGCTGCCGTCCCAAAAGAACATGTCACTTCTGCACCACAGGCTAAAGCTGGAATTAACTGGATTCAGTTTTATTTGCTGTGGTATCAAATATAACGGCAGCACAAAATGTATTTTACATGTCTTGTTTTGTTTTTCCTTTTTGATTCATGTTATAAATAACATTTTTCATTTCTTTTGTCAGACTTGAAAATGTTGGTTATTTGAAAACCTTGTTTTCATTGTTTTATAACAGACTAGGAATGAGGTTGTTTTGTTTTTTTGACAACTGACTTTTTCAGAATTCTTCAATCATGTAAAATAAATATTCCAGCTGATACATGTGGCACAAGGACAATCAGTGATGCAGGAGTGAGAAAAGAACCTATGGCATGTACATACTGCAGGTGCATATTGTCGGCTATATGTATGACTATTCATGAATTCAGCATTCAAAAATAAACATACAGACAGAGACACAGATAAGCCCTCAGGTCACAACACACCCTTGCTTCCAGGTGTACGTGGCTTTAACATCTGTTTAAAGACGGATATTCACCATGAGAGATTGGGATTTCACGCTCAGCTGCGCTAAATCCTTTTAAAGATGCTGCAGCTCTGGCTCGCTTCCCCACAGAGATAACATGGCTTCAGCGTGAGCAGCGAGGTCGTTTCTCTATTCTGACAGGACAAGCGCAGAGCAGCCAGCGGCTCATTAGACAGCAGTGCCCTGAGGGCTCAGCTACACCACTCAGACGAGACGAGGAAGCAGAGGATAGATTCTTAACCACATGTGGACTCTGGCGTGCGTGTGTGTGTGTGTGTGTGTGTGTGTGTGTGTGTGTGTGTGTGTGTGTGTGTGTGTGTGTG
>JBBPCS010000393.1:12113021-12130679 GCA_037974645.1 Hollardia meadi | reverse complement strand
GTGTGTGTGTGTGCTGGTGAAGGACACTTTGTGAAGACAGATGGCTGATAAAAAATGAATCGCAGAACTTCCAGTTCCAGAAACGGGCTCTAATGTTGCCTTTTGCAAAATACTAAGTGTGTAGCAAAGATCTGTTCTTCGTGCGGTAATTGTAATACATTTTTATAAAACAAAGCATGATTATACAGTAAAAGGATTTGATTCCGAATTTAGGATTCATAAATGTGAACAACACAGAAGAAATGCATTGAAAAAAGTGACTGACTAATTGTACGGGTGCCTAGCTTGAGAGCTAACAAGATAAAAGGTGTAAGTAAGATAATTTTCGAGCTGTTGGAAGCAGTGATGTGAGGAGGGGAGACAGTGCCTCACCAAAGTTAAAAAGAAATGTTGAGATTACATGATAGTTGTATCTTTAATCATTTCCTTACGTTTATAATTCTGTATAATTATTCATAATGTGCCTCAGGATTACACATACTTCAGTGAAGCTACTCAGAGTAGTTATAGTATGCTCCTTTGCCACATCTACCTTTCCTGAATGCTGAGGCAAAGGCTAGCTGTGCCTCCGTTTGCCCTCGAGCCAGCGTAGATTTGTAGTCAGTTCTCACACTCACACATCAATGAGGCTCAGACCGATCCTGCCCTACAGTCTATGGCTGTTCTCCTCATTCTGGACCCAATCTTCACTGACAGACTAGCAATAGAGTGTGTATGTCGCGAGTTATCGTGAGAACTAAGAGAGAACAGAGCTGCAACGCAGTCGGAAACGTAGCCCCTGATAAGCATCGTGGTTGAGGCTAGTCGATGGCTAACAACAACATTAACTGTTTTCAACATGGAAACATTGATAAATAATCACAGAAAACATTCAGTGTCTGATTTATCGTTATGGATTTATTTTTACAAAGTCTCCAAAAAGACACTGCAGTTCAAGGCTGGATTACAAAAGACTCTGAACGGGATACAATGGCGCTGCAGCACAACAGTTATCTCCTGGGCAGTTTTATCACCAAAACCTTACCAAGCCTTCACCGCAGACGGGGCAGATCAAAAAACAATTCTAAATAGTTTCTGCAGTGGTTATTTGTAACGCCTTTGAGAGGCAGTGGCAAAAGATGTCCTGCTGAAAGGGAAGTTGGATCAGAAATCCAACTTCCGATTAAATCAGATTAGAGTTTAGTTTGACGGACTTTCTGATACTAAGACACTTGATGTTGATTTTTCTTTTTAGTTGTCACCCATCTGTATCTCTATATTGAATTCACTGAGATAAAACTTCTATCTTCTCATCTAACTCTGTTGAGCAAAATCCTTTCTTTTAAGATATAATAATTGGACTTGTTTGTGTCTGTGTTTCCACTACATTTGACTGCCGAGATTGTATTTCTTCCACTGAAAGTGTTTTTCTATGATGGAGGTTATTTTACTTGGCTTCACAAAAGCTGTTACTGCAGCTTACTTTGGCCCACGTTTTTCTACCTTTCAGTGTTGATTAATTACACTGACAATGAAGGTTCATCTTGACATTGATTATCTTAATTTTAACTCAAACTGAGGGTCAAATATGATCATGACATGATGCTAAAAATTCCATCTGCCCACAGCATTAAACTCTCTGTAGAGGTTCTATATGCATACTTATATCCTGCAGTATTTTCTGTCATACTAAGTGCAGACTTTATGTCAACAGATCCGTGTCATTTCTGTCCTAATTCTCATTCCAAACTTGTCTAGTTTTGGTTGATCCGTATCATGTGTCGCCGTTGAACTCCCTCAGAAGCAGACTGCAGATTGAAAACACTCTTCATTACTGCAAAAAGGCTTTCCCCACATCTGTTTTACAGCTGAGCTCGCCCATCTGCAGCCACTGAGCTCCCTCTTCAATAGCTTGTCCCTGGAAAGTTCATAAATTAATATCTTTGCAGCACAGATTGAGTTTGTTCTGCTGAGCAGAATCCCTCCGAGGTGAAACGTCTGTGGAAATTCAGTCCATGTCAAACCTGAGCCTTGGAATTCTGGGAAATGCATTTAGCCGTACTCCCACAGTAACAGAGTGACTTTTGGAATATTCAAGTCCATCCATGCAGTCAGTCACCAACTCCCTCCTGCGCATGGGAGACTGTTATTTCCCCCGTAATTATATTAAGCACAGAATCTCCCAGAGTATTAGCTGAAATGGAGAGGAATGTGCAGCACTCTCGCCCAGCCACCCGGCATTGTCTATATTTCTGAACGCCTTGTTTGTTTTCGATTGTGTTTTCTCTTAACCAAAAACACTGGAGCTTCTCAAGGAAGAAGAGGAATGGCCACAGCGGGCTGTGGGATCTCTGCTGCTGCAGATACAGATGTTTATCCGATCAACTAAACACAAATATAAGGTTTCATGGCAGGGAAAGGGAGGAAGACACGTCGCCAGCAGCGAGATGAACTGCACAGCAGAGTTATTCATGAGCTGTAGGCTTCATTCTAAACATTTATGCTTAAAGTTTTTTTTTTTTTTAATACAAAAGGTATAGTATCAAAGTTTTGAGCCTTAGTAATACTTTACACTGATTGTGGTTTTTAAATCACGTGTTTTTTAAATATTGACAGCTGAATTTGATCACACCAGAATAAACCTGCATGCACCTGCAGTGATTTAATGATCAACTCTGAACTCACGAAATGTAGCATTTACCCAGAAGTGAATGACCCTCAGTTGAAGGAAAATGTTAACTTACGTATATTCAAATGAAAGCAGACATTTCCGCACACTTCGTTCGATGCAGTTTTTCACTTTAATGTGAGCTTTCGGTCTACCCGACCTTCTTCAGAGCATGCACAACTAACAATGGACAGGCAGGCCAACAGAACCAATCACACTCAAATCATTAGCAGCAACCTGTGTGCACCCCCCCAGTGGCAGAGGGTCCACCCCCCCGGGGAAATGCAGTCTCTCGACACCAGTGAATACTGTGAATCATAGGGATTGGGGGAATCGCTATTTATAAAACACTATAAAGTATAACATGGGGTGAGCACAGTGAGTACAGACAAAGCAAATGTAATCAGGAAGCACCTAATAGTAAGATCCAACAGTTACATGGCAGTAAATGGAGCTTTGAGATGGATCAGGCATAAGCCGTCATGAATCAGAGATCCCCCATCTAGTATAAGAAGAAATATACAAAGATAGAATAAAGGGTCATGGAGGGATATCAGGCAAGGCCATCATGAATCATAGACCCCAAATTCTAAACAGAACATAAACCAAGAAGACACCTTGGATTATAGCATAACACTCATATCAAAATCCTCATTGAGGCCCATAGGCTGAAGTGTATTCAAAGTGTCAATCCAGAAAAGTGGGCATAGGTTCGGCCCTCTTTTATAGACAAAAAGTGGAGCTCCTCCAAGGAATTATCCATGTGGCAATTGTGCTCAGTGTCACAACACATGGAGAACTTCTATTTTTAGACATCCAAGATCTTTTAAGGGTTTTATCATCTGCAGCACAGAAAATGTTATTTACTTAATATTATGCCCATGTGATAAGATCTGTACAGGTAAAACCACACACATGCTAAAACAAAGGATCAGTGAGCACAAGAGCTCTTTGTTATTCTTTGTTATTTGATGTTCTCCATTTCTTCTTATACTAGATGGGGGATCTCTGATTCATGATGGCTTATGCCTGATCCATCTCAAAGCTCCATTTACTGCCATGTAACTGTTGGATTTTACTATTAGGTGCTTCCTGATTACGTTTGCTTTGTCTGTACTCACTGTGCTCACCCCATGTTATACTTTATAGTGTTTTATAACTAGTGAGGCCCCAATCCCTATGATTCACAGTATTCACTGGTGTCGAGAGACTGCATTTCCCCGGGGGGGTGGACCCTCTGCCACTGGGGGGGTGCACACAGGTTGCTGCTAATGATTTGAGTGTGATTGGTTTTGTTAGCCTGCCTGTCCATTGTTAGTTGTGCATGCTCTGAAGAAGGTCGGATAGACCGAAAGCTCACATTAAAGTGAAAAACTGCATCGAACGAAGTGTGCGGAAATGTCTGCTTTCATTCGGATTCAACATACTTTCCAGGACCTTAGCAAGGTCCCAGCTGGGTGAAGCGGTGGTCTTTCCAACCCTAACCCTAACCCTAACCCTAACCCCTAACCCTAACCCTAACCCCCCCTGCTCTATACATAATTACTACGGCCACTAGAGGGTTTTTTTTCACTTGAATGGAAACATGTCATTTTTGGGCGGTTGCTGAAATGACTGATGATCTTCTTGGGAGGACAGTCTGCGTATTGAGATGTGATCCGAATCGGGATATGTATCTAGATAATGACATCTTATCATGGGCCTTTGGATTTATACTTGGTATTACTCGGTTGTCTTATGATTCTTCCGCTATTGTGATCATACCTCAATATGCAAATTACAGGTGGAGCTGGGGGACTTTTCCGCAAGCATGGTGTGTCCAGGGTCAAAGGAAGCAATGCTGCTGTATGTATTCACCAAGAATGGCTCATCTGTAGTTGGTCAATCCGACAGCACGCCAATGCTGGTTGCATGTTAATACCAGTGTGCATGGGGTGTCTGAAGGCTATCACACAAAACTTTATTTCTATGTCGAACAGAGTGAGAAGTATTTCAGGTCACGAGTTGCCCAACCTCTTTTACTTTTCATCACACAAAAAAAATGTTCCCTTACGAAATATGTTCTGACTGCATCTTGAGTCTATGTACTGCTGCACCTTATGAGTCAGTCGGTTGGTTTCAATTCTTGGCATGGGATCACGCCAACCCGATAAAAGAGGTTGAACTGTGAAGATCACTGAGCCTGAGCTGAGGAGGCCATTATCCAAAACATTTTGCATGCTTCTCTTCCGCATTATGAATCAGTAAATACAAAGTAAATCATAACTCAAGATAATGTTAAATACCAATTGTTGAGTGCAAACCGCTTTGCCTTTATTTGGAAATTCTGCTGGTTTGGTAACAGCAATTAAACAAGGTGGAGAATGGTGACTCCTTATTAGATCATCGGTAGGGCCTGACAACATTCCTGTGAATGTGCAGGATCTTTGTCAGAGAGAAATGCTATGAAAACTAACTAAACCTGAGAGTCAGACAGCATTTATCTGGAAGGAATATATTTATTTAAGTAGAGGAGGATGTGATTCAGTCATGAAAATACTGAGACTTAACAAAGCATCTGCCATCCAGTACTCAAGTATACTTAAGTACAAACTTGAGGTACTTCTTTTCATGTTACACTCCACTCCATTTCAGAGGGAAATACTCCACGACATTTATTTGACAGCTTTCGTTACCAGTCGCTTTATAAAAATGAATATTCTTGCTCACAAAACAATAAAAACTTGCAAGTCTATCTGAAACAATTGGACAGAAAATTCGCTATTTTGAAGATCATATTTTGATTTATAAATGTATTAGTTATTTTTTTTAATAATCTTGAGGTTTGGACTGACAACACAAACATTATGAAACTATTTTTCAAACCAAACAATCAATCGATTAAGGGAGAAAATAATCATCAGATGAATCCATAATGAACACAATGATTAGTTGCAGTCCAATACAAAATAGCTAAATATGAGCTCCACCTCAACCAACTACAACAGCATGAGTAATAATAATCTCATGATATAATGTGAGTTCACTTTGGAGTATTGGAGTATTTCTGCAGTGGGGTATTATTACTTTTACTAAAGGTCTGACTACTGAATACTTACGCCACGACTGAAAGTGACTGACCTCAAAAATAAAGGATAACAACTGGCTCAATCCCTCCTAGACAGAATTATAACAATCAAACAAACTTTGCCTTCTCTATATATATTCTTATGTACCTTCAGGTGGTGATTAAAGGAAAGTAAGATGTGGTGTTTTGGAAGTGCACACTGCGTAGCATGCAGACACGAGCGTCTGTCTGGGATTTAATCTATATTTGCACAGAGAGCGTTTTTCACGTCACTCCCATATAATTACACTGCTAAGTGTTTCAGAGGGAGACAGGGGAGGAGATCTGGGTGGTCTCTTGACTTCCTCACTCCCTCCAGCACATCGTCCGGGGACCTGTATTTCACCGTCATTACCATTCCACCACAACAAACTACCAGGATGCGAGTGAGGAGCAGCCAAAACGTCTCCGTGTCCGACCCCTAAATTAAATCTTGGATTATAACAAGGTCATCAGTTTCACTTTTGACAGTTCAGCTTTGGGCAGATTTGATTGTTTACTTTATAATACCTTTTATAATGCATGCACTACTGTACAAGTCTACAATCTATTGTAGTTGTGCCTTTTAGGGAGGTCAGAGTGAAGTAAAGGCTCTGCAAGTAAAACATTTTGTTCAGTATAGTATTAGTAGAATTTGGATTTGTTGGAAACATACAAATCTATACCAAGAATTCATTTAAAATGGTGACATTGGATCCAATGAATACTTTTTCATTGTTTCTTTACCATACTTATGTGACAGTAAGAATGAATTAGAATTATGATTTACATGTCAGAAAAATGTCTATGCACCTAAATTAAAAGAGGGCTAAATTTGGTCCAGGGTACATCGAGGCTACAGATACCCGTTCGGTGACTTGTGTTTAAGTTCTTTACAGCACATTATTCATTTAATGCTGGTGAAACTTTTATCTTTTTAGACAAATTAAGCCCATCTGGATGCATTTAAACCTGGAGACACATGCGATCACTTTGCTATTTTACATCCTGTCAGGTTTGGGATATGCTCATGCTGGACTGAGAAGTAGAGGTTTCCATTCTTATTCGGATGGATCACAGTTCAGGTGATGAGAATAAAATGTACTCTTTTTTTTTTTTTCCTTTTGCAGAGACAGACATCCAACACAAACGACCAGCAGAGAAACAGACCTCCTCCTTCTGCTCCAGCCCTGTCTCAGTTCAGTTATGTTTTCTTTTAACATAATGAGGTAATATTATTCATGTGCGTGGCAAGTCGCACATATTTTGATACAGAACATATCAGGAAAATATTCACTGATAACTTATTTAATTTGTTTTCTGAAACATTTAATCAAACCAACCTTAACCAAAGTGCTTTTGTTGCCTAAACCTGACCACAGACTGGAGTCTGGACTCAAACTGTGGTTCCTGGTGTCAGAGCCCTGCAAGTTGTACTCCTGCCATCTGCCCCAACCACTTGCTTGCAACTCCGGTGTTTCATTCGGTCAAATTAAAGTTATCTCTGAACATAATCCAGACAGCGATAATGTTTCTTTTGTAAATGTATTTTCTGTTAAAAGTGATTTCTAGGAGACGGGGTTAGCTGCTCAAAAATAGGTGCTTGCTGTGAAAAAAAACCACGATGACAAAACATTTTCATCCTTGTCAATCAGAATACATGCCATATAAATACCATGCATGATAGTCGTGCATACCAGGACACTGTCAGAATTATAATTCACAATATAAAAGTGAGCTTCATGCAAATCTTTCTACCTCAGCTCCTGTTTCCTGTTGTGGCACTTTTCTGTCATCCATGATCATTTATTAGTGCTTGGACTCTTTTGCTTCATGTCCACATAATGATCTGGGTTCTGTGTCACTCATTATTCTGGAAAAGAGCACCAGCTTAATTCCTCACATGCAATGCAAAATGTAGGCTGAACTACCTAGCTAGCTGTCTGCCCAGATGCTTTAGCCTGGAGCCATATTGACTCCTGCCTGACTACCGGTCAGCATGGCCGCAGGCGCTGTTCACGCCAGCTCATGCCTGAGCCTGCACAGAGACATCAGAATACAAAGTCAGACTCACTTCTGATTGGACGAGACCAGGGCCAAAAACTCAGACGAGGCCCCCAGGGACCCACAAGGCTATGTAGTACCTCACTCATGCTCTCAATAACCCTATCTGCTGCTGTTTTCTGAATACTGATTTCACATTGATTGATTCAAATCCACAGCTGCAGGCCTTAAAGACTGTGATGGTTTGGTTTTATTATGTTATGTATTACATTTGCACTTTTATCAGTGGAAAAACAGGATGAAAGAGGCCGAAGCAGAGCATGTACAGTGAACTAATCAATTTAAATTCATCGCTGTGATGCTTGACTTGAGTGATGCAAATTCTGCACAAGGTGGATGTTTGCCAACTTGAGTGCATTTTCTCGATATACTACGACCGCAAAACACTCCTCCTTCGAGTCAGAGTTGAACCAGCAACCTAAGGATCTCAGCACTACTCTCCTCCAGTCCTCCGCTCTACCAACTGAGCTATCAATGGGTCTGTGTGAGTCAACACACAGTCAGAACACAACTATATCAAATGCTCATCAAATATAGACCAAGGATATCAGTATTGTGTACACACTTTAAAAAATATGTGCCACGAGTGACATCACTTTAGTCGTACACATGTAAACATAACAAGAGCCATAAAAACATGCTCAAGAGCTTTAAACTACAATTTATTTTACACATAAATGCAGCATTTTGTCGTCCTAAATCTACCAGTGGAGCTGCAGAAAGGTGGATGAAGCATCCCATCAATAAGCAGTTTTGGTATTAGCAAAAGCGTTTAAAAAAAAAAACTTGCTTCTTGTATGTGGAATCAAACATGATCAAAAAAAGTTTATATTTTGAGGACATTTAAGTGCAGTGAATAGTTATCTCTTGCTGTTCTTCGTGTCAAAATGTAGACTTTTGTTAAAACTCGATCTTTTCTATATCTTTTGCTGTCTGTTGCAGCATGCTTGAGCAAAGCCACCGTGTCTTGACTTGACTTACCCTCCGAATGAATCGTGGCCCAGCTGTTGACTAATAGTCCACATTCACCACTAAAAAAACATGTCACCACTCCCCGTGTCCAGAGTGTGGGTGGTGGGAGCAGGGAGGGGCTGGCTGAGTAAATAGGATGGGGGTTGGGGGCAAAGCTGGAGTTGTAGCATTGTATTGTTTGACTGACAGTGGGACAGCAAGGGGGAACGGGTGGTCCCGGCCTAGAGACAATGCCTGAGAACATGCTGCCTCTCAGCTAAGCCGGCAGGGTGGGAAACCCTTTACAAATAGCCGTCACAAGCATGATTCATGCTTCTATCATGACTTGGGAATCTGCTCGGTGGAAACATGACATGGTCTGAGATGTCATATTGTTGTGCGCTGTCAGAGGTGCTAACAGGCAGTTTTATGTGATTACGGTGTTGAAGCATCCAACGGTGTTGCAGAGCAAATGTGCTCTGTGGTTTGTGCTGCAGATGTAAGACAGTACACGCCGAGACAATCCCCGTCTACAAAACAGCAAAACATACTGTAAGCTCGCTTGCATCAAACAAAAATCTGCCAAATGCATTGGCAAGATTTTTAAAAAATCAACCACTGTTGATGCAAAACACTATGTAGCACTAATGACAGTAGACTTAATATACGCAATGAAACAATTTTTTCTTTTATTATTCTAAAACAACATATTGTGACTTTTTTGCCCTTTCCACTGTGCATGAGTGGTCTGGAGACGTTTTTAATGTAGGCCATCAACTTTTTAGTCTGTAATGTTTAAATTAGGAGTATGATGCAGAATCAAGAGAGAAGATTTTGTTAACTTCCTTCAACTGGCCTAATGATGCAAAACAGTCCAACAAACAATCCAAGCTTTAAATGATCATTGCAGGGAAAATAGGTTGATAATAGGGCGCGTTATTCTGGATAATGAGGCAAATAATGAACATTAAAGGTGAATAAAGAGAGCAAAACAAAGTTTTTGCAACAATTTAGCCACAGCATTTCTCTGCCAGATTTACTGCACAGATGATAGAACAATATAGAAATGTCATTCTCAATTTTTTTTTTAAAACTTAGCTATAAATTTAAAGTTTTCTTCGCTCTCATTTACTTAACATCCTTTGACTTTTAAGCTGTCTGTTCAAATGGTCCGCGTAGGATCGTTAAAGTTTTGTCGTAAAGGCTCCAATAAACAAACCGGTCATCCTTTTCTTTTTTGTTAACTTCACCTAACAATGTGAAACTCAATCCAGGCTTTAGGAGGAACACACCTCCTGAAGTTGAGGCTGTTTATTCAGAAGCTTAGGATTGTATTCAGTGGGGAGGGGGAAAAACACGTCAGGGTATCTGCTTACACTCGGCCCAATTAACAATACAATGGTGCAGGGATTTGCGGAGAATCAAGTCTGCCTATTTGTCAGCAAACATCTGTTAATTATTTGTGTAAATTAGGACCAAGAGAATAATTATCACCCACAATTAGGTCAGGTGAATGGGAGAAGGAACTGCCATCAATTGTGTTTAAAATGCTGACAACACCAATTAGCCTCTAGATTTGTCCCTGCTGCCACCCAGAGACTGCTCTCCCATGTTGTGGAGATGCAACTCATTATTACGCTTCCTCCAATACACAGCGCGCCCAGTCATACTGGTTCAGCTAGTCGTCCATTCAGCTCCAGCACACAGAGCTGTAATGTAATCTGGCATGAGGTCACGAAAAATTTGTGGGCAAATTGTTCTTAGTGTGGGAAATGATACAGAGGGGACTGGCACTGATAGTGAGCCTGTGAGAAAACAGAATATGCCGATGACCACTGAGAAATGCAAAAGAAGTAGCATTTGGAAGGTCAGCGTGTGTTCTTGAGTAGCCAGATGCCCTGCTGAACTGTCCTTGAGCAAGACAGCAACATTTTTGGCCGCTTAGTCAGTGAATGCAGCTCAGATAAGACGGAACAAAAACACACACACACACACACATGCATGGAGCTCCACAGCAACAGGTGCAGATTGAAATCCAAACCGTGAGGAATAAAGTGGCAGTTTAATCAAACCCCCCCTTGTTTAGGTGCTAATAAACGTGCGCACCTTGGCAGCAGATAAGAGTGTGCACACTCTCCCTGATTCATCATGCTCCAGTAGAATGGCCACAGTGTAATAAAACGTAAAGCAGGCTGAGCTTGACTTTAAACTGAGACCACATAAATAACACATTCTACCTGTTTACAAACAAAAGTGGAACCGTCAGTTTAGTCCACTCGGGAGTTTTACCACTTTACCTTTACTTGCTCTGGCAGTTTATGTTAGCTTTTGATATTTATTTCTGACATTTTAGAGCCAATTTGACAGCAACCAGCATTAATTTGAAGTTCTGACTACCTGGAGAATCCAAGTCACTCTCCTTCCGCCTCACGGTCTCCACCAACTCCTGAGCAGAAAAAAACCTGGCTCTTTAGCTGCTAAATGCTCCAATATGCTGGTCTCTATCTTCCTAGATTTGTCTGTCTGATGTTTGTTTATCAGATAACTTTTACACTGGAAAGAGCTTGATGAGGCCACACAGCCCGTTCTCATGCCCATCTCGTCAGATATCTACATTTTGTCACGACCCTTCGCGTCCCATCCAGATGCACAAGGTACGCTTTGGCATGAGGAAAAGATGCACAAGGGTTTAATGTACCTGCAATGCAAAGCCGTCCGCCTCAGTATCAGACGACTCGTACAGATGACGTAGTGTGATGCACTTTCCAAAGCGAGAAAGTGGCAAGAGGGGTGGAGGTCGGGGTTGAGTGGAGGGTCACACACACAACTTTCACCCAGGAGACCAGAGTTTGTGTCCCGTTTGAAAAGCGTCACCAGTCATTTCCTGAACCTAACCAAGTAGGTTTTATGTCTAAACTTAACCAAAGTAACGTAGACCTTGGGCGTCAGGATAAGATGCTCGGGGCACGAGCCTTTGTGCATCAACCAGAGACGCTAAAGGAAAGGCTTAGCGCGTCGCCATAGGGTACCTTGCACGTCTGTATAAGACGCGAAGGGGGCGAGACGAGCTGGGACGAGAACGGGTTGGACCACTGAGAGTCAACCAAAACAGGTAAAACAGAATAAGAAAAAAAGTGAGCTGACAGAAGCTACAAAAAAAAAGCTCCGTAGAGCTGAGGGGAAGCGTCATTTGATGCCATTGTTAATATGAAAATGATTTTAGCAGCTTTAGAGTTAGTGTGTGTTGTCGCCATGTGAAGTTTTGTAGCTTTAACCCTTTTCTGTTTTGCTTGGCTGACTTTGGAACGCCTTGCTGAAGGAACCTGCACCAGTCACTCCTCAAGGAAGAGGCCGTGCTTCCTGTTGACTCTCCACATGCAGATTTTCCCAACCAGTCTGCAGGTTTGAACCTGTAACCTTTATGTCAGAGTAGTTATTAATTGCTTTGCTTCCCAAGCACAGATTATTGTATTGATTATGTTTGTAATCTTAGCATTCAATACCCCATACAGTATGTTATGGCATTATACTGTATGTTCAGACAATTTATCTCATTGTGTATTTTGGCAAGATATAAAAGAGGAGTAAAAATTGCCATCCCAATGGATGCTCTGTTGTTTCTTGTTGTAGTACCAACCCAAAAAGTAACAGGAAAAGACCAAATACCTACTACTACTACAGCTTCTTCACATACTTCTACTGATTGCTTGAAAGATGACAACTGTAAATTGGATTAAAGTGCATTCGCCATCGTAAACTCAATGGACTCAGAGACTGAAAAAAGGGCACACAGTTGAATAAAAACAGCAAAACTGTCCATCTACACAAATGGACTCCAGTTACAGAATGTTGTACTTGAATGTCTAGGATGTATGCATGTATGTATGAGTCAGTTTTCCTATTGATTTTAAATTAAATGAAGGACATGAACACTTCTGCCATTAAATCATGGCCAATTATTATATTTCATTTATCACTAGCCAGCAGAGTAAATGCTTTTGTATCCAGGTACAAAGTAACTACAACTACTCAAGTAACGTCCAACTTTGAGGTAATTCTACTTTACTTGACCATTTCCATTTTCTGCTACTTAATCCTTCTACTCCACTATATTTATTTAATTTAATGGGATTTAACTTGACTTAACTAGTTTCTTTGCAGATTCAGATTAATGATACAAAATATAACCAAGCAAGTAAAATATGACATATTATTGCATTCATGTGATGTGATGTGACACATGAATGCGCCAGTATTATAATCAAACATTATAATATACATTATTCTTAAGTATATTTTGATGCTAACTCTTACAGCCTACTTAAGTACTCTTCTGAATGCACGACTTTTACTTGTAGCAGAGCATTTCTACACAGTGGTATTTCCACTTTTACTTAAGTAAAAGCTCTTAGTACTTCTTCCATCACAAGGACACCTCACTCCAAGTGAATATTGATTTGGTGATTTTACAAATTTTAAAAAATTATACTACAGTTAAATAAAAACATTGTTGATCTTAATGTGAAGCAGGACCTGCCTCATTTTTAAATACCACAGAAACCACAGTTGTATAGCCTAAAGATTTTAATAATGTTCACTTTTCAAACAAATTTAGCCAAAGTTATCTTTTGACAGGCAAAACACTAAACCAAGGCTTACTGGGCTGGTAATACTTCCAGATAATCCATCCAGAGGATGAGCTGCAAATTTAGTTTGCATACGCTGAATGTAAAAGAGATTACTTGTTGTACGACATTCATTCCCTTCCACAGTTGAGGAAACACCCGCTACAAGCTTTCTCTACTGCTACTGAGTGGATTCACGCAGCCAAGACGTGACTGTTTGAATGTTTTTCTTTTCATACTGACAACAAAACAAAGGCAGGAAAAACGTGAATTCACGGTCATGTTTACTCTGATGCCAGCGGCTGGTTGAACGTTAAAAAACAACGACCTGTAGATGATTCAACATTTGGATCAATATCCCCAAAAAAAACAAACTCCAACAATGCAACACAGAATTCGCTCTTCTAAGTCACAAAAGAGTAAAAAAGTGGGGGGGAAATTCACACAATTATACATGTGTAATACCTACAGGCATATCAGTTATTGAGCTACACTAAAACACCCCCAAAATAATTAAAAACAATGAGCTAATTGGATATCACTCCATTGTACAGATGCGGCTAATTCAACAAATTAACAAATGAGCCAAAGCACGGCACGATACAGTGAACCAAGTCAATTTTCATTAAATGATAACACATTCCAGCCGATTCAGGTTTTTTTTAATTTTTTTCATTTGCGTATTCATAAATTCCGGGCACGGGCGCATGAACCTCAACCTTTGTTAATATGAATATATTGTGAGGCATTTGCATAATCCACTTCATAATCCACTGCAGCACTCAGCGGTAACAAAGATAAGGAGGGGTAGCCACTGTTTCTCCTGGGAACGCTACACAGATAAACGGAGAAAAAGAGACCCACTTTCTGCTCCTATTATGAGATTTAAAAAGAAGAAGAAGAAAAAGGAAGGCTTTGCAAAGTTTTCACTTTCCAATGCATTTCCCTTTTAGAGACAGACAGTGGTGGAATATCATTATTTGTGTGTTGAAACTGAAATTTACTGAATTTCCTCAGAGAAGAGGTGCATGGGTTATTTATGTATCCGCCACAGCATGCAGATTTTTTTTTTTTATATCCCCACCACGCCGCTTCTCTGAGACACTTGCAGAAAATGTTCTTCACACAAAAATTGAAAACCTCCGTTGTGCAGCGGGAAGAATCACGCAGCGACAAATGAGCAAACAGAAAACAAACTCCCGGCTCCTCCCGAACATCACTAATGAGAGCCCTTTTTAAATTTGGATGGAAAAATGTGTGTGCATGACTTTGTGTGTGTGTGTGTGTGTGTGTGTGTGTGTGTGTGTGTGTGTGTGTGTGTGTGTGTGTGCAGGCAGTGAAAAGCTCTCTTAAGTCCCCCAATCTTTCCAAATTGGCCTCTAGGATGACGCCACCACACAACTACATCCATCCCCACTGTGCTGCACGCATTCCTGGTAGGTGTGTGTGTGTGTGTGTCTCTTCATGTGTGTGTGGTGTGTGTTTGGACAATGGCAACACTTCCTTTTTGGCCTAATAGGCAGGGAGCCCCAGCCATTGTGGCCTGATTAGGGCTCCCATTCAAGCTCTCTGGGATTTCTAATTGCGAGGCCTTGTGCAGCAAACTCCCCCTCACTTCCCACCCCGCTACACTCTCCTCACGACTACTGTAAGACTTAATGAGACACAATTACTGCCCCCTAGGAGTCCTACAGCGAGCCAATCACAAAGAGAGACAAAGACCCCCAGTGAATGGCCACTCAGCGGAAAAAGAGACAGAAAGAGGGAGCAGCAGGGAGGGGAGAATCACAAGCCCTCATTGTCCAGAGAAAGCACAGAGAGAAGCCTTTTTTTGGAGAAATATAAATGTTTTTATTTAATGCCGGCTCATAATTAGGCCCCTGAGAGGGAAAGGGAGAGCCAAAGGAGTGGAGAGGGCGGGGAGTTCAATAGGGAAAAAGGCCTGTAGGTACAAAAGATGAAGAATGACGTGGAGAGGGGAGGAGGGAGGGAGGGAAAAGGAGAAAAGAAGAGGGGACAAATAGATACCGAGGTGAAAAAACACAGAGGCAGAAAAGAGAACAAAACCAAGTGGAAAAACTTGACAGGACTTTCTTCTTTTCTTCTCTCTCTCTCTCTCTCTTTAGCTTTCTGAGCCTATTTGGCGTGGGAAATGGCCTGACATTGAATGATGTGTGCCAGGCGGAGTGAAAAGCCGAGGCAGTGTCTTTCATTTTCACAGGTCTGGCGCTTCACGTTTGGCTCAAGAGGTGAAATATTCCTCGATTTGAGGAGTCTTTCTGCCAAAACTTTGTGGGAAGCAATATAGCGGGGACTACAAGAGTTTGGATTTAGAAAGAGCTGCAATAAAAGACGAGAAAGACGTGGTTTGCAGACAGCTCTTGACTGGATGGGAACGTTTACTGTATTATTCCTCTAGAACAGTACAGATATTATTTAGTGCAGTCTTGTAAGGTTTTTTTAAGGGTTCTCATGGAAAGTTTATTGTGAAAGCTGAGCCCGTACGATGTTCGCAGACAAGGAATATCTGAGACAACACTCACTGACTGAATAAAAGACTACATGCCAATCAGTTCTCCTGAGAAATGCTGCACTCTTGGATGAATTTGGTATGCAGTACAATACTCTCCCGGCAGGAGAGATGGCAGGTGTGAGCTGACACACACACACACAAACAAAAAAAAAAAAGAAGATAAATAATGAAAATAAAAGTCTTCTGAATTGATTTTCTAAAGAACTTGTGGACAGAAAGAATCACATGCATCACATTCTCCAAAAACCTAACTGGACAGTCTTTGTCTTTCAGCAAGAATTTAATCTACGAAAATCTCAGTCACACTTCTTGCTCTTGGCTAAACAACCAGACAACAAGTATGTATGACCTACACACACACACACACACACACATACCTAAAGGCAGCGGCAGCACAAGGTTAAACAGAGCAAGAGAGAGCGAGAGAGAGATTAAATGCTTGTTTTACAAATCCATTTATTACCACAATCATTGTTTCTTATGCACAAAATCAGGTTAATAAACTAGAAAACACTGTGAAAGAGCCAAGTTTGAGGAGCTGATGCGATCGGGCGTCACATATGAGATCAGTCTATCACAGGATGGCGAAAGAGGTTGAGAAACCTCTTATTATTACAGTAATAATTGGACCAACAACCTCTCCATGTGTTTCCAGTGCTCATTCATCACTGCATGCATGAATAAATGCACAGGTTCAGCAGGACGTTTTACAAACAGCATGTGAGCTAACAGGAGTCAAACAACTGTCATTCTGTGCTTGTACACTGTTGGATGCTGTAAAACAGGTGGTAACATTCAATATCAAATGACTAATAAACTCATGTGCGAATGCATTAGTTGCACCGTTAGAAGCAGAAGGGAGGGTCCCTCAGGTTCATGATGGTCGTTAAGACTTCCACAGCAAAATAAGTTCAAATCTGTCAGTAATTCAGCCTCTCTCTCTCTCTCTCTCTCTCTCTCTGCTCCCTCGCTTTTTAGCACACCACTTTATCAGAGGACAGCGTCTCAAAGTGTCAAATTATGCACATGGAATGGTATTATGTTATATGAGACGCAGCCAGTGAGTGTGTGTTGTCGGCCATCGAGACAGAAATAACAGTTCTAATTCTGAGCGAGAAAACAGAGCACCCCGTACACAGGGAGGATGCCTCTGATTGTTGGGTGGAGGCACCTCTTCATTGTGAACCTGATAGAGATTGGCGATGCATTTTTGCGTCAAACAACTAGTGTGTGTAGACAAATACGTGATACGTGGTAATACGAGAACCAACTCTTCATGTTCATGTCGGTCTGAATGAAAAAGGAACCTTTAGATCATGTGCAAAGACACCAATAGTAGCAGTGTTGGTTCTGTTATTTTTTGGCCAATAGATCCCATCATCTGTGCAAACACAAATTCCAGGCCAGCAGAAGACACTACAGGACAGCCAAACTCAGCAGTGTAGCCGTCATCACAAGCTCACGTCGTCTGATGCCGCCTTAGAGGGAACGACGGCTCATTTCATTAAATATTTCCTGGACTCCTCTTTCCTCACATCTCTTCCTGACGTCTTTGGGTGGAGGATCTAAGACGCGAGGAAAAGTAAAGGAAACAAGACATTTATGACAAATGAGACACACATTTCTCTTCTGGAAACGTTTTGTTGAAAAGTCCAGCCTGCAACATGCTTATTCTCTCACTCCCTCACACACACACACACACACACACACACACACACACACACACACACACACACACACACACACACACACA
>JBBPCS010000393.1:12087206-12098888 GCA_037974645.1 Hollardia meadi | reverse complement strand
GTGTGTGTGTGTGTGTGTGTGTGTGTGTGTGTGTGCGTGTGTGTGTGTGTGTGTGTGTGTGTGTGTGTGTGTGTGTTAGTGCTGTCAAGGGTAACTGCTTTAAAGCCTCCCATCCTACCTCAGGCTAATTAGTAGTCTGTCTTAAAGTAAAAACACAGCTAACTGCGGAGGAATCCAACCTGTGGAAGGAAGGAAGGGAGGGATCCTCCATCCATCACTGACCAGCAGCAGCAGCAAAATGGACACACATTGACCGGGAACTCAAACTCCTCGAGGCCATGGCCGGAAAATTAAAGACCTCCACTCCATAATGAGACACAGGTTAAAAGAAAATGCAAACAAACTGCTGAGAACCGAAGTTTCTCCGTCAGTGTCTCCTGGTCACAAAAAGTTGAATGAAAAAAATCAGCAGTTTGAAAAACATGCCCATCAGGTTTTTGACAAGAAAAAACAAACTACGTTAAGCAAGTTATCATCAGAATGGATGGATTCATATTTGCACATTTTCTCCCAAAAAATGGATGCATCGATTTTCCTGAAACTCTTCATATCGTTAATTATACGCTGATTATTCATCCGGCCAGTGAGAACTTAGTGACAGCAACGTTCCCTCTGAGATCGAGAGTGGCGTCTAAAAGACTGCGTCCAACGTAAGGAAAGTAAACATCTTCAAAAGTCAATGGGGCCTCCATATCTTATCTTGAAGTCATACATCAGATGTAATTACACTCAGACCTCTCCCCCGATACACACATGAAGGTTTAAATCAACTAAATTACCCTGGGGACCAAAGCAACACTTTATTTAAATATTTATTTAATTGCTTGCTTCAGAAAGATATTCAGGAGTTGTGGGGTTCAATGAAACTGGGTCAGGTTGGTTCTTGGCGACAGCAGAACGAGGCACTGGGAAAATCCAGCTGTATATGTTAAAAGAAGGTGATTGTTTCTGTTGTACAGGAATACGTTTGGCAAGTTTGAAACGTAGCTGATAAAATCTCTCAAGACCTTAATTTCTTCCTCTGGCTTGTATCTGTTTTTGAAAAGTGGAGAACAAGCTGAATGAAGAAGCATCCCCAACAGTCTCTACTTCCTTCCATTAACTTCAGGTCAACTGTCATTATGGAAAGGGTAAGAGAAAAGCGGCATTTTTTCCACCAGCACTTGAACTCAGCAGACACTTGCAGATTCACATCATTTAATGCCAGAACTATACACCAGACGTGTCAAAGAAGTAGTCATGGTACAGAAGAGTACCATGACCACACAAACGACTTCCACACAGGAGACCGGAGTTCGCGTCCCATGTGAAACCAAGCGTCACCAATCATTTCCTGAACCTAACCACGTGGTTTTTGTACCTAAACTTAACCAAACGTCACCGTTGTTTTGTGCCTAAACCAAACCAAAGTAAGGTAGACCTTGTGCATCAGGGTAGGACGCGTGGGGCGCGAGCGTTTGCGCATCAGTCTCGGACACCAAAGGGCCTGTTGTGCGCCAGGGAAGGCTTAGCGCGTCGTCTGGCAATGCCAAAGGGTACCTTGCGCACCTGGATATGACGAGAAGGGCGCATGACAAAACGTTGATATGTGACGAGCTGGGATGAGAACGGGTTGATGACTCAGACAGAAATGACCATTGATGTGGTATAATTTTAAAGGTTTAGTCACGTTTGCCGACTTCCTTCCTCACTCTCTGACTCTCTCCCAGAAGTCATAGCCACTGGTGACCAAATGAAATGCACTGTTACCTTGATTAAAACTACAGATTTCTCTAGTTTAGAAACATTTGTTGGAAACATTTGAGAACCTTCATTTACTCAAATTTAGCATATTATGTTACAGGAAGGATCGTACTTGAGTTTGAGAGTAGCACGAGGCCAAACCTCCCATGAGGAGGTTACAAAGACAAATATTTCAGAGTTTCAAAGCACGCCTCAGTAACTTTGTGAGAGCCCTGGGAGAATCAGGGGGGACAGAGGGAGGTTAGATAGAGGAGTGGTAGGGTGGGCAGCCTGGAGAATGCAGAAATTGACTTCTAAACAGATGCAGTAATTCCATTTCCACCCCTTTAAATTTGGTATGCAGGGGGCCAGCGCGAAACCCTAAACCCACTATCTCCGTTGCACAGAGAAGGCGGGAGGCGTAGCCGACAGTTGGTGGCTGGGGCCTCCCAGTCTATCAGCCTTGTTAATCAATACGTGTTCCACTCTGATAGACAGAGATTGGTGTAACCGATGCTCACTCTGCTATTCTGTTCGCCCCGGTGGGAGGAGGAGGCACCTGTTTCCTACGACTTTCACCTGCGGTTCACAGCTCGACTGGAGACGGCTGGCCCAGCGTGAGGTGCCCCAAATGTCCCTGCATGAACATGGGAATGTTTGAGGAGTCTTATTCCATCATGAGAAATACTGTGTGTTCCACCTGTTCTGACAAGATGATGGCTGATATGAAAGTAAACCTAAATATGGAAAATTGCTGAAGTTGTGAGAAATCTGGAGCCCTAAACCTGCACAAGATTTTAATGCAAAAATCAACCAAATTCACAACATAGCTCGACATAAATGAAAAAGGCAGTAAAACTGCTGTACAGACTTTTAACCCAAATTATAGTCAGGTAACATTCGGTATGTACAATATTCCATGTGCTCCGGACAATATAACTAAAAATATAGCTACAATAACATTTCTGTCATTTGGAACCATCAGAATGAAAAGCCACCTTTTAGTCTTAAAAATAAAGTTTATTAATGCATAAGTGTGCATGTTTGTTAAAGGATGAGTAGTGGACATTGGATAACACATTTTTTCCAAGCTTTTTTTTTTTAGTTTGTACGTAGCCTAAAAACATTTTCGCAAAAGTGAAATCAAATGACTGGGACATAAATGTAATGGTGATTTTTTTTTTTTTCATATAGCCCAAAATCAGAAATCACAATTTGCCTCAAGGGGCTTTGATAATTACAGATGGTAGAATAGATGTTGGGATTGGTGACACTTATCTACACTACAGTGGTCCTGAAATGGTTCAATCCAACACTAAACTTAATTTCCTATGCTGGAGCCAAAAAGAAATGACGTGAGGGCTGCCAAGCAAGAGATCGCTGTTCGAGACCACTTCAAGCCACCAACAAACTGGGTCATTTTAGCAACCATTTTGTAGCCCTTTATGGCACCAAAAACGTGTACATGTATTTGGGTGAGATGTCGGGAGAGCCTCCAGCTGTGTTTGTGGCTACAAAATCATGTATTTTAAGGCATAACATGATGTTTTTCTAACTCTAACCAAGTTGTCTGTGTGTTTTTGCTAAGTGTTGTTAAGTTTCAACAGATTTCTGGTTGACAGAAACATTTATTCTGATAAGTGGTATAGTTTTTTGTTTGGCTTCTCAGTCAGATGAGTATTGTTTGCCAAATAGGAGAATACAGGGACTGACCATCCAAGAAGAATTGAGCTAAAACAAGCATCCTTTAGCAAATATTGGAGGTTGGGGCTAATTGGTTCTGATAAAACTTGTGCACTGGAAACATGCTGCCTGTCTGCCACGCTGTCTCAGCTCCATTTGAAGCTGATGAATCCAATAAGAAGTGTGAATGACTTTAATTAGTGCTATCACAATGGTGTGTCTGCCCATGTTAGCTTATTTTCTTTACGCTAAGCTTTGAAAATGTTTACACACACACATACACAGTGCCCTGTTTGTTTGGCCCAGTGGTGCATCGCAGCCCAGCATGCTCTGAGTAATACATTGGCACCAGCGTTAAGACAAGCAGCAACCCCCTCCCTTCAGACCAAGACGACCCCCCGCTGTGGGCTAACAAGAACACATTAACCTCCTTTACCACACACACGCACATTCTCCCGCATGCAAACAGACATGCAGACATATTCTCACACGTAAGCATGTACACACATTCTGTCGCATTCTTTCACAGATGCATCCAACTCATGAGGCCACAGGCACAGATTCATGCAGAGGAGGCAGGAAGCCGTTCACTTAACCGGAGGATCAGACCAGTGCATAATGCTTGACAGTATCAGAGTAGTGCTCCCTTGTGGCTCTAAGAACCATTTGCTAATGAATGATTGATACATTGGCTTTTCATAAACTTTGCAGCACAATGAACCATCAGGGTTACAGCCAAAGGACTGGAAATCTTTCTTGTCCGTCATAAATTCACTTGGGTGTAAATTCTCCAAGGAAGAAATATGGACTATATGGACTTTAAACCCTAACAATAGCATTTTACTGTAAGTATGTATTACTTTCTTTGTGAATGTCATAGTGAACTTTTGAATAACTTGAATTTACAAGAAATGGGAAATAGGAGATAAGAGGAACTGAATATAATAAACTAAATCTCTTTTACTGACTTTTTTATTAGTATTTTTATAGTCCAAATTTTAATTTTAAGTAAAATGCAGACACAAGTTTTAAGTTGCGTTAAAAAATGTTTTTTTTATGACTTTCAGACTCTTTATTTTATGATATAAAGCCATAATGACATGATGCCTTATATTTCAGACGAACACAAGCCTCCATTCCCAATTATGAAAAAGAAAACGGTGAAACAAGTAAAGAATCTTTTAAAGTACATTTTTAAGATAAATAAATAAATACAAGCATATCTTTCACGTGGCGATCAAAAACAATGTGCTTTTATTTCATCTTTGAATTAAGAAAAAAATTAAGAAACCTAATCAACGCTTATATCCAGTTGAGTATGCAGAGTTTCAGTGTTTTGAAGACATTTTTGGCAGTTGACATTGCAGCTTTCACACCTGTGACAGGACAGTTATTCTTGAATTAACAACATCAGATTTTAGGAAGAGAAAGAGTTGAAGTAATTGCGGGTAAATAAATAGTTAGGTAAGATGACCACTGGTTGTTGTAACGTTGAAAGGTTTATAATAGTTTATTCCCAACTGTCTGCATCCCTAATTACATTTCTTCCTAATGTCTCTATTGTATTTTAACTCCCCCTCTCCTTGTTTGTAAAGGGCAGTGTGTGTGTGTGTGTGTGTGTGTGTGTGTGTGTGTGTGTGTGTGTGTTTGAGGGGGTAAACAGAGACAGAGTGATTATAACCCTTCCTCCAGGGTGAACATTTTAAACAAATACCTACCCATGATTGACTTATTCTCCCTCCCCGCCCATGCTGGGGGAGTGTCCTCGCTCCTCCCGTATAAAAACCAACGTACCCACCAGATATAGAGCATGCAGAACGAGACACGGTGCTACACCGACACAAAGGGAGAGAAGAGAGACTGCCAGTATCCCAGCCTGTGTCAAAATAAAGCGCCTGTTTTTGGACATTAGACACTGCACGTAAACACAAAGTGTATGCGCTCTGGCATGAGTTCAGCAGCATCCCTGGATTAATCGGACTTGCAGCCTACTTGCAAAGCGCAAGTTCGCTGGCACTTTGTCGAGGAAGAATCGCGCACAGAAAACAACGATGGAGAGGAGCATCCCGGGATGGTGCGTGCTGTTAACCCTCGTCCTGCACGGAACGGGCTGCATGGCGGCCAAGGAGCTCCAGTGTCAGGAGATCTCCGTACCTCTGTGCAAGGGAATAGGCTACAATTACACCTACATGCCCAACCAGTTCAACCACGACAATCAGGACGAAGCCGGCCTGGAGGTGCACCAGTTTTGGCCGCTGGTGGAGATAAAGTGCTCCCCGGACTTGCGGTTCTTCCTCTGCAGCATGTACACGCCGATCTGCCTGGAGGACTACAAGAAGCCTCTGCCGCCGTGCAGGAGCGTATGTGAGCGAGCCAAAGCTGGCTGCGCTCCGCTCATGAGACAGTACGGCTTCCCGTGGCCAGACCGTATGAGGTGCGACCTGCTGCCTGAGCAAGGCAACCAGGACACGCTGTGCATGGACTACAACCGGAGCCAGACCACAACAGCCTCTCCAGTGATGGCGAAGCCGACCAACCGGCCCCTGAAGCCGTACAACCCCAGGAAGAAGACTGCCAACGGTCGCGTCATCCCTGGGAAGCACAAACAAGCAGCGTCCCCGTGTGAGCCGGGATGCTTCTGCCGTGCGCCCATGGTGCCAGTGACCAGCGACGGCCACCCGCTGCACAACCGCGTCAAGACAGGACAGATCATGAATTGTGCCATGCCGTGCCACAACCCATACTTCACCCAGGAAGAGAGGACTTTTACCGCCTTCTGGATTGGCCTGTGGTCCGTGCTGTGTTTCATCTCCACGTTCGCAACTGTGGCGACTTTTTTAATCGACATGGAGAGGTTTAAGTACCCAGAGCGCCCCATCATATTCCTCTCCGCCTGCTACATGTTTGTGTCCATTGGCTACATAGTCAGACTGATCGCTGGACATGAGGAAGTGGCCTGCAACAGGGAAAACGGCGCGGAACACATCCACTATGAAACCACAGGTCCTGCGCTCTGCACCATCGTGTTCCTGCTCATTTACTTCTTCGGTATGGCCAGCTCGATCTGGTGGGTGATACTGTCCCTCACTTGGTTTCTCGCCGCTGGTATGAAGTGGGGGAACGAAGCCATCGCCAGTTACGCACAGTACTTTCATTTGGCCGCCTGGCTCATCCCCAGCATGAAATCTATAGCAGTGTTGGCTTTGAGCTCTGTGGACGGGGACTCTGTGGCTGGAATTTGCTACGTAGGCAACCAGAATTTGGATAACCTGCGAGGTTTTGTGCTGGCACCGCTGGTTATCTACCTGTTCATTGGCACCATGTTTCTGCTGGCCGGGTTCGTCTCGCTGTTCAGGATCAGGAGTGTAATCAAGCAAGGTGGCACCAAGACTGATAAACTAGAGAGGCTGATGATCCGGATAGGGGTTTTCACAGTTTTATATACCGTCCCAGCCACTATCATAGTGGCGTGTTACTTTTACGAGCAGCATAACAGACAGACGTGGGAAATTACGCACAATTGCACGTGCCTGACGGACCCGAACAGACAGAGGCCGGACTATGCTGTGTTCATGTTAAAATACTTTATGTGCCTCCTGGTGGGAATCACTTCAGGAGCCTGGATCTGGTCCGGGAAAACCTTGGACTCCTGGAGGACTTTTTGCACGCGGTGCTGCTGGGGGAGTAAAGCCTCCGCGGGCTCCATGTACAGTGACGTGAGCACGGGACTCACCTGGAGGTCCGGGACGGCCAGCTCCGTCTCCTGCCCCAAACAGATGCCACTGTCCCGTGTTTGAACAAGGGGTGGGGGCGGGGGGGGTCCGCTCAAATGCATCTTATGTCATTTGACACTAGAAACCAGCGCATATCAGCTCTTAGGGACAACGTGGCGTAAAGACTGCGTAAAGACTGATTTAAAATGTTTTTTCAATGGTTAATTTGGTAAATGCTGATTCAAGGTGAGTCACCAAACTGCCAGTTGAGATGAAACTTTGGCCATGAGCACTCCCCTAATGTGAACTCCTTTTTTGACTTGGTTATTTCAGCTTATGAAAGTTAGATGATCAGTTTGGACTTATGGAAAGTGCTCCTTCCTTGCCTTATCCAAATGACGTCCATGGGTTTGAATAGAAGGGGGGCTGGTAGGGGGGGGGGGTGACTAATTGTGTTGGGATTGTCCATCAGCGTGTTGTAATTAGCACATTAATGAGCGCCTAATGGCTTCTCTTTAAATAATGAGACTGTCAGCAGCAGAACAATGTACCTGGCACGAAGAATGCAGAGTCTTATCTGAGCTTAATTGAATGCGTACAGCTGACAAGATCCCCCTTGTCGATAGGTTGCATGGTATAGCTGAGGCTCTTCTTCTTCTTACTGTAAAGAACCGCTGTGTCTTAAGCAAAAGATTCACAATGAGAGTGCTCTGCTTGAAACGAGGCCATCGCTGGACTGTTTTTTCCTGTACAAGATGGACTTACACGTACATTAATCAATGCCTTAATACTGTCTCATACGGGTTGCATTAGCGCGTAAAGTGTATTTATATAATTATTTGTGTACATATATTGTACATTTGTATATGAAAATTTACGAGATTGTAAATATGTATAATTTCCACTTTGATAGAAGATTTTATTTTGAGAATAAAAGCAACATTTATTGAATTTATACTCGTGCGTCCTGGTTATTCTCGCAAAACTTTGGGGTTTTCTTTTTGAGTGAGGTTGGACACTGCAAAATGTTTTAAAGCTGTGTTAATGCATGCTATGAATACACAGTCTGACCTTCTGCTCGGTGTGGCTGATAAAATCTCACTATCTTTTGTGCGTAGTTGCAGTTCTGACAGTTTCACTTATATTCAGTTATAAGGTGCAACTTGCGTTTGGGGCCACATGGGTTGTGTACGCTTTATTAAACCTCCCTGGTGTTGCAGATTCACATGCTGTGACACGCAGGGAACAACATCGGAATAGCAATAGGGGCACCACAGGTGGTCTTCTCAGTTTAATGTCCCCTGAGCTTTTGTCCTCTTATTAACTCTTGACTCTAGTCCGCTGTTAAACTCCCTGATCCGGGCTAATTATGGCACCTTTTACCTCATCCTATTTTGCATGTTTAGAAGTCAATTAACTTCACCCAGTTCTTAAATCTTAGAAGTTTTTTTTGTTTTTTTTAAGTCTTCTATTTTCCGAACAGGTGGATCAGTGCTAGTGGAGGGAAATAATAAATCTTTCTTCCAGCGTTAATCAGCTTGTTGTTCCGTTTTCTCAGTAATCTGAGCTCTACTGTAACAATTTCAACATTTTACAGTAAACATCTGCTCGGCTATACATGGCAATACATGCTTGCTGTTAACATTAAAATTTTACCGTTCAGGTTGCTCTTAATAAGGTGGATTCTTAACAATGTAAAAAATGCCTCAGGGTCATAATTAAGACGTCAATGACGAGGGAGTGGCAGACATTGTAACTGCAGGCTCAGGCGGACACCCTCCCTATCGTGCGTAAAGGTAATTACGGCAGTGCAGTGTGTGGTCCATTTATAGAGTGATTCTCTTTTAACTGTCAGTATAATCACTGAATAGTGGTTCAGGGAATGTTGAACGTTTGTGCGTAATGGCAGCAATGCCGTTTATAACTGGGATCTATTTTTGCCGCTAATATGAGAAAAATGCTGTGTGCGCCAATGTTTAAGGACGGCAGGGTATTTCTGAGTCATTATCAAATTTGATGTGCTTTAACTCTGGAGAAGACTCTGAAGTCCAGCAGGGCGACCGGAGAGACGTGTACAGTTGTATTATGCTGCCACCTTGTGGTCAAATGATTAAATACCGACATCAAATAAAACGTGAATTCAACTGTTGGATACACATCTATTGTACAAAGTCTGTGTAATCAGAGGTGGAAGAAGTACTAAAACCTTTTACCTCAGTAAAAGTAGTAACATCTAAGTAAAAAAGGTACTCTGTAAAAAGAAGCCTAAAAGTCCTGCCTTCAAAATATTACTTAAGTAAAAGTTAAATAGTATTACAATATACTTAAAGTACCAAAATTAAAAGTACTCACTTTGGGATAATATGCATTATATTATTGGACTAAAGTGCAATCGTGATGCTTAATGTGTTCACTTCAGTGCTGCAGCTGGTGAAGGCAGAGCTCATTTTAATTACGTGATATACTTTATCTGCTGGGTATGGTGGTGGTGGTCAATCTGAGAAAGAAAGAAATATTTTTTCAACACCCTGTCTCTGCTCATTCCTACACTTTTAGTTGGAACTACACATGAAATATTCACATCAACAACTCCACATTTTTACGGCTGCACTGATGCATCACATTGAAATATTCTAGATATCTTGTGCATAAAAAAAAATCCCGATATTAAGCTTGAAATATTTGGAATGTTTGAAACGGATCGCCACTGAAGGTTGAAACAAACCTGCATAACACTAGTTTGTAAAGACGGAGCTGCCTGCTGGGTATCTACTTTTAACAGCATTCAGAGTAGAAGCAAGTGGAAATTATTGACTTTGACATTTTTTACTATGCACACCCAATTAGTTGTGATGGAAAACAATATACTGAAGTAAACAAATCAGTTACTTCCAACAGAGGTCTAATTGTGACAACAATTCCATTCATCAAATTAGGAGACAGCAGGTCCTGTTTGCTCTGTCTAATGATAACAAATTGCTCTGCAGCTGCTGGTTAACCATGTGACAAGTTAGCTTCCTCCTCCAGTGGTGCGTGTGTGTCTATTTGTGTTGTGGCAGGGGGCTGGGCATATTCCCTTAAGCCCCAAAGCAAAAAAATCAACAGAGGAAATGGGTTGAGGGGTCGTGCTTGATCTATCTCCTTCGAACATAAACAAGGCACTGACTTGGCAGTTCAGGAAGAGCTCATCACGGAGAGATACGATTGGTGGAATTCTGACATCTCAACTATTCTTCATTGGTCCCAGTTAGGGTGTTTATGAATGCCATCTTTGTCTAATGATCTAATTAGCTGTCTGACTCAGATTGGTTTGGAATAATCGTGTTAGGATGTCTGAGTGGCTTACATGGGCTGTTAAAGGTCACATAGCAGCGAGAGCCTCTAATTTCAGAATGTATACAAAGCTGGGTGGGAAGCATTTTGATTTCAATAACAGCTATTGTCATGTCATGGCTGATTTACGTTGCAGTCCAAATCAAACATTTCTTCGAGGCCTGACTGACATGGCTCGTGATGGACAGATGACCTCACTGCTTTCTGCCCCAAAGCATGCTGGGATCAAATATGACTCTAAAAAGAAGCCAAATGAAACAAAATATGGACAGTAGCAGTTCGGGGTTAAGATTAAAAAAAAAAAAAAAAAAAAAAAAAAAAATTCACAAGCATGTGTGAAAAGTCATGCAGGGTGAGGGGTGTAGAGGTGAGAGGTCAAAGGTCATGTTTGTCATTTCTGGCATGTTCTGCAGGGGCAAAAAAAAAAGCAGCCCATGAAATGACCCTCAATCTTAAATTCTTGCTTAAGGATCAGTTCAATCTCTATTGTTTCAGACACATCTGACCGAGCTGAGTGGATTATCTAGTTCTCTAGTTGTTTTCAGACGCATTACACCAATTTTACACATGACGATCAGTTTGGTCATGACGAGTGTCGGTAGAAGTACCCAAAAGTCATATTTGAGTATAATTAAAGAAATCAGGCTAAAATATTACTTTGGTTAAAGTGAAAGTCACCCATACAAATAGTTCTTGAGTAAAATACTTAAAGTATCTGATAGGAAATGTATTTAAGTATTAAAAAGTCATTTTCTGACAGTAAATGTTCTCAAACCTGCAATGTGGAACTTCTGTCTCCCTCTGCTGGCAGAGAGAGTAATGACCCAAACACTGTCCACATATGATGCCACAGGCTCTGACAAACTTCTAGTTGTAGCCCACACTGAAGCCTCCTCCGTCGCTACAGTTGCTCCCTTTTTGCTCTGGAAAACCATTCTTTGATAAAAAACACATCGCTACCAGTGAGCCAGCACAGGAAAGTTTCCACCGACACCGGTTTAAAAACTCTACTGTACTGCGAAATACAGAGAGATTAATCTAGTGGTGACCGGCTTAATCAGCATTGTGTGAACTCCTTTGACAAGGGCTTGAAGGTTTGTTTATATGGAATAAGTCCCACACTCTAGGTTTAAGTATCATATACCGATGAGACCGAGACCGATGTAGCACTAAATTGTGAATTTCATGTTAAAAAGATCATGGTTTGAATGTTCCCCCAGTTACAGATGAC
>JBBPCS010000393.1:12063996-12087106 GCA_037974645.1 Hollardia meadi | reverse complement strand
TTGACCCAATAAATATAACAGTTAGCCCCCATGTATATGAAATTAAAATGAAATAGTTCAGATTTTATTGTAAATGTTTAAGGGGGCTGGTATTGTCATTTTTAAAAACAATATCCAGCTCTAATGATCAGTAGATGACAGCCTGAACAGTGGCCTCGTTGAATATATGACATTTTTGATTTGTGTTGGAAGCAACCTGTATTTCAAACCTTGTGTCCTGCCTCTGCTATAAAATGAAGTAAACTCGACCATGTGCGTGTTGAAATCTCGGATATGTCATAATGTAGAGTTACGACTCCTCACCTTCAATTTGGAGTCCATAAAATGACGTTTGTTGATGAATTCGTTGAGATTGAGTCATTGTTTTTGTTTTTTTCAGGTGTGTTATTGTATAGCCTTGTCTGTACAGCTGTCATATGTGAAAGAAATTACACTGAACTATTTCATGTAACCTCTCGGGTAACAAATCAAACTGAATGTATGAAAGAGGAGAAAGCAGCTCTCTTCTCCCTCTGTTGAGGAACAGCTTTCGCCACCCTCATGTTTTTGTTACTCATTGAGTGAAAACTATGTGACTATAACTCTCGTCACGGCTCTCCAACCCTGAACCTTCTTTTTGTATTTTATAAGAAAGACTTTATAAGCAGCCAACTTCCCTCTTCACCTAATGAACCTGTCAAGAGTCACATTCTTCCAATGTGTCAATTTGAGATGCAAATCCTAAAATGTAGGGAATCTTGTATTGTCATCTTAGGTTTCACGTTGTCAACCATCCTTTAAAAAAATGATGACATTTTTAATGGTGGGTCTAGTTTTTTCCTCCAGTGCCTGACATTATGAAACTAAACTCCCCACATCAACAGTGCGGTGTGCTGACCTGGGAGTAACGTTGGTCACTGCCTGTCTGCACTCTGTGGTTTTTGGCCGCGGCAGATGGCTGACGATGGCTGTCGCATTTGGGAAAAGGCCTGCTGCAACCTCGCACTTTCTCCACACTTCTCGAGGAAAATGTTCTGTAGGCTGCAGTTTTTTTTGACCTAAGAGGTCGAGACACCATGTTTTGGATTACACAGCCGTGTGGGCGAAGTGGTTTCTTCTCTCCTTTTGCTGACAGCTTTGCTTTTCGCCCTCTCGTTCCCTGGCGCGGACCTGGTTTAGCACAAGCCCCGTCTAAAGGATTTGGGTCACCTTTGTTTGTGAGGTTCATTCATTGTCCAACTTAACAAAGTCACACTACCTTATCTGGGATAAGTTTAGGGGCTTCTCACTTTAAACCAATTAGGCCATTTTAAACATTTCACATTTTACTTTACAATTTAGTAAACTTATGAGGCTTCAAATGTGTAAATTTACATAAAGTCTATGACATTTGGCATTGATTGAGCGATCATGTGTTTTGATATAGTAAACAGAACATTTTTAGGTTTTGTTGCACATAAACAATTCGATGAAATCACCTTATTATGATGTTCATTTCCAGTCTTAAATCAAACAAACTTCCTCATGTGCGGCGGGCCTTGTTATTTGGTGCCGTTTGTGGTCCCGTCTCGTCACCCCCACCGCGCATTAAGGGCAGATTTCCCCCCTCTGTTCAAATAATTGGTCCTGCTCTCTTCCATTTAATGTGTCTACTCCTATTGTCAAAATGGTTTAGATTCAATAAATCCTACGAAAAAACACAAACACTATGCGATATGGAGCTTGACACGGGGGAAAATGCGGCCTATTGATATAATATAATTCTCTGTGAAATTGTAATGACGTGATGTTGTTTTATTTGACGAGGGAATGAATCAAACGGTCGATAGATGGATGTAGCAGCTTGGAAAGATTCATGTTTCTGAGTTGGTAGCCCGAACTAAGGCAACTGTAATTTTTGGACGACCTCACCACTTAAACTTGGGGATTTCTGATGAAGTAAGACTGGGCAATCACTGATGTGTTGCAAGCAGCGACAGTGTCCCCCGCTCTACACACACACACACACACACACACTTAATTCCCCTTTGGGAGACCTTTGGTTCCCTCTCTCCGGCCCGACGGCCAGCGTATTGTTCAAGCTAGAGTTATGATGATGATTTATGAGCTGCAAGTGACTGCTGAAAAGTGGACTGACTCACACTTTCCATTGTAATTTATTTTTCAATTATTGCTCTTTTTTTTTGTGTGTGTGTGTGTGTGGGGGGGGGGGGGGGGTACTTGCGCAAGAAAGCGAAGAAAAGTTGATAAGAACTGAAAGCAGAGTTTTGCACACACATGAACACATACATCCACATCCACACTTTGGCACAGTTCATATGTGTATACCTGCTGCCTGTATTAGATGGATTTAGTTTATTGCACTACAGTACACTATGAGGCAATTAGACAATTTATCAATTACCTGATCAGCATAAATGCATAATTTTAATAATCATTTACAGCTTTTAGCACAAACATTTGACTCACAAGCTTCTCAAACTCAAAGATGAGCTTGTTTTTCTTTACATGCAGGGTTTTTAAGTTGTTGACAGAAAGAAAATAACTTGTGATCAACATGTTTCATGTTTAACATGATGTGCCAATGATTAATATATAAATAAACACTTAAATACTTAAGCTCTAAGTCAAGAAAGAAGGTAAGACCCATAGGTTGACTGAACCTTCTGGCCTTTATTGACAGTTTTTATAGATCAACACCCGTTTCTCTGTTTTCCTCCGGGTAAACCAACCCTGCTGATTGGGTATGTGAAATGAAAGGTGGCAGGGTCAGGACCATGCTTGTCAAAAAAAACCCAGCAATTAGCTTTGACTTGGGGCTGTTTCATAGCACACGAACAACAATTCACTCAGAACCAACATGAAGTCCTGAGGGAGCAACCTGCAGTGGTTCTGTAGCTGTGCCCTCTGTTTCCACTGCAGCATCATTCACTTCCATTGATTAGACAAAGATAACGCATAGTGAAAGGGATGTTTAGCTTGTTAACCTGGTTTTGTTTTTTCTTCTCATGTACGGTCCAAGTCTTTTCATTTCACAGGAAGGTTAAAAAAACAAATAAATAAATCAGTAATTGGAAATAAAAGCAATGAGGATCAAGCTGAAGATGGACGATCCTGTTTTTTGTAGAACTTGCGGACAGTTTGCCTTATTTCGGAGCAGTTGATGTTCATATTGTGTAAATTGGTAAGTGATGTCGTCTTTTACTTGTGACAAGGGGAAGTGCTTCGGACTCCATTATGTTTCTAGTGATTTTTTAGTCATGCGAGTTGTGAATTAACGGCATTGGAAAGCCAAATCAATCAAGAACACGTGAAGCAAACTTGAATTGTAGTTGATGGGTTTTATTTCAGAGATGTATTTTCATTGACGTCTGAGATTTATGCATCGTGAAAACCAAAAGTGGCTAAAATCTCTGTCAAACTGTAATGTCTGATACCTTAGACCTTACTTTACCACATCATGTGCACTATACTGCTTTTGCTGTGACAGTGATGATTATGTCGGATCATTTCCAGCTTTCAGTGATCTCTGATGGGATAAAGATGTGGCAGCCTGAGCGCGTTTGTGTTGCGCACTGCAGCCGAACCTGACAACCATCTAATAACAACCACATGGGCTGTAAAAGCACATGGGTTTGGGGATTCTTCTTCTGTGGTGTCCTCGGGGAGCGGGCCTGGGGAGGAAGGTGGTTGGCTGACTCAGCTGTTCTCACTGAACGGAGCTTTAATGAGGAAGGATCGGAGGACTCTCTGACAGTCGCACACAGAAAGTTTTATATAGACGCATAAAACACACACACACACAAACTTCTACTGGCCTCTCTCTGTTTTACTTCCTCTCGTTATTACTCCTCCCGTCTCTCCTTTCTTTCTCTCCATCTACTCGTTAATACATCCTCCCTACATGTCTTTCACACAGGCACACCCTCCATCACCCACCCACCCACCCCTGCCCTTTGACCATTACTGTGTGCACACATTAGCCCCGGGCTGATGCGAGCTTTAATTTGCCGTAAATGTGCCCACATTTATGTAAAGGTCCTAATGGGACAAATGAGTCTTGAGGTCTGTAACTGTGTGTGTGTGTGTGTGTGTGTGCGTGTGCGTGTGCGTGTGCGTGTGTGCCGTAGAGAGCCTGTTACTGTCACCAGGGAGCCTGTCCAGCATGCTATAAAACCCCACAGCTCTTAGGCTAAATGTGGCTGAAATGAAGGTTTAATGTGCTGGAAAACTGGTAGTTGGATTAGAATAATATGAGTGTGTGTCTTTTAATGGATTTTGTGGGTGTCTTTGTGTTTCTAAATGAAATTGCATGTCTGTGTGTGAATGTTTCTCTTTCAATGCAGTCACATTTGTATGGAAACATGTGTCTTTAAGTGTGAACATGTTTAATTAGTGTGTTTATTGAAACTGTTGCTTTTCTCATGAAGTGAGACGATGAAAGTGTTGCCTTAATGGCCTCAAAATGTTCATGAATGTTTGTTTGTTTTTTAAACTTTTGAACCTTTGAAATAAGAATATTCAGTAACGTACAACATGAGAGTAAGACTGCACGATTGTTAGTTTTTAATACATGTTCCAAGTCTGAGTTTCTAATTAGAGCTATGGAATATTGATTGATACAAAAATGTGAAACGCTATCCTTGTGCAGTGACACAGATGTAACCAAACATGTTGACTGATGTGCTCTACGTCCAAACTTTGCTTTCAGGAAGAGACAGGCAGAACCCATGTGCACAACTGTGTTTAAATATCTTCCTTTAATCGATGTTGAACTGGTTCCGTCCTCAATACTCTGACTCTGGTGCTCTTTTTCTCATGTGCTGTATCTTTTTCTGGTATTTTCCTGAAGACAAAACAACGTGTTTGAGTCTATTTGATCATTTACTTCTTGCCACGGGGTGTTTGGTCAAGTTTTCTTCAGAGTTCAGTGTTTATCCTTGGTCAGGAGCGTATAAATAAACCCAGATGAACCACAGCGATATCTTAAAGATGCTTGAGCTGTTTAACATCCCTGTTTGTTTTTAATGTGTGTGAGATGTTGTGGGTCAGAGGGTAGACCTCCGAGATGGGACGTTATCACTGTCGGGCCTCTACATCAAATCTGACCATGAGGGACGGTTAGATCTCATCCTTTTGAATTGGCAAATGTTTGGGTGGATTTCTCATTTTCTCCTCGGCTAACTGAAGCCAGCTGAACGCACACGCGGGCCTGGTGGGAGTCACAGAGGGACGGCGTGAATCTCATCTTTAATTTAGTAAAGGGACTCTGTAGAGGCTGGAATTAATCTCATCTGTGAAGAAGACACATGTGGAAGCATTTTGATATGATTGGACATTATGAGTGCCTCGGTGTCATAACCTAAAATGGAGAGTCTAAATCAACCCCCTTATACCTTCCTCCCACATGAATTTGTGCAGTAAAAGACCACCACGGGTTGTCTGTGGACCAATGCCAAGTCCATTTCCTTTAAATGTATTATAGCGACGAGTAGATTTTTCCCATGCTCCATCATATGCAACGGTATAAAGATTTATAACCTCTTCAGTGTCAAAACTAGCACTGAAATCCATTAATGTCTTATTTTTAAACTTGGCCAGCCTCCGTTACGTCACAATTCTTGGTTGCCTCTTTTTTTTTTTTTTTTTTTTACTGGCACTGGACTGTGTATACTGTATTTTCTTCTTTGGAAATCTACATCATTTTTCTATACACACCGATTCACTGGGCTCTCCCATCTGCAAGTTGGTCTTTAGGATTTGTTTAAAGGCAGTTGCTGAGCAAATTATAGTCCTGATCCACAAGCTCACAAGACCAAGTTGGTCTGAGTTGGTTTGTGCCGGGAGATAAATAATACAGTGTGGTATGAAATTGTTTGCCTTCTCATCTAGCTGCTTCCCGCAGTTCTCATTGGGAATATTTTCATGTCGGAACAACTGTGTATGTTTTTGGAAACAGTCAAAACGTGGGTTTTTTAATTATCATTAGCTCTGACTAATGGCAGATTCTGTGCCATTTGTAATCATCATGGTACAATTGACGATAATCAGTGATTGTACTAGCTAACTTTGAGTTGTTGTTAGATTCTGCGTGTTTTTAGCCACAGGTACATAACAGAACAACTAATGTACATGTTGAAAAGCTGTTTAACCCAGGGCCATTCAATAACAATTCAAGTGGGCCAGAATTTTTCAGCGGCCCATTCAAGACGGGTTGTTTTTGGCTTTTGGTAATGACAAATTTGAAACAAATGCAAATGAATGTAGTAAAAAAACAACAATGTTCATATATGGTGACTTATACATACATTTATATGAAATGTACATTCACCATATTGACCCTATTTAAACAATCTTAAGTCCATCTCAATTTTGCTAGTTAAATGGTGCATAATCTGAGCACAAAGTAGGGCACAAGGCACAAAGGGGTTGCATTTATCCCCTTAGTTATTCACGGCCTCTCAATCCGTGCATCAGTGTGTAATAAGCAGCCATAAGATAGAGCCCCACATGTAGTTTACATACAGTATTTTGTGATGCATCAGATTTATGTATGGGCCACTCGGAGGTAGCTTCCGGGATGGATGTGGCCCCGCAGGCTGCCAATTGAATAAGCCTGGTTTACCCCATATGACTTTATCTTGAAGACACTAGTCTAGGAGTGAGCAGCTTATGCAACACAGTTATTTCCACACATGCTGCTTAACCTTTTGGGGTTTTATGCAAGAATTTGTCAGAGAAAAGCAATACTCTTCTCCACAAATCCAATCCATCTTCTGATCCTTTTCTTCTTCACTCGTCTCCTTTCTCTCGCACCCCTGTGTTCCTTTCTTTTTAAATCTCATTATTTTGTGGTATTTCTGCTCTACTATGCCATTTGCTGCAGGGTTTTTTCCTCACGTCTCACCTGCAGCACTTCCCTCTCGGTTCTTACATTCATATCTCCATGTCTTTGTCCCTTTCTTTCTCTTTGTAATTGTAATTTTCTCTCATAATTCCAGATTATCCCAGTGTACGTTATCATTTCTGGGGTTTTAAGCTTTTTTGTCAAACACAAAGAAAGCCTTTTCAGTAAATACCATCTACTTCTCTGTATCTCTTCCTAAGAATATACAGCAGATGAGCCTGTTGACTTTTCATGATATGTGTTTCATATAATATATGGATATATATATTTCTCAAATCCAACATGTCGTGACCTCTCGTCTGTTCTGTCCCCCTCCTCTTAGTTGATAGCAGTGTATGATGAACAGGAGCCCCATCATGGAGGCGATGGTACCAGCGCCAGCTCTACAGGGACTCAGAGCCCCGACCTGTTTGCTGCAGACCTTAGTGCTGGAAGTGGAGCCTCGGCCTTCCAGCCCTACCAGGCTGCCAGTGAGATCGAGGTCACGCCCTCCGCCCTGCGCACCAGTAAGTCCCAACACCGGAGTTAAAAAACACAAAAGGGAAATCAGCAAATCTTTTGGCTGGATTGAAGACCGTCGTGTGATCTGTAGATGTGTTCATTGTTTGGATAGAGGGACCATTATCCAAAGAAACAATCAGGAACTAAAGCTGATTAATAATTGAGTCAGTTACTCTTATATTCCTGTTAAATTACAAATCTGTCATCCTCATTAGCGTCAAATGTCAGCAACTGCTGCTGTATACAGCGAACCCAACAAATTACCTCATCATAGCCCAGCGGTACCTTAGCCCTCGCCATAAATTCTGTTAATTGGACAGGAGGGCTTTTTTTTTCAGGCAAAGATAGCCGTTTGATCCCTGGCCAAAGTGGCTAATTGGTTCTATTCGCTGCCTCCTAAATCAAATGTGACGCTGAGCCCGTCCACCTCTGCAGTTTTCCCGGCCAAGTCTCTTCTTCCACTGTAATTACCATGAGTTTGGATGGGAAGCTGACTCTTGTAGGTGATTTGTCAATTCGGATCAAGCAAAACCTTTTGCATTCAACCACAAATAGAAAAAAAACAAACAAGCAAAGAGACAAACTCCTACTCTCAGACTTTTTTATCCTTATCAAATATTTCTCTCTTTGTGTGCCATCACAGTCTTCCTGTGTCCTCCTGGGTTTTCAAGGGAGAGATTTTCAAGATTTCACACAAGTAAAGGAAAATATGCTTTTGCAAATCAACTTATGAGTGAGAAATGATTTTCTTTTTCGTAGACTGAACAATGGAGCAAAAATAGATTTAATACCTGTATCCGATTGGCTATTTTTCTTGATCACCTAAAGGACACACTTCAAAATTTGTGTGACATAGTGCCAGTTTGAACCGGAGTCCACTCCATTTCTGTTCATTATGTCGACATATTTTACATGACGTGGTGTGGTTGAATCCAAATGTAAAAGGTGCTGTCTCTGCCAACACTTGGATGAGATGAAATAAAGTCAACCACAGTGTCTATCTGCTGCTGTTCATCAGCGGATAGACACAGTATCATGTGCAGTCATGGTACAGCTCGCTTTTTCATTGAAGTGATTCTCCCTCTATTTTATCTTCCTGTACGCTTTGCTGTAAATAGGAATGTGTCCCTTGATAAATGTCTTGTCTCTCCACTTTTAGCAAATAACTCTTTTCCTCCTCAAGCACAATTCTCAGACCTTAAAATACGGACCCTGACCTTTATTATTTGCTCCCCGTTTCCAAACACATGTGCACATTAACAGACATTAATACTCAAATACACTCTGATTAACAATTTAAGTTTAAAAAAAAACAACAAAAAAAAACCTAGTGTTTAATTGGCGTCTTTTATTAGCAGTGAAAATAGGGAGGTGGATGGCTTTACCCACGAATGACCTGTGAGCTGGCAGTGATTGACACAGCAGCCAACAAAATCTCCTATCGCACGCACACGCATGCACAGAGTGTGAGGGAGGTCACGCCGCTCCTAATTGGATTTCTGGATGTGAATTTTCAGTAAGAAATGGAAATCTCGGGCATAATCACACCTGCCATTTACGTCCAATTTAACCGTCTCCATAATGAATTCTAACCCTGTTTAATTGGTGACACTGAATCCCATCTGCTGAATTTTATTGGGTTTTAAGAGAAATTGTCTGTCATGGAAGAGAAGGAATTTGATTAGTTTTTTTCACCAGCTCCTAATGAGAGTAGCTTTCAATCACTGATTTATGTCAGATAAGATGAGAGGCGCTGGACTCTGGTGGGTCTTTGCCAGTTTTCTTGTTCGGCTCAAAAGAGAATTGATTAAGCTTATTAGACAGAAATATCTATTGAAATTCACAGATGGACCGATGTGAGTTTCTTGTCTTTGTTGAACTCCAAACCTCAGCAGACATGGAAATGTTGATGAAAGGGTGATGCCACTGCTGTGAACATGTGAGGCTTTCTGATGCCAGTTTTAAAAGTTAATTTCCAAAATGCAGCAATTATTCTGGGGGAAAAGTCGTAATCAAGTCATGTCCTACATATGGTAACGCTCCTTTAAAGAGCTGCAGTTTCTGTTCATTTTGTGCTCTTAATATTATGTTATTTTTCTACAATTCATGCTTGAACGTTAAAACTCTTCATTCTATTTTGAATAGGGATCCACCGATTGTGTAATACTGGGCAGATATCGATATTTAAATTAACAATTTGGCCGAAAGCCATTGTTTTTTGTTGTTTATGTTATTTTTGTTTGATATTTGAAGTGTCCTTGAACGAACACTGTGTGGTCACGCGCCAGTACATCATGAATGATGATTGGCCATCGCTATCGGTGAATGTCGTCTCATTTGCAGATAGGCTCATAGCAGTCAACAAGGCGAATATTGGCTATTGATTGAGACGGTGACGAGCACTGTAGTTCAGCTGAAGAGGTGTCCTGTGTCCTGATGTCTCCTGGGAGTTGTAGTGTAGGTCGTGTTGACAGTTGTTAGGCCACTCTTTCCCCTCTTGAACCCCATGTGCCGCTGCCTCCCACAGCTCCGAGCTGTTTAGGTCCCACGCTCCGGGTGACCCAACAACACCAGACCAGACGAGTGTATACACACACACACACACACACACACACACACACACACACACTGTTCACACACAGAGAGCCACTTCAGTTTACAGAAATGAACATGCCAAACAAATGAATTAAGTGTTCAGAAACACGCACTCACTGACCTAAAAACTCATCAGTTTATCAGTCGACAGACACATAAACAAGGACATGCACTTAGTCTCGCAATACACACAAAGTCGAACAACTGTCGACTCAGACACACACTCCTCTCTTTGTCCAGATCACAGTATTTCCTGTATGAACACACCATTCCTCAAGAAACGGAACGTCCTGGAAGAGAACATGGGAACATGACACTTGGCATTGTCATCCCAACAAAGACGCTCCAGTTCGTTTAGACTATTTCAGTTTTTCATTTACTCTCCATCTGTCTTGTGTGGTCCGCTGGGTACATTTCAGCCAATCAGATCCATCCTGTGGGATTTTGGAGAGGTCTGAAAGTGGTTTTTTTTTTAATGTCATAATATTTTGTCTTGTGTACAATCACTGGCTGTGGTGTTTTGTGCGCGTTGCCCTTGTTGGAGTGGTTGTTTGTGCCTTGGCTTACTTCCCACGCACTGCAACTTTCGAACACAGTGAAGAGTTTTAATGGAAGGCATCCATTTACACTGCTGTTTCTCAATAGGCTTTTCCTCATATTGTTGTTCCCACACAGTCTTCTGCTCTGTTATGAGGCAATAACACTGACAATAAAGTAGAAACTAGAGCTGCCTGATGAGACTTTTAGTGATGAATCAGATTATTCCACCATGGGGTGATAATGGAATCTCAATGATTTATTGCCTTTATTAGCCCACAGTGTTTAAGGAACAAAATTTGTTCCAGCCTATTTACATCAATCATCCATTGTCTCGAGTCTTATCGACGACAGCAATCGGTATGGATTTCTACACTTACAACGCTAATGAAACACTTTCCTAGAATCAAGTTGAAAAAATTGCAGTGATATTATTTCCTCCCAGGTTAAGGGAAAAGAAAAGTTAAAATACTGCTCGCTGTCTTTCCCGTCTCTCAGATATGCCCCTCCACGTCCGGCGCAGCAGCGACCCCGCCCTGATGACCATCAATGGGCCGTATAGCGCTGGCGAGTTACGGGTCCAAACGGAAGAGCCGCCGTCAAGGAAGAACCCAACCCGCTGGTCCACCACCGCTGGCTTCCTGAAAGCTCGCCACTCTTCTGGCACCAATAGCCTCGAGAGGAAGGTGAGTGGCTGGGTGTTGGAAACAAAGTGCTAATTCAAAACTCTTTGTAGGAAATGGTACACATATGACACAACAGTGGCACTGAGGACTTCCTTTTATCTATTTAGGGGGATAAAAGCATTTCCTGAATGTTTCAGTCTTATGTTTCAAGTTTGCACACGATACTGTCTTCACATAAATCTCTTAGAATAAACTATTATATGCCTATGAGCCTGACCATTAACTTTACGTTCATTTAAAGGTAATTAGCAACTTGTGACTCTTTATTAATAGTCTGAGTGTGTAAGTACACATCCTCTCAATGCCTTTATATTTCTTTTAGAGCCCAAGCAGTGTATTTGGGGTAAAATTATACGTTGGATTAAAGTTGTGCCCTTGCTCCCTTGCCCTTAGTACTCTATACATCTGTCCATCAAAAAGAAAATAATATTTCCTAAAAGTCAAGTAAGCTCACATTATACCTCATTCGGAGTAGCTTAATTGAAAAATGAGAAGACGGCCACATGCTGAGGAAGAAGCTATGCATGACTGTCTAAAACCTTTATTTCCGTGTCTTTGCAGGGTAAAGCTATGGACACGTATCGAAGTCTACCGCGGGACGCAGGTACATGGGCCAATCAGAGGGAGTTTCAGAGAGAGACGGCCCGCTCGTCACTCAGCGCCAATCACCCCATGGTGGATCGCTGGCTGGAGAGACAGGAGCAGGTAGGACCATGCTCAGTACCTGTGTTTACAGCACATGAGTACACTAAAGGGTAGACAAATTGGACATACTCGTTGCTGTGTGGAGGATGTTTTTTATGTAGTGGCTTGCACTTCCACGGGACCATTGTGTTTCACACTAGCCAGTGTTCAAAAACTGGTTTGGCAGCTGGTAATTATATGCCAACCCTAGACTAAAAACATACTTTTTTTGAGGTTTGTCGAGGTTCTGTGAAATGTGTGTGGAAACTGAAGTAGAAGAGGATGACATGAGGAAAATGGGAACAACAAAAAGAAGTAAAAGACCTGCCATTCAAGGTTCAACAGAAAGCTTCTATTAATGACGTTATTATAAATCCGCACACCCACAATCACACACACTGTATCTTTATATGTCGGGAACTGAAGTGAACACCTGATACAGTACGTTCAGAGATTTACAGCCGGTCTCACCCTCAACAGTCTGTCCTCCCTAAGCTCTGTGAAAGTCTGTCTGAGTGGTTAAGATCCAGTCCAGAGCCCCAGCTCCAGCACTCCCCCGGCCCTCATTGAAGAGGTTAAAAAGTGAGGAATTTCCACCACAAATCCACAATGACACATAAGTCATGGAAGGAGAGATAGCATAATGTTGATACAGTAAATTACATAAGCCACATACAGTACATATGGTCCTGCTTAACTGGATGCGTAGAACACTGCCCGGGCTAGGGGCTCTGTTCCAACTGGGGTCATGCACACCAATGTTTTGTTAGAATATGTTCATGAAATATGACAACATATCATTACCAACATGCATCATTCAGTTCATATTTGGTCTTTGTATGGGTTGTATTACAAAAAAGTCCAACAGTTTCCCTTTCATAATATTATATGAATGTGTATATATAGGGGTTATAGGGCACGTAGGCATACGCACGCACCAATCATCGGTCTATGTTTGATGAAATGGGACTGTGAGTGTAATACTGAACACATGCAGGTTGATGTAGGTGTGATTTGCTGTTGTGTGTAGTAACGGTATAAAGATAAAGACGAGTTTGGGCTTCATCTTCAGGAGAATCGTTGGAGACTCATGACGAGTTCAAAGAATGACATCGGTCTGTGCGACACACACCTGCAGCATCGTGCCAGACTTAAGTAGTCGTCAAATGAGCAGGAATACGCAGATCTGGAAAGCAAATGTGATATAATTGCTGCTTTTGATGTCGGTGTGTGTGTGTGTTTTAAAGTGCGCCATACAAAGCGTGTGTTGCCTGTTAAATAGATCAAATTTGGTTCTTTGGTTTGATCGTACACCATAACAAAATATAGATTTTTCCAGGAGGGGTTAAGAGCCCTGATGCCTAAAGACAACAGTTGGTTTGTTGGGTATCATTGAACTGTAGGAGGCAACAAATCACCTTTAGCTTTTGATTCGTGTCCAGCACCATTAGCACTAGTCAGCCTTTATCAATGAATCATCCAGATGATTCAGCATGTTGGATCGATGCAGGCGGCAGTCTTTAAGATTCAGCCTTTATTTTGTGCCGTCGCCCTTAATTCTTGCCTTTAGCTTTCCTAGAGTTTCCAGTTGCAGTTTTCTTATCAGACATCTTTTTTTAATTTGTATTCAAGCATATGTTTAACCTGTTTTGTTTTTGAAAATGGTTTGCAAATGTGTTTTCTTGGAGTACAAATCCAGATTGCTTACTTGACAAAAAAAACAAAACAAAACGCGCAGAATGGACATAAACGTTGGCTTCCAGTTGGCTTTGGGCCGTAGTCTTTGGGATGTGTTCAAATGCAACTTTAAATGCAAGGCTTGAGGCGACACATCAGTTGGTATTGACGCTGCAAAATCTTTGAGGCTCAAAGTGAAGTTTTAAACATGCAAATTTAAATTCTGTTTATATTTCTGTTCATCATATCGGACGCGTATTGATGCTACTAAGTGCGGTCTAACTCAAACCATTTTTGTTGTTATGCAAGTAAACAGTTAGTTCCACAGAAGGGTTAAGTGTACCATGAGTTCTCACCATCTATCACAGTGTAGAGCTGCACCGTTCTCACCTCATCTGTCTTACAGCAGGTTTTTAGTATGAAGAGGTTAAGTGGTAGAGGCCACGGCAGGATGGTGTAGTCTGTATTAATGACCTGCTGAAGGCCATCTGCACTCCTCAACTCACACACACATTCACACACATGCATGTGCGCCACCGTCCGCTCATTCGGCCCTTACAGTGACATGAACAGCTACATACAGTAAGTCTCTGTGGCCGTGTGTTGTGTGTGTGTGTCTCCATCTTATTTAATTCTGCTTCTGTCAGTGTGACAGTGAGAGGCAGGTTGTTGAAAGAGTGTCATGTTGTGTATTCCCCGTTAGTGTAGAAGTGGTCAGTGTGTGTGAGAGTGTGTTTTCATATATGCTTAACACAGAAAATGACCCAGTCAAATGGTCTGAATCCAAGTTACATGATATGTAATGTGAAATTTCTTATCAATGACACACATGCTGTAGTTTGAGGTCTCACGAGCTGTTGTTGTTGGCCATGAATCGCTCTGCTCGCCATCAGCGTTTTATGTCACATTGATTTAAGCTCCATTAGTTCCAGGAAAGATGTTGCAACTCTGCTATGATGAGAAAAAGCCTTAATTTTGTTCCATACTTGATCGATCAAATGAGGAATAGATGAGATCCGGCAGACCATAGAGAATTCACCGTCTATGAGTATCCACTGCAGATTGTAGACTGTTGTTATAATAAACATTTGGTTATTCTTTGTCATCTTCTTTGTTGCTGTGATGGTCAAATGACCCCACTGACCACTATATTTCATTTTCTTGGAATCATGTTGAATGCAGAGCGAGCCAAAAGAGGCTGCACTGCACTTTCCTTACTGTTTAGAAGCACAGTTTGATTCTGACGATTAATCAATTAGTCATTTATAAAATGTCAAAAACAAAAAAATGAAAAAAAATGTGGATCCCAAGGCGAAAATGCTTCTTTTGTCCAACAAACAGTCCAAAACCGAAAGACTCTTCATTTACTGTCATAAATGACAAAGAAAAGCAGCAAATCTTTACATTTAACAAGCTGGAACCGGAAAATTGTTTGACATTTTTGCTTTAAGAATGACTGAAATGACTAATTGATTATCAAAATGGTTGGCAACTAATTTTGTTTCAATCGACTAGCCGTGGCCGCTCTACATTAGGGATATAGAGCTGTAAAGTTGTACAGGTTCTGGAATACGGACACAGCTACCACAGATGCACTTTGAGGTAAAATAAGGAGTAAATAAAAACAAAGCATCGAGTCTGACCCGCAGTAAGTTCTGTTAATAGAGCTGGTTTGGGGCATTTCATGCATCTTTAATGGCCACACAGCTTCTGCCTCATCAGTTCATGACAGAACCAGGAAGAATTGTGCCGAGACACGATTAGCACAGGAAGCCATTTTCCAGTATTAAACCTTCGTTAAGAGAGTAAAATAGAACGGTATGGGAATGAAGAATAGCATAGCAAGAATATAATATGCAGTGATGTAATTAGAAGCTTGGAATGATGAAGTAAGCAGTGCAGTTTCCTCAAGTTATTTCGCCCCATCTTCCTAGAATGAATAACATGAAACAGAGGAGCATGAAATGAAGAAAATAATTAGAAGAGAGCGTCATATAATGAAGGAGGCCAATTTAAGTTCTGTGGAGAATTCGGCTTTCCCCACAACTAAGCGCACAGAGCAGGGCATTGCATTAAAGTGAGTTAGATCGGGTCGCATTGAAGTGAATGAAACTATTCTCCGTTCCCTAGTCGGTAATTGTGCGCTCTGGCAGCAGCGCTGGCGGCTCGCTGTCGCACGGCAAAAATGGAACTGCGATAGTTTTGAACCCACTAAACTCCCAGCCTCCTTTGGCAACAGGTAGGGGGTCGCCATGGCAACAGCGAGCTGTCAGTCGAGTGTGTATTAATGAGAGCTGGTTGGAGGTGCTGAAGCTGCACCGCACTGTCTGTGTGTGTGTGTGTGTGTGTGAGTCACGAGGGCATTTCTGCATCTTTGTGTGTGGGTTTGATCGTGTGTGTGTCCACCCGTTAATATGTTTATGGCTCCATGAGTGTGTGTTTGCGCATTTTACGACTTCGGCTGTACGTGTGTTGTGTTGTCAGCTGTAAGCATGCGTCAAAAATCCAGGCAGCTACAGACTCGGTTGCAAATCAACCAATTAAGAAGAGAAGCCACAAGCCGCCTGCAGTGTGAGCATGGACAGCTGAACCTCATGCACTACGCACACACGCGCACACACACAGCCTTTGTACTGGGTCACACAACGGTCTCTGTGGACTTTACATGTCATGTGTGTATGTGCTTGTATTTATTGCATTGAGTCTGTTTTTATTCAATATTTCTTTTATGTGTTTTATTGTAGATGCATAAGTGTGTGTGTGTGTGCGTGTGCATTTTTCACTTTTGAAAACGACTGTATTTTTTCCGATTCTTAGGTTAGAAAAAGCCTTCAAAACAAGTAACAATGCTGAAGGCTAGGCGGATTTTCGTAGTTCATGAACTTTCGATAATTCGGAGATGCATGGTTTTCACAGGACAGCACTGGGTTTGTGTCTGCATGAGGTGTGACAACACGTCTATTCCCGATACCTGGAGCTGGAGCCAGACAGCATCAACACAGAGAACCAGTATTTTCCTGTATTCAGACCCTCAAACATTCCGTCAAACAAAGATGGATACAGCTCTCCTTCTTGGATTAATCATCATTGAATTACAAATAATTCATCTACTTGTCAGGAATGGTTCTGGCTTCGTATGCGATTGCAAAAAATGGAAACGAATCCAAGCACCGAAAAACAAACACAGCTGCATTCTCAGATTTACATGCTGTAGAAGGCAAAATATCTCCTTTCAAAGAATAACATGCACAGTTTCAATTATACATGTAAATGTGTGAATTTTTAAATCTAGCAAAATGTCTATGCCACAGATTCAGTTCATTGTTTAGCTGGCTGAATTTTTAATGTTCAGTCAGTCCATTTTATTTTGTAGAGCTCCGAACACTTTACAAAGCGAGTGTTGACCGAAGTGCGTTACAGATGAATATGAAATTAAATAATTACAACAAACATAAGTAGATGAGTAGCTCTGACTGACTAAATTGAATCCATCTTAGTATTTAATGCTTCATAGTAAGTAACACAGTTTGGGTTTTTAGAAGTGGGTCATTGGTATTAAATGCCATGACTGAGGAGACAAAAGAGCTCCGTGAACAGAAAGTCGATTTTTATTTATTTATTTTTTTTGGTCTAATGAAAATCCAAATGTCATAGCAGTGAAAACACTGATTGATTGACAAGTGAGGTTTTGCACAAACAACAAGGCCAGCGAAGCAACAACAACAGTTTTGGAGGGCTTTTTTTTATTTTTTTTTTAGCATTTTAGGAATGTGACCTTTGAAAGACATGAATGACTCCTAACTAAGTTTAATGGGAATAACATTTTCTCCCCAATTAAGACTGCTGTGTTTTGTTTTGTTTTTTCACTGCTGATAGCATTCAGTATGGTGTTCAGTGTGTCTCAGTGTGTGATACAGCGAGCTCAGTCTGTGGTTTGGGTCAGTGTGCGTTTGTGATGCTGCTGCGTGTCCTCAGCCATTAGACTGCTCAGGGACTGAGTTATCTGTCATGGTGGGATGGAGACTTCACACAACTCACTGGGGATGTTGTTACACAGATATACTGAAGGCACGTCAACACACACACACACACACCTACATACCTGTGCAGCAATGTTATTGCTGGCATATGCGTGTGTGCACTGTGAGCGTACAGTCTCACACGCAACCACTCATGCTTTCCACACACACTAGACTTTTGCACAGAAACACAACACAGGATTTGATTAACAGAAAGAGAGAACCACACATTTATCATGCGTACACCACATTTCAAAGCATACTTGAGTGTGCGCACACATATACGCACAATAAAAGCAGAAGTACACTGCAGGCACCACAGCGAATCTTCATGACCACATACGCACACACACACCTTTCTCCAGGGCTTCGTAACTAACAAGCCTCCATGCAGTGTGTGTAGTGGAGAGTCAAGTCCCTCAGGTGCACAGCGCAGCTTTAGCAGGATAAATCATGCAAACCTGAGTCGTACACTCATAAATCACCTCAGACTCGGTGCGCAGGGTGTGTTCGTGTGTATGTGCACGCATAATGTGCACCGAAACCTGCATGGTCAAGTTTTGTCCAGCGTGAACGTGTTTTTTGTGCCTCTGCAGGTGTGTACGCATAGCATTTTATATGTGAGGGTGTGAGAAATCTGTCGGTGTGTGCGTTAACAAGGCAGATGAAAGAGACAGTGCCCCTCTCTGAAAGCAGCAGGATCAGTGTAGATTCTGAACAAATGACCAGTAGGTGCTGCTGTGGAGCTTAGAGCGAAGAGTGTAAGACAGGTTTGTTTGTGTGTGTGTGTGTGTGTGTGTGTTTTGTCCTTCTGTTTCTGTACTCTATGTGAGTTTAGTGTGAATGGGTGCACAGATAAACGCTGTAGGTGTGTGTTTGTGTTTTCAGATGTGAGAACAGTTCAGTGTTAATCTGCAGCCACATTGCTATAATGAGGCTTTAGTCTGACGCCTCCTCTCTTTTCTTTCCATCTGTATTATTTTTCTCTGAACCTCATTATTCTCACTTCATAAGCCTTTTTTGTCCTTCTGTCTCTGACCCACCGCTCGGTGTTAAACTGCTGTTTACAACTCCCCTTCTCACCTTTCTGTCCAGTGGCTGCATGCACCTAATGTAATTGATTTTCAGTCAACATTGCTAACAGGCGAAGAACTTAGCTTTTGCCAAAACCCCCTTCAAATATTAGATTAAGAGTTATTCTACGTTGAAAAGTGAAAACTAAGTGGAAAATGACCACTACTGACAGTATACACATAGCAAGGGGTTGTTATGCTAACACGAAACTGTCGCTTCCAGTCAGCAGGCGTTAAGACCTGCAATGTCACACTGGTGGTTGTGTTGGTTTTAGCTCCTAGTGGTCGACCAGGTTTTTTAGCCGACATGCATGAGACCCCTGAATCGGGCCCCCTGCTCTGCCAGCACAGTGGCCCCATTGGAATGAATGAGGGGACTCAACGTGTGCTAAATTTCAACTTCAACGAGGACAATTTATTTGAAACCAGAGCCCAACTGATCGACAGATTATAGCAGGAGGACCGTTTTTTGTTTTTTACTGATTAAAATGTTGAAAAAGATGCTTGTGTTAGATTAGAAAAGCAGTTTTTAGGTAGTTCAGCTTGTCTAAAATTTTGTATCCTGGTGTTTTGTTTTTTTTAAATGTAAAAACATCTACGGTATGTCCACATCAACATCGTCATCATTATCTTCATCGTATTTCATCCACGGCTGAACAAGAGCCTACAAAAGTTCCGTCAGTGAAGTTTTGTCTGACTTAGGCACTTTTCATCTCTCAGTTTCAAACTGTTGTCACATGTGAAATCCATTCATACCTTTCTGTCCCTGTTGATTTCTTCTTCAAACTATACAAACACCTTTAGAAGTTGAGAGTAAACTTAGCATTCAGCCTTTGTAGACCGGCACGTCTTTACTCACGTAAAAATCTTTCCATTTTACTCGCTGCCTTTCATTTTTTTTCTCTCCATTGTACTCCCCATCTCTCTTTCTCTCTCTATTGATCCCATTTTTTTCCCTCTTTGCTCTTCTCCTCACATCATCTCCCTTATTTTTATTCCTCTGGTATCTCTCTGTCTATCTCCCCCCTTTTCTTCTCCGCTTCTCGTCGCCTTTGATCTTTGGGTTTTAATATGACAGAGAGCCGTGGGAGCCCAGATCCCTTCCAGCTGGGAGGGACAGGGTGAGAGAGCAGGAATAGAGAGATGGAGGGAAGATGAAAGACACCCTCTCCTCCCTGTTGAGGGTTTGCAGTTTCCCCAAGGGGAGCTCTACCTCGGGGTGCAACCTGCCGTAAGGACTGTAAACACACACACACACACACGCGCACAACACATGCTCATAATTTGCTTTTCATCACCTGCTACCAAAATCTGATCACGCCTAAAATAGACGTGATCAGTTTATCGGAGGTCTATAAAACGATCAAAGACAGACATGAAAGATGACAACAGCAGGTGTCATCTGTTATCAGGGGAGAATCTGAGGGATCTGACTGGAGAGCGATAGAGCCGATTATTGAGATCCGGTCGGGGATATTCCTGGATCTGAACGGTGACAAGTCTCAAGATCTTTGGCACAAAACCTTTAAAATTTCGGGACGCACATTTGTTTCCCTCTCGCCTGTAGTGCCATTTATCCATCTATATTGTTTTGGTGCGAGTTGTAGAGTTTTGAAGATATCGGCCGTAGAAATGTCTCCCTTTTCTTAAGCATAATGGAGCTAAATGGAACTTTGCTTGTGGAGCTCAAAGCACACAAAATATACATTTGAAAAACTCAACAGCGGTGTCTCTTTTCAGAAATCATGACATCGGTTACTCAAGATAACCCACAGAGCTCGTTGTGAGCAGTTTGAGCAGGGAAACATTGGCTTGTTTATAAAGACACACTCTTATTCTCAGCGGCAGCCATTACAGTTGGAATCAGTCAGAATAATGGCCTTCAGTCTCTCTACGTCGTGTGTTGCTTGTCACCATCATCCACAGCGTCCTTCCTCTCGGAGGGATAGTTTGGGTGGCTTTGCCTGTTGTTTTGCTCCATCAGGAGTGTCATCTCGGTAAACGGTGCATCACATAACTAGCTGCGTGTCCGGCTGCACTCCACCCTGGTCACCCCTGTGTTTAGGGCATACAGTGGAAGCACCACGAGCTTTAGACCTGCGGTAGCTAGTGGAATTTTAGTGTCTCTTGGTTTCGAAAATGCTGGTTGTGCCTTTGCTTCATTGTGGCGGCTGGCATAGAGCTCCAGGTTGATTGATTGATTATTTTCATATTTTAGTTGAGAAAAATCTGGAATTGTGCGGTGTTGATTTGTGATCTTGCTCTATGTTGTGGTTTGTGTTCATATGGAAACGAGCACAAACACCCCACATGTCCTCAAAACCACAGCTTTACTCTGTCTGCAGGTGGCTGTGGTGAAATGCATCAACATAGTCAATGTTTTATGATTCTAACAGTGTTCCAAAAACCTTGAACGTCCAGAAAACAAATATTCCTTCATACCCTCCTCCTCCTCCCTCACTTCCTTTTCAAAATGTTTGTCTGAAAAGTAACTCATCCGCAGAAATTTGAACATTTTCATGTGTGTAGCCTGTGCAGTTTGCTCAGAGTGCTGCAGTTTTGCTGCATATTTATTGCATATTTCGGGTTCAAATTTCATTCTTATCCTTACAAAGGAGGCAGTTGACAAAGCAATTACTTGACCTCAAGGTCCTCAGAGCGCCCACAGCTGCTCCGGAGCTGTTTAGAGAAGCTCAAGCAGTGAATTTTCTACTTTTTTTTTTTTTTTTAGTTAAATGTTTTAATTGATTATCAAAATCGTTGTTGCTTAATTTTCTGATTAACTGGTTAAATAGCTAACTATTTCAGCTTATTCAGCCCTCTCCTTAATATTTGTTTCCCAACATAAACTGTATATGGATCCTACTCATTTTTATTGCCTTCTGTGCATAAATAGTGTTTATGTGTGCGTTATCCATTAGAGTTCTGTTACACATAGTTCTGTCCCCCAGATGGTTTAGATATAAACACACACACACACACACACACTCTCTGCCTCTACCTGTGTCGTGTTTGACTTTGTCAGGAGAGCCAAGTCAAGCTGATTCTGTCGGTGTGTCTTGGATTGAGGCCTACATCAACGCTCAGCCCAACTCAATGATACATCCAGGCCACAGGAATGCCAGACGGCCTGAGAGAGGCGTGCAAGGACCTCAGCAGGGTAGAAGAAATAAACAAACATGTATCCGAATAATATGAATATTTAAGATATAATATAATTTTTTTTTTAAACAGTCTCTGTGACATTCTAGAAAAGTTTTAACTGATGAACAAACTTTTTTGCTTTGTTCTTTGCTTTGACAACCAAGTACCAAAATCCAAAATGTCAGAGCCTCCCCGAGTCGCCTTAGATTCCCAGTTGGGTTCGTTTGTCATCCTTTGAACAAGCTTTGTGGCTGCTTTCTGTTCCTCTGCGTAATGTGTCTTCGTCCATCTCGCTGTCTGCCTCTCTGTCATTCTCTTTGAGTCAGTCTCTCTGTCTTTACCTTCCCTTTTTCTTCTCTAGCCTTTCATTTATGTGTCCCATCACTCGCTTCATCTCCCCTGCACTCTTAGGGGAAATAGTTTCATTTACAGTATTCACTAATCTGTGTTATAGACATAGAGGACGTAAATATTGAAAACAGTCGAGTCGTACGCACGTCCTGCGCGGCCCTTCTTAGTCAGCTGAACCAAGCGCACCCCCACACGCCGAAAAAAAAAAAGCATTCACTTAGACCTTCGCCAATGTCGAGTGACACCGACTGAGCTCTCAGGCAGCATCAGCTCCTAAAATGTGAGTTTTGAAATTGCTTGTGTTCCTGATGAGGCCTCCATGGTCTATTATTTCTGAGAAAATTGCGGTGCATATTTTGCTGCGGTGATACCCCCTCTACCAACCCCATCCACTTTGATTGGATTGGATCGCAGAAATTGCAGCGGAATTAAGTGGATCGCTACAGCAGCACCGTGGTAATTTAGGAAGTGCTGGAAGTCTCATTTTGTTCACGTTGTTATTGCTGCCGGCTCTTGTAGTTCTGTGACGCACGCAGAGCTGCAGATACTGAGAGGGGAATGAGTTTCTACACTCTGGATTATAGCTTCTAAACTTAATTTGGCCGAGCATGACAATGGACAAGATATATTACATGGCCAGATGTTTGTGGGAACATGAATATTACACCCATATGGGATGTTTGAAGCTGCTACAACAGCCTCCCCTCTTCTTGGAAGGCTTTCTACCAGATTTTGCACATAAGGATTTGCTCTTATTCAGCCTCATGAGCATTATACATCGAACACTGATGTTAGGAGATAAGGCCTGGCTAGAGGTCAGTGTTCCAGTTCATCCCAAATGTGTTTGAGGCCAGGACTGTGTGCAGGCCACTCAAGTTCTTCCACACCCAACTGGGAAAACTGACCCCAGACAGGAAGGCTCTGCAGCGGGTGATTTAAACCGCCCAGAACATCAGT
>JBBPCS010000393.1:12036637-12063896 GCA_037974645.1 Hollardia meadi | reverse complement strand
TATATATAGACAGGGCTGAAATGTACAACCAATGTTATGCACACACATGCACAGGCTTGCATATAAGATTTGCACACATATAATAAATTCCATTCTAAAGTTACATACATGCAGACACAAGCACATCCTTTGACTCTTCTCTCTGTTTTCTACATGCCGTTTCCACAAAACCAAACCCAACACACACGCAAGCAAACATACACCATCCTCCTACACCAGGACGATATAAACTCAGATAACGTCCCCTCAGCTCAATGAATCCTCGAGTTATTGACGATGCCGTCCGCCCGTCTGGATCCCATTATCAAAGTGTCTTCAAAGGAGACTAATTGAATTAGCGCAGGGATCTGTAATTGAAAGCTCATTTCTAATGATGCATTGTGGCCTCGCGCCGAGCAGAGCGTCGACATTGATCAAACGTCTCTCTGTTGTGACAGATTGGACCGTGTTGTGCACTGCAGTATCAACATTATCAGGGCCGTCAAGTTGATTTGATCCTATAAAAATGGCAAAGTCCCCTCAGCCAATACCATCCATCAGTGGAACTACAATGTCTCTATAAGTTGAGCCATTTCTGATATTCAGTGATTTAACATTTTCAGATAGATTTTTTTTTAAAATCCATGTACAATCACTGCAAAAAAAAAAAATCCGATTTCAGTAACGGTTCGTCTGAATTAAATGTTAAATAGCGATTCCCTTTCACATCCTACACCAGCGGCAGAATCTCTGACCTCAGTGACTGACCCAGTAAATAAGACATAGAAGGTCATGTGCAGTGATGTGGGATCATTACATCCTCTGACACAATAGAATGTGCCCGTGTCCATTCAGGCGGGTTGCAGTGAACCTTCTGAGTGCTTTCAGCCTGTGTTTTCGTGGTAATCCGAAGACAGGTTTTCCGTGAGGCGAGCACATCTGGAGTCGTGTGTGTGTGTGTGTGTGTGTGTGTGTGTGTGTGTGTTGTCTCACTTTTTTTTTTTTTGCCTCTTCCTGAACGGGGTCACACACCCACCGACCCAGAAACTTTTTGTTTCACTGGTCTTTTCGTCGATCCGTTTTCTGCTCTTTTCTTTCTTTGAAGTATGAAAATCTTTTTGTTCTAATTTGGTGGTGTCAATCATCGATATGGTCGAGTACACACACGAAAAAAATGGAATCGTAGAACTACAGAAGCAGAGATAATTTATGGAAATCTATAGATGATGGGTTTTTTTTTTTCCTGTTTCCAGTTGGACTCTTCATCTTTCATCTGTCTCTCTCTTGTTTCAAACTCAGACCCAGATGGTGTGTCGTAATCTTCAGGTTAGAGGTTAGAGGTTAGAAGCTAAGGCTAATTTATAGTCTCTGGCTCAGTGTTTCATCCGGCCATGGACATATGGAGCTGTGATGGAGAGACGCACAGATACCAGTGAACAGTGATGGATGTCTGCGTTTCTGTGTCTTTCTCTCCGTTTTGTGTAGTTTCACATGTTTTTTTCAGTAAGAAAGTAGCGAGTGTGCATAATTGTGAATGAACAAGTGCTTCTTCACACCATGCTTGTTTGCTGTTATGCACAATTTCATACTTGATAACAGTACATGAGGTGAATGGTGATAAATCGAATTCTTATGCTCGAATGCGATTTTTGGCTTCTGGCAAGTAGCATTACGTATCTGTCATCAGCCTACCAGGGCTGATATCAAACTAAGTCATGCTTGGTGAAGGACTTAAAACAGCTGTTTCTCTGAATAAACATTGGCTGAAATTGAAAAACCAGCCACTTTGCAAAGTGTCTTGCCACTCAGCCCATGATGTTGATCTGCTTGTGTGAAATTCTCCATCACCTGAGCCATATCACTTCATGTGATCGTGACTTTTATGCCTCCACGCCGGCGATAGCCGTGGCCGGAGGGATTACGTAAGATCACTGTGACCTATTTAAACATTTTTTAGTCACAACTCAAGAATTAATTCGCGAATAGTTTCACACAAACTGTGCTGATTGTTTAGATCTTCTGTGCTGCCGGGTGGAACGTGTGTGTGAAGAGTCCATGTTTCTGAATTTCCAGCTTCTTTGCAGCAACATCCATATTTGAAGCATTGTAGTCCACCACAAGCTCTTCGGTTCTGCTGATGTTGAGCTTCAGGTGATTGTCGTTGCACCATGTGACCAAGCTCTCTATCAGTCACTATATATATTATATGAATCTGGACAGACATGGAGGGAAACTGGTGTGCAGAAGCATATAACCGCGAGGAGGTAACTTTAGTCTTTTAAACTTTAATTTATTGCCTTTGTCACAGTGAGCTTGACGAGGTGTATCAACATTTTTCACTGTTGCATCACTTTAAATCACTTCCTCTCTGCCATTTCTTTAAGGATCTCGAGGAAACATCCATTAAAACTCTCATTTAAGAATATTTCACCATTAAAACGTTTGCAGTTTCTCTCTAAAGATCAGTTTACGTGCATCCACATGAGTTTGTCAGTGACAGTGTGGTCAAAGTGGCAGGAGAGACAAGTGGGCAGCACTTCATTAAAGTGCAGCATTACTCCACTCACTCTCACGCCCGTATACACACACACACACACACACATACCGACCACTTCATTTAGTCTGAGAGATAGAAGGGACAGGCCCCAGTGGATTCTCCTATTAATCTTTAATGAGCCCCGGGGCCTGAAAGCTGCCCGCCTGCCTCTCCTCCTCCACATCCAGGAAACAAACAATGACTCTGCAGGAAAACACATCGGCCACTCATACCTGCCTGTCTGCCTACTAGCCATTAACCCCCCAACTCAGCCCTGAATTATTAATGTGGCTATCTATTGGCTCGCCCGGCCCACTCCCAGGAACGGGAATGGGCGACGCCCTGATGGTGTGGTTGAGAAAGTGTGGCCTGTCTGAGTGTCTCCTTCTGGACTTCTGGACAAGCTGAAGTAAGAGCTGATTGGTCCATCTGTCAATCAAACTGCTCAAGTCAGCACAAGTTGCTGCTAATGTTTGTCTGGGAAGAAGCCAGCATTGTTTTCATCCCAAATGATGCTACTTAGCCTTCTCTTCTCTTCTCTTGACCAACAATTCTAACGACAGACTTTGTCGTTTAACAGTCATGCTGTGCTCCTGTTGACTTATAGGTTAGGTGTGCTGTAATCAAAGAGGACATTGGCCTCCACACAGATTCCTTTTTGAAACAGGAGCAGACTGTCATTTTTCCAGAGCAAATGGACCTTTATAAGAACAGATAGAGGACAGAATGAAAGGCCGATTGAAAAATCACCTCCATCAGCTGAGGTTCAAACTTCATCCCGACCTTTGAAACCGCAGCTTCTCATCACAAGGTCCATTTGGTCGCCGTTCTGAAGCTTTCGATCATGGCGCAGGAAATTCATCAGCAGATAAATTTGCCACTTTGAGAATTTAGTCAGACAAATTTCCTTTATTTTTTTGAGGACATAAGGACTTGCCATGACGACTAGTCAACTCCGTCTGCTCATGAAGATCATGAAATATGATTAGAGATGCACAATATATGATGGGAAATGCATATTTTGGTTTGGTTATTTATCATTATGGCCGATAAATTGAGCTGATAATGCAAAGTCAAATTGCTTTCATTGACTTTACAAGCACAGCATCTACATACTCTGATACATATGCACCTTCAAAGTTTTTTTGTTTTTGAAATCTGTCAAAACAACACAGAAGTGGAAGAAGAAGAAGCAATTTTTCAAGAATTCATGCTTAGGGATGCTTATCATGCGTCACTGCACCGAATGGAGGCAAATATTTTTTCATTCACAGACTGCATTTATATTACACAGGAATGGATTGACCTCTGCAGCTCAGCTGCTATAAATGTATATATAAAGCTGTTATTACCTTCGTCACGCACACTTTTAATTATTTATAATTGTGTCTTTATCAATTTGTCTCTCCTTTATCATTTATTATCTTTCTCTTCGTTCTTCCTCTCCTCCCGTCTTGCATGCCGACACACACACACGCTGCCGTACACAACCACACGCACGCCGTCTCTGTCTGATTGTAGAATAGAATTGCCAGTGTGCAGCCAGATTCCTCGGAGATTATGCATATTGAAATAAAGGGTCTTTGAGATGCCTGCGTGTGCTGTGATGAATGCGATCTCATTTACTCTTCCTCAGATAGCGACTCCTCTCCCTCTCTGATGTTCCCCGGCCTCACTTCCTCGTTTCCTGATGAATATTGAATAGTGTTAGATGTGTTTCTGACGCTCTTAGAGTTGTTATTGTTTCTCTGTCTGCTGGACTTTCTCTTTATCTGGCCTCTGTGTGTGTTTTATATTCTGTTTGTGTCTTCTTTGATATGATCATGGCTCCTGCATTCATTTAAGAAGGGTCTTTTTTAGGAATGTTCTCTTTATGAATGTTATGAATGCATGAATGCAGTGCTTCTGTCCACCAATCCAAGAAATGTCTTTGAAGAACCGCACTGTCTTCTTTATAGTCTTCCACATATGCTTATATTTTCAAGTCTGTTGTCAGGACATCATGGTGGGCAGCCCTCTTTTGGTGATGCAGGAATGTTTTAAGTAGTTAAGGAGTTGTTTGCTGCTATGTTAATATTCAAAATCTAATATATATATATAGGAGCTTTAAGGACACAGTTAAAATATTACATCCCCACAACTGAAGGAAGTTGCAAGTCAGACTTGTTGTTGCCTTTACTTTTAGCTAGCAGGAGATGATTTCTACATTGAAAGACTGCCGTCAGAAGTCCACGCTGTATCTCAAACATGTACACACTCCTACACTGCCCTGTAGCTGTATGTCCTCCAGGCACCCAAAGTGTCATGGCAACCGTACGGCAGCCACTGTAACGGCAGGCTCATTTTCATACTGATGAGGCCTGTGCTGCTGCTGCTGCTCGCTCGTCCGTCCTCTCGGGTGTCGCCCTGAAATTTTAATGACCTTCTTTCTCTTCTTCTCATTTTTCTATTCTTTGCTCTCGATGCCCTGTCTCCGCATGTGCGCGTGAACATGTCACGAGTCTCGGCTTCAGTATTCAAAGAGACGCACACCAAGCGTCGACGGTTAATGCAAGAGGAGAACAAAGGCGATGCAATTTCGAAGGCGTAAGAATTTGTAAAGGGCATGTGTTTTTATACCTGTGGAAGACCTCCTCCGAGCTGCTCGCCTTGGACTCGTCAGGTTAGCGACTCAGCCTGCTTTTCAGCTTATGGAAGTTTTTTTAAAGGTTTTACCTCCCATGCATAAAAAGCAATTTAAACAAAAAGTCCTACGTCTGGAACAAACTGCACAAAATCACCTTGAAAATCGCCTGATTCTACAGACTTTCGTAGGAAGGACAATAACCCTTGGGGTACTTTTAATTAGATGTTTTATCCCTTGCGATAGTGGACCATAGATGCATTTTGCATCCTGGAAGCCTCTCAAGGTCCCTATGAAAAGACTAGCAACTAGAATGTTTTGCCTTCTCTCGCCCAAGTTTAACAAAATCTATGAACAGCTCTGTGACGCACTGGTTGTTTAATATCCCGTCCCCAGAAGCCAGTAGGGTCCTGAAAAACCAAACGCTTATTATGTGGGCTTAACGCATAGTCGGGGAAGTCGCTCAGCCAATCGGGAAAGGCAAAGAATGTCGTGTAGTCTGATGTCAGCGTCCTTTTTATGCCTCCATGCTGTCGATAGCCGTGTGGACGGAGGCATCATGTTTTCAGGTTGTCTGTCTGTCCATCCCATTCATGTGACGGAATTTCTTTAAATTTAGCACAACCAGTCACTTGGACTCAAGTATGAACTGATTTGATTTTGATATCAAAGGTCAAAAGGTCAGGGTAATTGTGACATATTGAACACATTTTTAGTCATGACTCAAGCATTCATACACTACAACTTCACACAGATGTCTTAAGTAATGAAGTGATGACATTTTATATCCAGTCAAATGTCAACTTCTCTGTGACATCATAATGTTTTCTGGCCATTATTCCACGCCATAAATCAGGAACAGAGGGTGAGGTTGTTCAGATACCTAATTGGTATCACTAATCTTGGTTGCCCACCTTGAAACTGTGCTGATTGTATAGATCTTCTGTGCTGCCGGGTTGAAGATATGTGTGAAGAATCCACGTTTCAGAATTTAGCGCTTCTTTGCTGCAACAGCTCTTTGATTTTCTCTGTCGGTCTCTACATATATTTTATGAGTCTGGACAGACATACTGGATGTAAACTGCAACGTATTCTAGTTTTTGGCAACACATCAGCCAATTTGTTTGCTGGACATCCGCTATGTAGCTAACTATAACTCACGTCATCACCCAAGGAAGAGCCACGTGTAATTTGACATGTCAGCAGAGCCATGTAGTTGGCTACGTCACTCTGTTGGTATGTTAACACAGCTTGGATCTGCTAGTAAATTAGATTTTGTGAGGTTTGGAAATAGAAGCAAGAGGACATTAAATGCCGTGATCTCTACGATTCACCTGAAACTTGTATTGTTGACATCTTCAAGATCTTCAAGTAGCAAATTTCTCACCACTAGAAAACAGCAAAGGTCACTGTTCGTGTTCATACTGATTCAGAATAGAAATACTGTTCTCTGAAGCCATCTCACTCTTTTTGTTTGTGCTTTGTTCTAGGATGAAGAGGCCAGACAAGAAGAAAACGGCAGGATCGAGCCGGTCGGTCGAGCTGACTCCTGCATGGACCACACCCCTGTGAGGTCGCTAGAGTAAGTCTTTCAGCCACGGATCAATTTTTTCCTCTCTGTATCCTCACAGTCCTGCTAAAACGCAATTACCTACTGACCCAAAAGTGACTAGTGATCATTTTTATTCCAAAATGTGAAAAGTAACACCTCTCCTCTAAAAATGAGTCTCAGTGTTGGCTTATCAAATAGATGCATCGCTAAACGTTGAATTATCTTTATCATTGCAAATATGTTGCCAGCTTTTTCCAAATGGATGGTTTTGAAATGAAATTTTTGTTTTTTTGGTGTCACCAAACCTGCACAATCCTTCAAGAAAACTGAGTTATTACAAGTTTTGACCATCATTTCAATAATAATAACATTGGATAAATTCAGATTGGGTGTTGCCGTGTCCCCAGATCTCAGCAACCGACTTGGTGAGCTTGATTGTCATCAGTAAGAACGACGGCCAGAACTTTGAAAAATAGCGTCTATAATAAGTTGACCTGGGTAAATCAGCTCTGTCCTCATTTTATCTACATAATTACATGCATAAGTACTTTAAAGGTAGACCAGCAGGTTCTATATTGTAATTCAGGTTTGTTTGTAGAAAATGTCATTTCAGCCCTGCTTTCTAATTTACATAATTCTCTTTTGTGGGAGCAAAATGATCCTCGTCTCGCCATCAGAGCTCTCCCACGCACCAACTCATTCAGCTCCTGTTATTAACAACTGTGTCTTGTTTTGTTATTTTGCTCTGCTGCATGCTTCCAGTTTAATATGCAGGTACGGTATTGTTGTTATTCCTATGATTTCCTAGAGACTCTGGCTTCTCCTGCCTCTTAGTTGTCAACAAGGGGCCCATTTTTCCCCGAGATAATCACAGTCATTGTATCAAAGCTGTGAGTCCATTAGATTTGGCATCTTGTAAAATCTGCCTGTGTATAGGTGTTTTCCAGCCAGATTTTTTTTTAGTTTTTTTTAGCAGGTGAAGAACGCTGCCCTGGAAAAGCAAATAGCTTTATCTGTGCTTCGTGCTTTTAAAGGGTCAAAGGATGAACAGTCATTCACATATAAATGCAATAAAATGATATACAGCCTAGGGCTTCATCGGAAATGCATCTGTCTGTGTAGGAGACAAAGCTTGAATTTTTATTGCTCCTCGCTTTCATTATTAAGTCTGTTATTGTTTTTTGGCTGTGCGCAGCAGTTTGCACATTTGCGGTCATAACACAAAGAGTCAAGCACTTAGCCTACGTGCAGACATTTACACTTGAAACGTGCCAAACTGCAAGTCAGATAAGTGTGCGAGTGTCACATAATTTGGCTTAAATCTCAGACACATGATGCATTAGAGGGGGCTGTGATCGTCTTGCTTGAAAGTTTTTTTGAACACAAACCCTTTGGCTTAAGTCTAAATTGTACTTTTGAAAACCTTCAGTATTCCTTCTTATCCCTTACATGTGTTTGATTTATTTGAATTGCACTCTTTTATTGTCTTTTTTATGTCAGTCTCCTCCAACACCTTCTTGCTTTTTGATTTTATTTATTTATTTACACCGTTCTGTTGTTGTCATCACGTTGTTTCCTTCATCTCCATCTCATTTCTTGTTTTGTTTTCCCCCACATGGTGTCACCCCTCTCCTCTCCTTTCCTTTCCACTCTCTCCCCACCCACCTATCCACCCTTGTCTCTCCATCTTCCATCCATCACCGTCTCCCAGAGACATAGTCAAACTGGTGGAGGTGTCAAACGATGGTGGGCCCTTGGGAATCCACGTGGTGCCTTTCAGTGGTCCCTGCCGCAGGTAAAAATCTCCAGAGCAGTGCTGTTCAAACAGACTAGAAGAGAGTAAAGGAGAGGGAAAATAGTGTCCATGGGGCCTTAAATACATCTAAAAAGTCATAAATTTAAATAATATTACAATCATCTTAGGATCAGGTTCTTTTGTGTTTAGGTTTGTACACGACAGGGTTTCTGTAAGAATGCAAAACAGAATTATAGTAAAAAGGTTTTGTTTTTAATCATTATCTCTACTTAATGTTCTATATTTAACTCACTGTTTGGTTAGAGAAACACAAGTTTTGCAAACATTGGATCTTTGCTTTTTTTTTTTTTTTTTTAAATTTCAGGTTCTATTTTTATTTCTTTTTGTGTGTTACTGGAAACCCCAAGTGATAAACACCTGCAGGCTTTTAGATATGACAAAAGCAAGAAGGAAGGAAGGAAGTAGAGAAAGAAGGAGAAGAAGAAAGAAGGAAAGAAACTGATGACTTGTCAACCTGTTGCAGACTCAAACAATGCTGTTTTGTTAAATTTGGTTGTGGAAGAAATATCTATAAATTGTTAATTTTGGCCGTAGAGAAGTGTGCTCGATCACCTGAGACACACACACCCGCACACAAACACTCATGCATACCGGACATTCCTCGTCGGTGCCCGTGTGTAATCACTTCATCACTCATACAAACCCGATGCCATGGACACACACACACACACACACACACACACACACACACACACACACACACACACACACACACACACACAGGATTGCATCGTCAGCATCATGAAGCCATTTGCCAGTTTACAGTGATCAATCATGCTTGTTTTGGGTTTGCAGGTGACCGTCATATTTCTCGGTGGCTGCTGTCACATCAGCTTTACGTGATTTAAAGGATACATTGAGCAGTACACACTCATGCATACGCACACACCTACAGCAACATTCAGAAGCACAGCTGGAACATGGCTGTGAAGGAATTAGAGGAATTTCACATCTGGTTTGAATATTCCTCCAGAGAGGCATTTTATGGAGGTCGTGATCAAAGTCATGCAGCTTTTCAAAGTTACAAGAAGATTCCTGTTTAAATCTCAGTATAGTTGAGTGTTTAAAGTAGTTTTCAATCCTGACATCAACATGGAGGTCCTTCTCGTTGTTGAAAGGATGTTAAAAGTTTCTAAACCAAGTCTAGACCAGTTTTAGATAGCTCTTATGCTTGATGCCAAGCTGTAGGCCACCAGTACAAAACCTTTCGCAGCCCGTCAAATGTCCAAACTTTCTTTATGTGAGACTCACAAATACGATCAGTGACTCCGAACTCACTGATGCACTTTATTGAAAGTCAAGATTCTCACTGCCTGACGTAATCAACCTAAAAGCACATTTATAATGCACTTTTCTCATATTGGGGAAATGTCAGAGTAAGCGTTGTTCCAAGATTAAGATGCCCAGCTTTCATCAGAGAAAGAGCCTCTCCACAACAAATCGCATTGTGTTCGCACTCGAATTCAATCAGTGGAATTGTCTCTGAACTTTCTCAACTCCTGAACTTTTCTGCCCTCTCTGTAATCACATTCCCATTCATATTGAATTATAAACCTAGGCGAAGGCGAGTATGAAACCCTAAAATCAACCCAATTCACCTGGGCGACACTCGCTCATACTACCTCAGAAAACGCTTCGATACACACAGACACAGATTATATACCGAGGAAGACTCGATTAGGTTTGTGCCGTCTTCCCTACCCGCCGTTGATTCCTCAGACTTGAATCTATAATCCGTGAAGCGCTTCCTCAGGTGAAGTTAGCCTCTCGCTGCGGCTGTGCGGGGAGGCATAAGCCAGTTTGCCACACCGGATTACAGGGTGACAACGGTTGCAGCTCAGCACGGTCGAAGCGATAGACCAGCCTCTCTTCAACCCGCCTGCTGCCACTGTTTAATGGCGCCGCTTTCTGTCGCTCTCTGAAAGCACTTTGTTTATATTTTTTTGCTTTGAAAAAAGGGTCGCAGCAGTCTTAGGGGTTAGAAAATTAACACCTGCAAAGCATCAACCCCGGCAGAACTACAGTCGAGTTTTTGAATGTGTTGATTGCCTTTGAATAGATGCCTCCCCCACACAGCCTCTGAAGCACCCTGATGTGATGCGACTGCTTTCTCTCATCAGCCTCATTGGTGCATTGACGATGCAAATGACAGGACCACGCTGTACACTCTTTTTAAGTACCAGATGATGAAGGAGAGGCTGCAATTAGGCATAGATTTATTTATTTTTTTACAGAAAAATATTTTCATTAATATGGCACACACTGATCCTTGGATAGCCGCCTGACCATGGGAACAGGAATGTTTGTGGTTTTCACTTTATTCTTTTTGACATTACCAGAAAAATGCATTCTTGAACACTAAGATTTTATAGGCCTCTAAGATGACATCATGATCATGACACATATACACACATACTTTGTCAACGTGATTATACAGTAGCAGATGGTAGATTTCAACCCACTCTGACCTGCATTCGACGTCAAGCTGAGAGGACAGTGGCCAGCCGGTCTTCACCGGGCTAACTGACAATAGATGTTTACTGAGGCAAAATATAGTTTTCATGCCAGCTCCACTGAAAGAAATCAACAGTGATTGTATATATTGATTCATTGATTTAATTTCCCAGCCCAGTGTAGCGAGTCAAGGTAATCTGACGCTCGCAGGCAGGCAGATATGGTTAATAAGTTAAAAACATATATACCACGGAACATTTATGTGATTTAAACAGCTGTCTGTGTAGATTACGCTTCAGTGAAGGCGTAAAAATGCGCTCAGAGCGTAAAAAATGGGGGGTTTCTGGTTACTATGACTATGACTTGAAATGTTTGGCTGAAGCAATTTGAAAACAATGCGAGACTGTTGGATTTCTGTCGAGCGACACATCAAATGAGTTAACGCTCTACCATAAATCGGCGTGTGGAACTGTTTTCAAAGAAAGTCACAGTGATATTAATTCAGTAGGTTATAAAGCATATTCTACACCTCACCAGGCTACAGCAAAGCAGCCTTATTGAATCCACAGATATCGTCTTGCACCTTGTTTACATGAACGTTTGAACATTTCAGGACTCTTGGCTTGTTGGTCAAGCGTCTGGAGAGGGGAGGCAAGGCCGAGCAGCAGGGCCTCTTCCAGGAGAACGACTGCATCGTCCGTATCAATAACGGAGACCTGCGAAACATCCGCTTTGAACAGTAAGACAGCAGCTCACAGGACCCACTGCTGAGCACTGGTGGTCCTTTGGACCTTTGCACCTTCCCTCTTCTTGTCCCGACAGTCCTACACCCTTCTTTCAGCTGTTATCCTCTCTTCCTCATGCCTTTTTAGCTTCTGCTCCTGCCAGTGCACAGGCTCCTCTGCTGCCCGTCACTGTGCTAAGCTAACCTCCCCCTATTAAACTCCTGTAGGTTGCACACCTCAATTGCTGAAGCGGTCCCTGCAATCCTGTCAGTCTTTACTCCCCTGTGGCCCGGGAACAGCTTCCCTGGATTGCTGTTGTAACACCTTTCTCCTTCCACTGGAAGGAATGGAAATAATCCTCCTAACATTCGTGGCTTCTGCTTTTCAGCTCTGTTCACATTTCATGCTTTCATTACCTGTCTAACGAAAACCCACCTTCTAACTCCCCTCCCTCTTCTCATGCTGCATATATCATGTTATCTGCAGAATACAATTACAATGTTGCATATATGTGATCTTATTTTCACCTGTCAGTATGAATAGTTAAATATACAACTCATACTGTATGTGATAAAAAATATAAGACTATAATGCAACGAACCACCCACACGTGCACATACAGGTCTATTTTAAAAAAAAAGGAAAAAAAAGGCATTTCTGCTTTATGGGACCTGACATGCAGTAATTTAGAGGGTCTGTTCTAGAGCTTGCAACGATTAGTTGTTTAATTGATTAAAAGAAAATGAGTTGCTAAGCAGAAATCAAGGTTAACACTAGACAATTAAACTAAAACTATTACGATGAGTACGTGAGATATAATTTAGGTGAACCAGCCCTTTAATCTCAGTCACGTTATGTCCCCACCAACCCTGCTGTTGAGACGTAAGTCAAGCAGTGGACGGGAATAAAACTTCCATACATGGTGTCAACAGTTCAGTTGCATCAACAGTTGCTCTTGTTATTGAACAGTTTCTATAAGGGGGCAGATTACATCTGACACTCGATTCTGGCTGAAGTCGTAAAGATGCTGAGACAAGACCATCGTCCTCTGGGAAGGTCATTAGTGGCTGGGAAAAAAATGTGCCTGGAATTTCACAACCTAATTCTTGAGGGGGACAAATTTTAGTTGTCATTCAGAGGGAGTGGGGGGAGCAATATAAATTCTGGGGCCCCTGCATTTTCCGAATGTCCGTGCAGCTGTCATGGGGGTGAGGGAAGAGCCATACCAAATTCTACTTTATTGAAACAGGTGGTGCTAACAAGGCTCCGCTGTTACAGGGTGCTGACAGCCACATAAGTTTCCATTCACACCTACTGTACATGAGCTCACACCGAAAGGGGGTTTAAAAGAGGATTTTCTGCAAACTATCCGACGGATAGAGGTCTCCTTCATCTGCAGCCAAATGAGGGGATTATGTGATGAAGCTGTCGGGGAGGGTTCGGTCTCCGATTTAGAGCCGCTCACTGTGGCAATAAGTATTAATTAACATGTCAGAATGTTCAGGTGGGTGAAGATCGAATTTATATATATGAGAGAGTGAGACATCCGTTCGGTGGAGTGCTTCAATAAGCAAGTTTGTGCAGACAAGTATAAATTATAGGATTGTTGAGGAATAATCGACTCTTTCTCACCCCCTCCGTCCTTTTTCCAAATCTCTCCATTAAACTACGCCCCGCTCTTTATATTCCAGAGCCCAGAACATGTTCCGTCAAGCCATGCGCTCCCCTGTCATCATGTTCCACGTGGTGCCATCATCAGTGAAGGCCCACTACGAGCAGCTGTCCCACGCCGAGAGGAACCCTGCATACGCCTCAGGCCGCTTCAGCCCCGACTCCCTGACCAGCAGCACCATCTCCAGCATCGACCACACCCCACAGAGGATGTCCCGACACGGTTCCCAAAGCCACCCACACTCCCATCCGCATCCTCATTCCCACACTCACCCAGACCAGACTGATGGCTACCCCCCTCCGGCTCACCCGGCGGTCTCTGCAGCCAAGCCTCCGACAGGACACACCCACTCGCCTCAAAGGGGGCTGACCTCAACGCCAACAGGAGGATTTACCAAAAAAGTCGGGAGGAGGCTCAACATCCAGCTAAAGAAAGGTGAGGTGAAGAAATGTCCCTGAAAAACCAAATCTGCCAGATAAAAGTGGGACAGGAAGCTACTTTAGTGCCCAGAATGGCAATGTACAGTTGAAATTCATGACTTTCAATAGAAAGATGCAATTGGTCGAGTTCTTGGGGGGACAAGAAGCTTTGCGACACAGTTGTGTCTTTGTTACTGAATTAATGATTTACCATAGTCCCTATTTGAATGTAGCATGCTGCCAATGAGTGACAACAAATGTGGCGGACATGGAGATGTAAGGAATTTATTTTCACATAGTTGGTCACTCTTCCAGCCTTGGGTGCACATTGTGTTTCTCTGACTGGTTCGAGTCTGAACAGTCAGAAGACTCTGGGAAGACACAGTATGTCACCATAAAAACATGTTTGGAACTTCCATGATCAGAAAAGTGCTTTATTGTTATTGTAGAAAAAAAAAATCTCACGATGTATTGCATCATTTTGTTTTTGAAGTATCATATTCTTTCCAGAGGGTCTGTGAAAATCGCCTCTCATGCTTTGCATTCCATGTTTGCATGTTCCAAGTCCTTTTCCATTCCAACTGAATAAACAGCAGTTTCCCCGTTCCTGGCACGTCAAAAACAAGTGTAGGGACAGTTTGTTGAGAAATGGTGCAAACATGAAAGCATGCAGAATGTGAACAATGATGCAATTGGCTTAAAACCATCCAGGGTTTACCATACCGATGTGAGCAGCGCACAGTGGGTGACGAGTCCAATAAACTGTACAGAATCTGGGGGGTGGAAATCCAGAATAAAAGGCGGTGTTGGGAATAAAACTTCGAGACACTGCCTCAGTATGGGCTTTGACTGACAGCTGGCGCAGGTGCTGCAAACCTCTGCCAACAGGACACCAGGTGTCGGTGCCAGGTCTTGGGGCCAGAGAGCTTGTTGCTAAGCAGCCGCTGGTCCCTGTGTGCTGTCAAATGCCACAGCAAAGAGTCCGACGGGGCTGCACCATATGCCTTTTGAAATTTTCACCCAAATCTGTTCCCTGTCAAGCCAGAACATATTTTTAAAAAATCAAAACACCCACTTGTCGCGACAGACGGTATTCTGATTTCTACTTGTTCCTTTAACATACTCGTATTTTTTCTCATTCTCACATCTCTGCTTAGTCGTAATGCCTAGAACACACTGCATTCTGCACTCGATATTCCAGGAGATCTGTAATGTTCTCAGTCAAATATATTGTCTTTTCTCATTCCACCTTTTGTTTGCTGTTGTTGGAGCAGACACTTGCGGGGATTAACAGCGACTCCCAAGAGGCCGCTTGGCTCATCTGTTTTGTTTTGAGTACTGACTTTAGCCCACAGCTTTTGAGCGCAGATTAAACTCCCGTGTTGTTTATGTGCTTGAATCAGACACCGGTCTCCTCGCAAATCCCGGGGAGTATCAAAATCAATCGAAGAATCCCATTCCGCAGAGGAAATTGCTTAGGTATGTCTTAATCAAGCTAATGAGTTTAAAAGATCCTCCTCCCTGTTTAAAGCCAGGAACGCCATGAGAATTTACCAGCGAGCGTAATACTGCACCTCGTCTGCCTGCAGGAAGTTGATTGGCTCATCAATGTTGGGGATTAGGGAGAGGATGTGAAACAGAATAGCTAAGTGTTCTGCTTTTCTTTGCATCAGCTCAGTCACACAGGCAGTGAGGATTAAGGCCAGTATTCTGATACAGAAAGGATGATGATTATTGTACTTACATTAACATTGTTTTTCAGTCTTACCCAGACATGTCGTTTAGCACAGTTCCTTTACAAAGCTCTCTATAACACATATATGGAGTACTTTGATCACAGCTCCAGGAGTGCAGGATGTGGCCAGACGGCGAACACTTAAGTGTGTTGATCATCATCTCTGTTGGCAGAGGTTCCGGACCTGCTGAGTTACCCCTCCACAACAACGGGCAGTGTAATATGTTCTTACCACAGGTTGTTTATCTATTTCTGGCTTCAGTTAAATACCAGACAAAGTCTTCAGGCTGAACTTACCTACGAGCAACGTGTATTTATTAAATAGAAACTTTTTACTTTAAAATAAAAAAAAAGTTTCCTTGTCTCACAAGATGCAGTATATAAATTGTTCTCTATAAACCTACTTTAGCTCTCTGCTGACAGGATGCAGGAATTCTCTTCATTTCCTGTCTTTAACTTGCTTAATAGTAGGAAATTGTTTGTTTGTCTCTCAGGATTATTGATGATACGAGATACAGGCCTGTGTTCCTAATGGTTCATAATGATACAGCCTAAAGGGGTTTCAGGCATTGTGCGCAAACAGAATCACGTCCGTCCACGCAAACATAGATTAATGAGTTCAGACTGCTGAGCAACATTGAAAGACACTGTGCCAGGGCACTGTGAGAAACATCAGCATGTTCTCTCTAAATAGGTAGAACTGTAAACCTAGCAAAGTCAGGGATACTTGACACTTGTGTGTTTCAGTGCCTGACGCCGCCTAATTCTAATCGAAAAATCTGCGAAGGTTCACTGGTAAATGCTTATATGTTATGTCTGGCTTTATTTATATAGCACCTTTAAAAACCAAGTTTAAAAAGTCAGACAAAGCAAGAGCAGCACACTCAGGAAGACAACAGGAAGTCAGTCAGGTCAAATATAAACAAGACAAGTTGAAAGAAAAATAAAGATAACATTAAAACAAGGAGACCAAAGTCGCTTCTGGAGCCAACGTCAAGTGGTCGTTCGAGGAACTGCAGTTTTCGGCACTTAAAGGAAGGACGTCAAAAAAAGTTTGTGCAACGCATCTAATAAGATTCCCCTGTAATTTCCTGCATTTTGGACTCCATTCACTCAAAGGTTAGCACTATGCAAACAGCAATTTGTCAATGGTGCAAATTTACATAGTTCAACTTTCGTGAACATTATGTAAAGGCCAAGGCTGATTGGTTGCAGATGTAAATGCTGACATCAGGGTTTCATCCATGAAAGTAATAGCGAAGGTTTAAGTATTGATTGGACCAAACCTTTAGTCCACTCTTAACATCCTCAACACTTACTCCTGTTGTTGTGCAAACTTACATGAGATCCAAGAGAACCATGCTAGCTGGATATAAACTTATTAGAAGTAACTTGAGCTGCAGGCGTGCAGAGGGAATAAAGATAAAAACCAGATTCCATCATAAGACCCCCTCTCCTTACCGCTCATCCCACAGGTCCTGAGGGGCTCGGCTTCAGTATAACATCACGGGATGTTCCCATCGGTGGTTCAGCACCCATCTACGTGAAGAACATTCTGCCTCGGGGAGCTGCCATCCAAGACGGCCGCCTCAAGGCAGGAGACAGGTTGCTGGAGGTGAGAACGTGCAGTGCATATGTGTGCAGGAGTACTCATTTAGTGTGATCTCGGATGATGTGGAATGGGTTATCTGGACAGTAGATGTGCACCAGGCAATAGTTGTGCTTTAGTTTGAAATGTGTGTCACAGTGTGAACGCCTAACAGATGTTAACGCCTTTAATCCTACAAACCAAACTCAAAATACCTGTCATCTGTTCACTTCAAGTTGAAGTGCTACTGATTAATTAACCAGGTAACTTGTGATATGGAAATGGAGCATCCTGGAGTTAAATACAAGAACATGTTTTCACGCAGTATCTCGTGCTGCAAGACGGAGCAGCTTTTGAAGTTCAAGTATCCCACATTGCAGGCCATTTGCATAAAGGATTACGCTGTGCATCGCTGTGTTTACGGGGTTATTGCACAAAACTTTGAATCCTTTGATCCACAGGTTTAATTTTTTTTTTAAATAGTGATTAAATAACTGGTTGCATTAGATTACAACTGGTTAAAAAAAAAGGTGGTTTTGCTGCTTTCCTTTTAAAATATTGCAACTTGAATACTTGAACTTCAATGTCACTTTGTCTCCTGTTCAGGTGAATGGCGTGGACCTGAATGGGCGGACCCAGGAGGAGGTGGTGTCTCTGCTCAGGGCCACGCCCATGGGCGGGGCAGTGGGGCTGCTGGTTCTACGGCAGGAGGACGCTTTCCTCCCCCGAGAAGTGGTGCGTTTGTCATTCTTCACCTCCCTTGGAACATTCCTTCAACTCCTCATCCTGTCAGCATGACACATTTCACATCAAGACATGTACATACTGTCCCCCAATGCATGGATAAGCATAGGTTATGTGTGTGTGTGTGTGTGTGTGCGTGCGTGCTCCTGTGCTGTCACAAGTGCAGTTAATCCTCACAGTGAGCGCAGTGCTGTCTTGTCATTTCCCAGCTAACACAACACGCTACCCGAGCATGCAGATTGATTGTCCCGCTCTGACGCCGCACTCCTCTCTATTATCAAACTGCAGCTAGCCTCAGAGGAAACCTGTAGAGCTCAATCCTCTCTCTTTATCTCCTTCACCCTCTCCTTTTCTTTAACTTTCAGTCCGTCTCTGTATTTCCATCTCTCTTCACTGTGTTTTGCCTCCGAGCTGACTTACTAGATTGATGGATGTGGGGATGAACAGAGAGACGCAGGGCAGGTAGAATGCAGAGAGTGGAAAGCACACTTGGCTTGAATATCAATCAGGCAACACCCTCACCCATAACACTATACAGACAGTAATACACATCTTTGTGTGCTGGTTTTGGATGCTACTGCTGTGCAAACTGCTGCTAATTTAGTTGGTATGTTTGGACCATTGTACTGTTTGGTTTTCTCAAGGTTGCGTTATTATATATTGCCAGATGTTGCACTTAATTATCCGCAGAAAGTCAGGTTTGATGTGCTGCACATTTGGAGTTACCTGAAAGTTGCGTTCGACAAAGAAGTGAGTTCATAATGGCCAAGACGAACACAAGGGCGGCAGAACACTGTGCCTTATGTGTGTTATTTTCCCCATATGAGAGGAGTGAGCTCTGTTTTTGAGCTTTAAATCACATTGGTGTTTACTCCACGGCAGCGGTCAATGATTCTCTGCTATCTCTCTCGCTGCACTAGCCGGCTTTTTAACACACGCCTTATCGAGTACTAACATGAGTTATAGCACCAAACAGCCCTAAATCCCCCCCTCTGTCGTCGTGAAAATGGTCTCTTCCAGCTCCCTCAGCAGTCACCGGGGCCATTACAGGCACAGTCGTGTCAGTCAAACGGCTGATTGGTGACAATTATCCCAGTAAGGAATGCAGAGGAGGGTATTGGCTGGCTGTGGCCACGGGCAAAGTTAAATGAGAAGAACTGCCACACTGGTCGATACTCATCTTTAGATTAGAGCGAAGCTTTGAGTCCGGCTGACTCTTCGTAGTTGGTAGTTAGCTGGTAGGATTTCTTTTATCTGTAGTTATCAGCCGCAGAGGGTGGAGAAGGTGATGTGAAAGGGTTGAGAGTGGACTCGAGGGAGATGAGGCCCAGTACACAAAATGAGCGGCTTCAGTTTTTATCCAAAGCTGTTAGTTCGGCTAAGCATATTCTCATGGGTTTTAGAGAAGGGGAAGACTAAACAGCGAGTCAAAAATATATCAACACACTTAATATATCAATAAACAGCACAAACAGGATGGCTAAATTGTGCTTCATTACGGTAAAACAGGTTTTCAAGAGTAAACAGCACATTTTCTCGGCACATATGTATCTATGAATTAAAAATGGCAGTTACTAAGCTTTATTTATTAAGCCTAATGTAGTGCGAAAGAGAAAAAATGAAGTCAGCAGCTGTTGAATCATTTGTACAGCTGCCACATGCAACAGGTATAACATAAGAGACAACCTACTCCCTTCCTCATGTGAAACTACCGTGTATCAGTCTTGCACATAACATATGATGAAGTTGGTTATTGAGTTTTCCATATTAATGGCGTTCACAAAGAATCAGGCACGCTTTGTTAATTGTTCTTGATATGCTAATATGCTGTTATTAATGATATATTAATTAATAGAGGAATTAGTCTTACAGAGAACACTGTCCTTCATTGCCTCACTTTTGATTCATGTTTTCGACAGATTGTGAGGGGAATTTTACTCATCATCAGCTATAAATCAGTGTATAAAGTGGGTAGTGAGTAGGTCAGCCTGTATAAAACCTGAGAAGCAAAACTCAGGGGGCATGTTTAAAGGTCATTGTTCACCAAATGACATCACCCAACAAATGCTCCTTTTTCCGAGAGCTGGAGCTGAGATAAAGTGTGGGATCCTTGGGAAAGCAGCTATTATGCGATTCATTCATCGCTAAATATTGCACAAATTACAGTGTGTGAGGTTCTTTTTTTTTTTCCTAGGGATCGACCGATATATTTTTCCCACTCGATGTCGATTAGTTGTAATCAAGGAGTTTGATAACTGATAATTGGATTCGGTAACATTTGCAGTAAAAATGAAAATCGCAGTGTCATAGTTTAGAATAAGCATTGATGGAGTGTACGGTAACTAAGTAACATCTACTTAAGTACCAAACGTAAGTATTTATTTCCATTTTCTGTTACTTTATACTTCCATTACATTGCAGAGGCAAATATTGTACTTTTTACTCCACTGCATTTATTTAATAACTTTGCACATTCAGATTATTAATATATAAATACTATTATTAACAATTTACTTTTTAATCAGTGAAAAAAACAACAACTATCTATTCCTACGTCGATGAAGCACGGCGTGGAAAGCTTATTGCTCTCCTGGTCGCTTTCATCTGGTGAGCGCAGCTTGGATGAAGAGTTTCTCTTGTCTGGATTAGGGCAGTTGGACAGTAAGAGGACACTGGCTCGTGTGACTCTGGAGAGTAAATCAAACTAAGAAAGTGTGCAAGGGCACAAAAGTAGGATTTTATCTTTCAAACACTACGGCTGTTTCTGAGCGCACACTGCATCACTACACTAGTGAGTCACTACACATTTCATATCCCGCATGCCATTATATTCATCACACAGCTTCCACTTATCCATAAGTTGCCCCTTCCACAGCTTCTTGTGTGCTCAAATTTTCACTGTTCCTGTCTATAAATATTTTTGCTTGTTTACTTTTGGTTCTTTTTTTTCTTCCCCCCACTCCATCCTCTAGAATGCTGAGCCCCAGGTGCAGTGCCCCAGAGATTTGGTAAGACTCCACCCCAACACTAACCTACAATTAAACCCACCTCCCAAAACCGCCTCCCTCCTCTTTAACAGCTCCTGCTCCTTAAGCCTGAACTCCACTTTGCATGGATGTTATTAAGCTCTGCTGGGAAAAATACATGTTGTTATCGCCCGGTTGCATTCAGGGACCCCTCGTACACCAGCGTCCAAGTCACTAGTCATGGGTATAAATATTAGTCAGTAACACTAATTATTAGCTCCATCCAGAGTTGCTCTAACAAATGACAATTTTATGGTTCATCAGTATGGACAGTTCAGGCTGTGCAGCAGAATGATTTGCTCCATCAGAGCTGTATGTCAGTGAGAAACGCATGAGAAGTTTGCTTTAGTTGTCGGCCATGGATAAGGTTGTCAGTCTGGCCTTCCTGCAGCAGACTCACTCTAATATGTGAGGTGAATAACAGTCTGTTTAGTTTGTGTTTCACTTTATTGCGGCGAAAAAATGCAGACGGAGCTGACTGTCTCAGTGCCAAACCTGCCCAGGAAGCTTTGACAGTTTCGACATATGACGCCATTTGGAATAGAGGCGCTTGACATATATTGCCCAATATATCACATTCGTAAATGCCCAGCTACTCAATGCAAATAAACATTCCTAATGTTGGGATTGTACCCTGCAGTGGCAGCAGATGTAGTTTTAGTTTGAGAATCTACCTTCAGCTCCCAGCATGTATGTACTCTCTGTCCAACTGTTACAATAAGGTCTCGATGGCCCGAACGTCACACATCATCATGAAAAGTTCCCCACCGCAGCAGCTGTTAAAAGCTCATCAGTCTTTGCTGCTGAAATTAAAAAGCTATTCAGATTTCCATAACTCCCCACTTACACACCGAACTTGAGGTGTAATTGAGCAATCGCAGGCGTCACGTCTTCACATCTGGCCTTACCTTCGGGTTGCATCTGGCCAAGTGCGCGTGATTGGTTGCGTTTTTGCGTGGCACATTAGAAGTGTAATTTGCCAGTTAATTTAACCGGCGGTCTAACCTGCCAGCTGTGCCGGATGATCCTCGTCATCACGGAAGGTTATGGCGGGAACGTTGTCGATTATCGTGGCTGCAGCTGGCACGTCTCACATGTGCACACACGTACAGACATGACGACTTGTCTCATTCCATCATCCAGCAGAGGAAGACATCCAAGAGCGGGCCTTCTACCATTGTTGTCCTGTCACTGAGAGTTATCAACACTGTGGTAAATGTCACGCTATTAATTGGCTTGTTATGAGCCACTCTTGGCAGCGTAGTACTTTGGCTGGATCATCTGCTTACTGGTGTTTAGGAGCCACTTCGAGATGAGTCTCTTTCTGACAATATTTCGTATACCTGATCAAGGCAGATCTTATTACAAATAAAGTAGATGTATAAGAAGCGTGCGTATTTTTACCTAAAAATGCTGCCTCGTGCACCTTTAAGGATTTAGGGAAGTGAAAGCAATTGTTTCATTTTCCCTTATTTTGGACCTTCACCTCCCTAAAAATCAATGCAACCACCGGGACGAGAGCCAGATAGATTTGGGAAATGCACCACAGCCATGCTGTCTCCTCTCTCTCCCCCATTTTGTCTCTTCTCACCTCCCTCCCTAACTCCAAACCTCCAGATGAGTCTCTCCTCCTCACCCTTTCCCGGAACACCGACTGCCATAATGGATTCGGTGCCTTTCAGATGTTATCTGTTGTCAGGCGCCTCATTTTAAACATCTCCGCCGCCAAACAACAACAGCCGAGGCTTTACATGCAGGGTGTGGATCTAACCGAACAGGGCAGCCTTTAATGGACAAGTATCCATTTTCAAGCAATAGATATTTTCCAGTAGATGATGAGAGAATTGGATGCAGAAAGGAAAGGTGACAACTAATAATTATCTAGATTTTTTTTTTAATCTCTCAGTTATTTTTTTTTCAATTAATTGATTCTCTAAGACTAAATTTAAGAACATGTTTAAAAGTGCAAAATATATAGGATACCAGAGGCCAATGTGATGCCTTCAAATTGTCTGTTTTGTCCGAATCACAACAAAATTTAAAAGTATTCAAGTACTTAACGGTATAAAGTTAAGTCAGCTAAAATCGTACTGGGCAAACTGAATCCTGACAACTTGCACAGTAACAGTATGCAAAGATAAGACCTCACATAGTGTGTAATCCGCACAATAAACAGAGTTGTATTCAAACCTTATCGTATGCACTGATAATAGACTGTATTATCTGCATGCATACATTAAAGTATGGTGCGGGCAGCTTGCATAAAGAAAGTTGCTGTTGAAGTTGGAGTTGAAAGAAGAAAAGAGGATTTCTAGTCAAGGTGAAATGCCGGGCCGATCGTGTCTTCAGAGCTTAAGTATATCTGATTATATCGATATTATAATGGATGTACTCCGGTTTTTATCTGCCTGTACAGTTAAAAAAAAAAAAACGCACTTTAATAACATTAAAAATCTAACAGAATATAATATGTTGACAGCTTGTAGACCTGCAGGTTTGCCGGGAAACCAGTTCTTGGGGTTTGCACCACACGCCTCAAACAGCTCTGTCGAGGTTTACACCGCAGACTAAATGCAAGAACTGAAGTGGAAAAAGCACTCGCATCTTGAAATCGGTCCAATGACCCAAAAATCATCCGCGTTTCTGCAGCAGTCCAGGAGAGGCTTTCATTAGTCGTGTTGTATTCGGCTTTCAAGCATGTGGGTGGCTAAAACATTGACTCATTCCATGTTGTTGTTTTTGTGCAGCAAAGCTAATCTCCACTCGATTAGAGCCATTATCAAACATGCCAGTGTTTCAGTGCATTTGTGTCTCTTTCAACCCTATTACATTCCATCCTTTGTGGAATATTTGGCCACCTCACTCCACATTTCCTTCACTCATCTCATCACATTCCTGCCATGAGTTATCAAGTGATCTCTATTTTACTGTCTAACCTGTTGTGACTTTGACTGCTCCCTTTAGCATCCAAGGCAGCCCATGACAGCCGGGAAACCCCATTGTCTGAATGAGGTAACTGCTGCATGACATCACCAGCTTGGGTCATTATGCTGCCTATAGGGAAAAGGCATCAAAGCTAAATGGCATACTTTGGGTGGCTTCACAAATAGGCTGGGAGTCATTTAAGCAATTCATTGCTTTACCAATGGTCTGTAGAAACAAAGCACTTTGTTGGGTTTTCTCTGTCAGCAGCTCTTACCCTCTCCTCGCTTTAAATTTCATTGTATCTCTCTTGTTTCTATCTTTGTTAACCTCTCTCCATCTCTTTTTCACTCCGTTGCTCCTCTCCTGCCCTGCGCACACTTAAAGACACGCTTTAAAGGCGCAAATCCTCTTTCTGGCACCTGGCTTCCACAATAGAGTGCTGATCAAAGGCATCCGTCTTTACATGCCTGCTCTGATAGTTCCATAATGGGCCCATAACATGAACATTCGGCTCCATTGTTTACGCCATTAGTCACACAGGCTTATGGAAAATTACTGCAGTGCTATATTGAAAAGCCATCAGCAGTAGTGCTGCAGCAGCGCCGTGCCAAGATGCTATCTATCACGCGTGCATGTTCCCTCTCCTCTCTGTTATGAAGCAGCAGTCTGTTAGCACATTGTGGCGTAATGATGAGCATTTTCTTGATGACATGATATAGCATTCGGCATAGCAGAATGTTGGCTGTTCATGACACAGCAAATATATTAAGGTTTACAGTGTTTGAAGTCATGATACAGTATGTTTGTAACAGGTCTGTAGGTAGGATGACATGTCACAGTTATGACTTATTGTAGTCTTAATTTGCAGTTCAGTATAACTGACAGGGTATGATAATTATTAGCTTAAATTTGCTGCTAATACAATGTTGGCATTGCATAGTGTACCATGAGTGAAGAAAGAGTGCAGCAACAATGTTTCTTTATCTAAGGCTAATATTGCTAGCATAATAATAAATTACTCAACTTTGCATAATTATCACATAATAAGCAGATGATTTACAAATGCGCAAGATTTTTTTTTTTTTTATTTATGCTGCCACATTTCATTTGCACTTCTATGCTATAATGCTACACTATAACAACAACTGCTATAATAAAAACAAAAATAACAACAGCAACAACAATAGTCTTTTAATGAAATAATCCATCAGGATATAAAGCAGTTTAAATCGCCACCTGGACCAGCTACGACATAATAAAGGAACTGAACGCCTCTTCTACCGCTTGAGGTGCTAATGGCATGCAGTTTTAACATAAAAGGGAATTATTATAGGAGCCACGTTACTTTGAATCATTATTAGCACAATAGGATAGCCGCTGTGATTAATGGCTGCAGCAGGCTCGGCACTGTTTCTGTGTTGTGTCGCGGCCCGTCGGTGACACATACGAGTCAATCAGAGAGGGCTTTTCCACCGCACAACAGGCTCGCCGGCTTAATTAAAGTGATGTTTCAAGCTGCCACCTGGCCCATACACGCAAACATTACAGCCACCCATACAGCACACATACCCACATAAACTCACAGCGCATACTTACAGAGACTATACTGAGGCCTTTAAACATTACAAACTCAACAGCACACAACCCATATGGCACACTTCTCACATACACCTCAGATGTGCACACGCACGCTACACATTCACACACTTATGGGAGTGACACGGAGCAGCTGCTGGTGTAATTTGCTCAGGGTTGGGTGATGTTATAAATGGTTTCTAGCTAAAGCTAGGTTTCTTCTAAAGGGCGAGCCGCATAGTGTTTGACTGTACAAAAGATGGAGAGAGAGGTGGGTGAATAACGGGCATGTATGTGTACGTTCGTGTGTGTGTGTGTGCATCGATATTTCCTGTACAAGCGATTGTTGTCATGTGTCAGTGGCGTGTGTTGGCAGTTGGAGGGGGCGTATGCAGTCACAATATATAAGGATGACATTTGCTGAGTGCACATGCCGTTTTTCTGTGTCTGTACTGACACATATCCACCTATAGACATACAGCCCTGCCCTCTCTTTCTATATATCACTCACTTGCTCTTTCACACACACACACACACACACCTCTCTCCCTCCATGCTGTGCCAGTTTCAGCTCCGTCGATCGCATACAGGTATTTGTTATTCATGGTCTATCAGCATGGAGCTACAGAGAGATGTGTCAGAAAGAGGGAGAGAAGAGGGAGAGAAGGGGAGGTGAGGAGGGGGGGAAGGGAGAGAAGGGAGAGAAGGGAGAGGGATTTTAGCCCAGTACATGAAAAACAGCCACAGACCAAAAGTATGTGGGCAGGTGTGTTCACATACTTTTGGTCATATAGGAACAAGGGGAGGGACTGAGGCATGAGGAGGAATATATAGGGAGAGAGGGAGTGAATAGGAGTCGGTAAATGGAGGAATGGAAAGTAAGGGAGGAATCAGGAGGGAGAGTCAAAGTATGAATAAAGAGAGATGGACTCTGCTCCAGTAGGTAGCCAACAATGCTCTCCACGCCCGACTTCCCTCCACCAATTACACCCTTCATTGCCTCCTTCTCACTGCCCTCCCTCCCTCCCTCCCTCCCTCTCTTTTTCTTTTTTCTAATTCCCCTCAAGTGACTTTTCCACAAGCCCTCAAATCAACAGGTTTGTTCGGCCAAAGTTGAGCTCGCCGCCGAACTGCTAATCACTTCAGACCCCATAGTGGAGGGAAGTGTGTGTAGAGAGGATGAAGAAGAAAGTTAAAACGAGGGCTGCTTTGAATGCTCGTAATGCTAAAGATGTAATCTGCAGAATACAAAGAAAGAGTGGAGGCTCTGAGGGTGCGAGACCGAAAGCAGAGGGTGGATGATAAAACGAAGAGAAGATGAAACGGAGAAAGATATTTGAGAGTAACACTGCGTCCATACTAAGCGGCGAAATCTTAAAACGTTGTTTACATGTGAGAACAAAGTGCGTCCACGCTAGTTTTAGGTCGGATTTTGTCTACACTTGAAAGCCTGACTGACAAGAGAGTCTATAACCCCTTCTTCTTTGTCCTCTTTCAGTTGGCAAACTACAAAACTGTGCATGGCAGACAACATCTGGTTAGGAGAGTGCCACAAACTGCCGTTCCTCGGATGGCTCCAAAAGCGAGTCAACCTCTATAGACTCCCGATATTAAAATTCCCAACTTTACAGCAGAAATAAACATGTTTGGTACAAAAGCCTGGTACAAAAACCAGTTTTGGTCTTTATAGCTAATTCCCCCGTTCATGACAACTGTAACACACTCATTTAAATTATATTATGGCTTGAAGTTATGAATAATTAAGGGCATTGTCACCTAGCTGTCACCTCAACTAATTCGAATCACTGGACTTGACCTCTCGGCCGTGTTTGCGGTGCCTTTTGGAGAATTTTTCATGCAAATATTGGCCAAATAATATGGCTGGTTATG
>JBBPCS010000393.1:12021114-12036537 GCA_037974645.1 Hollardia meadi | reverse complement strand
ATAAATGTTTTGTGCAGATTGTTTTCAAGAAGGTCAGTTTTCAGGTGGTGCAAACACCAGTTTAGTGCCGTGAACAAAGAGATAAAACAACAGCTCCTTAAAGGTTTAGCATGGGAGGGCTATTCTCATACAGATGAAGAAGAAAGGGAAACGAAGGAGGAGATGGTGGAAGCTAGAGAAAGAAAACGAGGGTTAGAGAGGGGAGGCGGCACAGGGGGGATAAAGGAAATGAGCAGTGGGAGATGGTTTTAAAAAAGTGAAAGTAGAGAGCCGTGTAAAGAGACAGGTGGAAAAAAAAGAAGGTAGGAGGCAGAGAAGGAGAGAGAGTGAGAGATACAGACGTTTTTGTGTTCCACATGGATTCATCCCTTTCTTTCGGCCTTTCATTCACACCCCCTCGCTCGCTCACTCTGTCATTGTCACGCTCGCACCCTCTCTCATTCTCTTCACCCCTTTCCTGTTCAGCTCCTCGCCTGTTCACCCTCGCTCCATTCGTCTCCGTCCCTCCTCTCGAGCCCATCGCTCCCCTCGCTCCCCTCACCTTTCGTTCAACTCCTTTTACTTTGAGCTTTCTTTCCTCCTTCCTCTGCCCGTGTTTTATTTATTTGAACCCACTTCTTTAACTCCCGTTTCCTCTTTCTCCGTGGTCTCCATTACCGTCGGTCGGGTCCTTTAAAATCCCTTAAAATATCTTGAATCGGCTATTTAAAGATGGGGCTTAACATCAACGTCAACCACTCAGTTGGAGAAAAGTCCAAATGTAAATTTAGCTAGTTTTCCATTTCCTAAATGAACACATTTTGCTTGTATTTGCGTATGTGGTGCAGCTATTTCACTTTAATTTAACAGTTGCTCACAGAATAAAAGTGACAAAACGTCTGGTAGTTCATGTCTGACCAACTTAATACAGCTAATGATACAGTTGTCAGCTTTGCACTTTAGCTTCTTGCGCTAACGTTCACTTCACCGGCTGACGGGACAAGTTACTTCTCAACTCTGAATACTGGACTTCCCTCTTCAGGACCTTCAATGTGATAAGCTTTAAACTGTAATATAATGTGCCAAGACTAAAACTTGCTAAGCTAACTGCTAACTACCTGAAAGTTATGCATTGTCACAATCAGGACCGGTCACTCTCTTGTCTTTGTGAAAGCCAAAAGACTTTCTAATCTAATGGAGTTGTGTGTCTGTCTTGCAGAAACCATCTTTGGCTGTGCTCTGATAGGCCTGCAGATGTCAGCTCTGCACGTTAGCTGCCTTAGCTAAAATTACGTTAGCTTCACAGACTGACAGGAGACAAGCTGCTCACAGTTTATACGTTTTTAAAAGTTTAACGCAAATATTATTTTTGCTCATTATCTGCTGTCTGTCTTGCTATCAGACTTACTAAAAATGACGAGATTTAACAGGCTAAGCTGTCCACTAGTTGTTTTTTTTAACAGCACAAAGACTCTGAACACCAGATAGCTTTTTATTTTTACTCTATTCAAATTTGTCAACTGTTAATAATGTGATAGTTTGATGTGGGGCAAAAAAAAAACCTCTTTCAAATCATGATTTAGATGTAGAAATGAGGAGATAAATTCATTAACGGGATTATTCATCTTGCCGTGCAATTAATGGTCTTATTCGTGACCTTGAAATGACATCACATCCGCTTTACTAATCAGTTCAGAATTTTGAGTTGTAATAATTAATTTCCCGTTTTCTATTTTGTTATTCTGGCCCATTTGCAATTTAAGAGGATTACGTTATTGTTAGTCCCTTTTCAATTAGCCTTACATTTAATTCCAGGCGGAGTGAATTGGACTTAAAGTTGCAAAATAATTAAATTTCTGTTGTCTTTTGTTGTTGTTTTTCTCAAAATAAATCCAGGTAGAATTCATTTGTCTTTCTGAAACATGCAGACACCCTGACAATGCTCCTCATGCTTGCTTTCCTCTTCCTTCCTCCAATCTGTTCCCTCCCTTTCCTTCTTACTCCATCCCTGTTTTTGCCCTCCCCCACCACCACCCCTTCCCCACTTTGCCTCTCCTTCCACCCCCCATCCATTCCACCCAGAGCAATTCCATCTCTCTCCCAGCAAACAAAGGGAGCTAATGACATGCTGACACCGAGCCTGATGATTGAATTCATTAGGCGTGCACAATAATTGCCAGGCGTGAGCGTGCACGCACCCGTCTATTCAGAGGACAGCTGTCAAATAACAAGCAAGAGAGAATAGCTTTTTATTGTTGAGCTGGAAGAGAGAGAGAGAGTGAGAGAAGCACCTGTTGTGGAGGGGAAGAGAGAGAGAGCACTCAGCATGTCAATTAGGCTGCTGTGTTCATGCAGGGTTACTGGGAAGTTTACTGCCTGTTTGACGCAGTTGGCATGATGATACAGGTGCATGGCGTGTCGAATTTGTTCTTTAGGCGGTGTGCGTGCTTTTGTCTGAATCCTGTTAAAAAAAAGTTTGGGACCTTTGGAGTAAGATAAAGATATTAAGTTTTAACTTAAGGGCTGTAATAAACTTTGGATTTAAGTAAGGATTAAGACTAGACATCTAATAGTCAGGGATGGTAAATTTAGTGTAAAAAATGAATGATTTATTTTGCTTTATGTCTTACTTAGTGCAGCCCTGCACTCATTAGTCTGGTATGAACACATATGAATGAATGTTCCATTAGTTGTGATTGGTGGAGCTCGTTCCAATCTGAACTGGAGTTCTTCCCGTGTGGGAGACGTCGAGTGAAACTGCGATAATTAAGAAGTTCTGATGAAAAGTGTCTTAATGCTAAACATCAGACACAAACACGGACTGTATCTGTTCCTCCACATTTTAATACATTACTTTTGACTTTTACAAACAAAATCTTCATTTGCTTGACTGATTAATCCGCACTAAAAACTGAAGCCAACAGCACATCACATCCTGATTTTGATTTAATTAGAAGCCGATACTTTCCTAAAAGTTGAAAGAATCATCTCCATTCTTTAGTAGTGATCAACCAGAGCCTTGTGCCTTGATTATAGAGATAAGTCGCTGCCTGCTTTTACTAAGTACCTGATTTAACACTTAGCAGCGCTGGTCTCTTTAACACGAATAAATCTGGTGTGGCTAATGAGCTTGAACTCTGATTTACCTCCTTGCTATCTGTCCGGCTGCAATTTACATGCAAGTGCTTTTCATTAACCTCAAGTAGCCAAATGAATGTCCTGTTAACTTTGGCTAACCCACAGGAACAAGTGAAAGGACTGTTTTGTTATTGCTTTAGGCTGCTTAAAATGAATGCACGAATGTTTTTGCTTTGTGTAATTAGATGTGCATTTTGCTGTATGAGCTTTTAAATCTGCTGTAGCTTGTTGGGTTTCTAATTATGGTGTTTCATGTTATTTTTCTCTCTCTTTCCGTGTTGCCCCTCTTACAGAAGACAGAGGAGGACGACTTGGTCCTGACTCCAGACGGGACCAGAGAGTTCCTGACCTTTGAGATCCCCCTCAGTGACTCGGGTTCAGCTGGGTTGGGCGTCAGCGTCAAAGGGAATCGCTCTAAGGAGAACCACGCTGACCTGGGCATCTTCGTTAAATCAATTATTAATGGAGGGGCAGCCTGCAAGGTACAATACCTCTCTGCTGTAATTAGTAAGAGAGGTTGTAAGATGATACCATTCCAAGAATCAGTGTTTTGTATAAATTATTTAATAGTTTCTATGTATAGATATCTTAAGATTACAGAGAGGATCCAATGACAATGCAGGGCTCTTTTGCTGACAATTAATATTTGGCGTTTGTCCTAAATGTAGGCAGATGCTTTAAAAGTTGAAAATCTTGTAAAAAAAATGTTATTTTTCAAGCCGTAGGTCAACAAAGTACTGCTTATCACCCTGCTGTCACAATCACAATAATCACAATGAGTTGATTTATTCAGCAGCAGAATGAGGAGTTTTGATAGAAGACCAAATGTGCATCTCTGTTTAACCTGATGTACCTAGCGTGATGCTGCTGTTACCGTTTCTAGACAAACCCAATGCCCTGACAGAGGTCAGTATGACACATACAGACATGACATTTAACTTTCTAATATTTCTGCAGACAATCTGTGAGAAAGTGACAGAATAAAAGAGAGATGTCATGCAACAAACTGGGTGCATCAAACCGAGTTGTTGTTTTTTTTACCTCACCTGTTTTATATCCTTCTGTATTCCTTTAGCAGGGAAAGTGATCTAAAATGACGTTTCTGTTCCTCGGCAACTAGAAGAAAAGCTTCATTAGTGACCAGATCTATTAACACAAAGTGCCCTGTTTTCTGCTGCTGTGCTGCAGTCAGTTTTAATAGTCTTTCTACTTGATTGTTTTTCATACAAACAAGCCTGTGTTGACAGAACATGATAATGCACTTAAAAGCACACTTCTCTGTTAAAGATTAGATCAGACTGCTAGTCTAATTAGATAAAGGTTATTGTTAAGCTTGATCTATTACACAGCATTTATGGAAAAACACAATGCGCATTTTTTTCTGTGCTAATAAGTTTTTACTCAAAAAGAATTACTTCTAGACGTTTTAGACATTTCAGTCGTGGCCAGACGCATTATGTTGTTGATGTCCGTCCGTCCGTCTTGTGAACACGATATCTCAAGAAGACCTTGAGGGAATTTCTTCAAATTTGGCACAAATGTTCAACTGGGCCTGAGAAAGAACTGATTAGATTTTGGTGGTCAAAGGTCAAGGTCACTGTAAGCAAACTTTAAGTCATAACTCAAGAATTCATACGCTAATTATGACAAACTTTGACAAACGTCTAACAGGATACTGAAGATGAATTCATGACATTTTCATCCAAAAGGTCAACTTCACTGTGACGACATAATATTCTGCAAAAACACTTTTCTGTCTATTGTTCAACATCCATATTTGAAGCATATTAGTCCACCGCAAGCTCATTGGTTTTGCTGATATTGAGCTTCTGGTGATTGTTGTTGCACCGTGTGATTAAGCTCTCTATCAGTCACTACATATAATATTATATTAGTCTGGACAGAAATGGATGGAAATTGGAATTTGATTGGTGCGCAGAGGCAAACAACCGCAGGGATTTAATTCTAGTTTAATGTGTGATTTGTTGTCCAACAACAGGACGGGCGGCTTCGAGTAAACGACCAGTTGATTGCTGTCAATGGAGAGTCGCTGTTGGGCAAAACCAACCAGGACGCCATGGAGACGCTACGCAAGTCCATGTCAACAGAAGGCAACAAACGCGGGATGATCCAGCTCATTGTGGCCAGACGAGTGGCCAAAAGAAATGAGGTAAGGATTGCAATTGTTGTGCGGCTGTCAAAAAAAAAGAAAATATATATATATATATATATATATATATATATATATATGTCTGATAAAGATAAAGCTGCCAATATCTAAATACTCTGTATGCAATATATCAACATTAGTGAGATTGGTACTTTGAAAAAGAAATGGCCATTAAAACAGACTTTTTTGTTTCAACTCACCTGAATAATGACACAATTCTAAAAATAAAACCCATGTTGAAATGACTTGTGTAGTATTGGTGTAAACCGCTGAATCAAAGTGCGCTCTTATTTTGAATGAGGTCGGTATGGAAACACTGGAGCACGTGCGAACATAATGATTCATGTTTTTATTTACCCTGACTGAGCACACATGACCTTTTGCAGCAGCAGTCTGCTTCACACTCGAGAGCCACACGTTCACACCTCATAGCTGCATGTTACAGCTGCAGTACTGTAGGTTTGACTCTTGACCCCTGAGCGATTCTAGTGGGGGTGGGCAGGGGCAAACGCCTCGCACAAGAACAGTCAACGCTTGTTATTGCTTTCAGTTACTGCTTGGACTTTTCTTCACCCGCTGATTGCAGTTCAGTCAAAACAGGGTTTTCAGTCCGTAAGGCTTGAGAGTTTGAGATAAATGATTTTGAAAGTCTATTTATGTTAAGATTCTGGTTGATTGTGATCCTATGTAAGATCAAAGTTGTTGTAGTTTTTACGTGTTTTCTGATTTAAAAAGAAAAGAAAGAGAAACATGAAGTCATCTGACACTGTTGTCTGTAACAAAGACCCTTGTCTGGACACGGAGCAGCACTTCAGTAAGACCCTTTGAGATAAATGTACAACACAACCCAAAGCAAGTCTCATTAAATAAAAGAAGGTAGTTGGGTCAGGGTAGTTCACCAACCCCCTCCTCACAAACACTCACTTCCCTCGAGGCAGCTGCAGAATTTTTTTATTTTATTTTATATATATATATAAAAACATGGCTGTGAATGGAGCTACACAACTTTTTTCCATCGCCTCAATGTCATGTTTTTACATTCTCTGTACACCTTGGCCTGTCGCCTGCTTGAAAGCCGAGTCTGTGTGCACCAGCGCTGTGTGTCTGCGTGTGTGCGTGCACGTCTGCGTGCGTGTGTGCGCCTCTGGCACTGCCTGGCTTCCCTGCTCTCCTTTTCCAACCTGGTGTGTCAAAGTTTTGATTTCCCCTCGGTCTGTCTGGTAATTGAAAGCAGAGGCTAAGCCTGGAGGTGTGTTTTGTGTTTGTGTGTCTCCGTGTGTGTACGTGCACTCGTCTTCGTGTGCGCGCGAAGCGTGTGCGTGTTGCGAGTGTGTAGTTTGTGCTTTTGTTCATCCTGCTTATGCATGCTTTGCATTTATTTTCAAGGATCTTTCTGGGTGTTCGTGCGCAAACAGATCGCCTGTGTGTGTAGTGCGACCACGTCAAGGCAGTGAGTTCACAGACAGCAGGGTGGATGCATAAAATCCGAGCGCTGGGAGTCTCGTCAATCTAATGCAAAGGTCTTCGCATGCAGAGCTGGAGGCATGGCCTGAGGCTGTCCAAGTTTCTGGCTATTTATAAGAAGTAGTGTTCAAGCCACTCGGGGAGGAGGAAAACAACAACATCATAATACACTCATGAGATTGCACACTCATGAGATTGCACACGACCCTATAGATTCACTATAGATGTTAAAACCTCATAACCAGCTGTCCAGTTATTATATACCGAATTACTATCGGATGAAAGTTGTGGCTCATTTCGACACATTGTCGTACCCATGCTGACATATGGGATCAAATAATCCTGTATTTACTTTCTTCCGCATGTGTCTATCCCTTGACAGCCGATCTCAAATCAATCTCAAATGTTTGCCGTTGCATAAATCACAAGCCCAACTGCTCCTCCATCCCCACGAACACACATTGAACCCAGAGCAGCTGACTTCCTCGTCGCAGGTGGCACCCGATGGGATCGAGACCTTCCCGGAGCTCAGTTATCGGCCTGAATATGCAATGAGCTGCAGTGTGATTTGTGGATGTGGCCTCGGTATGGCGAATCCCCGCGGCTATTACCGAGGCGTTTCACCTCAGCCCCTCAGCCGGCCAATTCATTAACTATCTCATTTAAAGTCAAGAGCAGGTGCATGCCAACAGTCAAGGCAGCATATGGCGACCTTAGAGATTAGTTTGTTTCCCTGGAAGATTTCATTCGATCGGCTCTGTTAGCTGTGATTCAGGCCACTGCATTTATTCAGCAATTAAGTGAAAATCATCAATATTTTTTCACCAGCTGATGATGAAATTTTACTTTGTATAGGGCTGGATTTTTGGATAAGATGTTGGTCTGATCAGAAATTATTGTTGTCTTACTCAAGCACCAGTCCATACATTTACTTAAGCGCTGTACTTATCAACATCAATACATTTTAAAAGGTAACTTTATACGTTAAACTCAACTACAGATGGGATGACCTCAGTGTCCTCACTGCTAGCTATGGTTGATCGTCTTTTAAATTATAATAAATTAACATAACAGTGTAGGAAGTAAAAAATTTGCTCTACAACATTTAAATGCTTCTTGCATGTAAATGCAGCACCATCGCCATTTAATAGGTATATTTTTTTTCCCCAACACCAGCAACAAAAAAAACAAACACAAAAAAAACGTTTGTACTTTTACTTTTTAACACTGAGGAAGTGAAAATATTTCTAGTCCGGATATTTAAACCAGCAGCCCTGTGGTCTGAACTCCACTTCATTACACTTCACACGTCTGCCAGCCTCCAAATGTGCCCACACATGTATTCTCCTATAAACTCGGCTTGTTTGTTTACATCAAATCTGTTCGGCTATGGTTATTACAGCACCTCAACCATTTAGCGAGCTGAAGGGATCATTGGGCAAAGACCTTCTGCCAAAAATCGAATCCCAGCCCAGCTAGTTAAAGTCATTGATCGGGGTAATTTAGCTCCAGCATTAACTCGAGCGTGATAGTGTTATCGCTCGTTATGGGATGCTGCGATGATGCTTATCTTCATGCCATGAGCTGTCATCACCTTCAGCAGAAACCATAGCAAATCAATACAATCAACCAACCAATGGACGAACAATGAGAGCGAAGACGCACGCGTACAAAAACACACACGCCATCAAAAAGCCGCGGATGTGTGTTTATGGGTGACAGGGCCAGCAAATGGTCTGTTTGTCCAGCAAACAAGAGAGTGTCATCATGGGTCCTGAGGGAAATGTCAAGATGCTAGCAAGCTAGCCGTCCCCTGGGGGCAACACTCGCTCGCCAACAGCCTGTGGCTTAACAGCCTATTGGAAATCTATGCTCATTCATCCTGGTAATCACACAGCTAGCATTAGCATGGATAGCTGTTCCTGTGCACATCCATTACTGTTTAGAAAATGTTAGCATGGCCAGTTCCCTTCTGCCTCATTCTCTGATGTTTAGTTAGCATTAGTGGGACTGTAGCAATGTCTGCCTGATGTTTTTGTATAGATCGTGGATATTTGATCAGTTTGGACTGCGCTGCAACTGTGACAAGATGTGTGGCACATTAATTAATTTCTATTTAAGTGCAAAGGCTATTCGGTATCAGCCCAAAAGCATGTGCCTTCTCAAAGTGCCTCACAAGTGGTACAACTGGTTCAAAACAGATATGTTAAAAGGTAACCTTTGCGAACTGTAGCTGCTTCCACAAGACTGGACTAACAGATCCCAGAGCACATTATGAAATCTGCAAAGGTTTATGAGTATAATCCCAGAGAATAAACGATGGGCCACAGAGCAGCAGCAGAACATAGATTGAGTAAAAGCAGGAATTATTCTAATATCACCTCCCTCCTCATTCAGGAGGCACCAGGGAGTCCGCTCGGACCTCAGACTACGAACACCTCCCTAGACGACCACGAGCGCCGAATCTCCCACTCCTTGTACGGTGGCCTGGAGGGCCTCGATGACAACTTGATGCCACGACAAGGCATGATGCCACGCACAATAGGTAAGACTGACATGTCTTTTGTCTGAACTTACTCCTCCAGTTGCTACTCATGATAGCGTTTCCCTCCTGGTTGAGGTTTATGTGCATGCTGGGGTGGATATCGGCGTGATGCCAGGCTTTGTTCCTATGCTGACTGGTATTGGTGCCAAGTCTTATAAGGTGAATATCTGTAAAGATTCTAATCTATTACACTATATGAATAGTTCTATGTAGCAGACATACAGAAAAAAATAGAATACAAATGTAGCATTTGCATTTCTCCTCTGTTAGTGTGTGTTTTCCGGGTAGAGTCTATACTCTAACCTGCCGGGTTTCACCAACGCAGAATAGGAGCTAATTGTGTCATCTGGTGTCACTTCCTGTCAAGACTCAGTGGCTTTTAATGTCTTGAAAGAAAATGTCAGGGAGACGGAGACAGAGATGGAAAAAAAAAGAGAAGGTCCCTGGACGATTTGTTCCTGCAGATGCCCTGCCAGTGATTGATTCTCTTCTTGTGGGCGTCTGTTTTGTGTGTTTTCTGAAAGTGTGCGTTAGTTTTCAATGGAAATGCTTCTGCACACCAGATGTTACAACTGCTCTGCTCACCTGTGTTAAATTCAAGGAAGTACAAAATGACTATCTTTGTGTATTTTATCTTCTGCAGTTGTTCCTTTCCTTTGCATTTTTCAAAAAAAAGCAAAATTATCCAAGTGATCCAAAGGCCACAAAATGATTCAGTCCATAAAAGAATACAGCAAATGTAAATTAATTGAGCACAGGAAGAGTTGGTCCGTCAACTTTTCATCTATTTTGTTAATTAGCTCCTACCAGCTTTATCTCATTAATGAATGAAACATAACGTGAACGTGCGAACACCGTTTTCCTTTCATGCAGTTCGGTTGACACTGACACTGTTGTAATAGTAGTGTAAACCAAAAAAAAGTGTGAGTTGTGAGTGACAAAGGAAGTGTTGATAGGTGAAGTTCCCGGAGGCCGCCACAGTGGCTGTGTTCATCCATGCTTAGCAAACAGTGATGACTTCTAATGAGTGTACGGGATCGGGAGTGAAAGCACAAGGCAGCTTTGCAGGAGCTGGAGCAGTTGTCTGCTCAACCGGTGACAAACAAGATCATTGTCAGTAAGATGACCAGACCGGCTGATGTCACATAGCGTATAAAGTCAGTAAATACCGCTCTAAATATACAGAAGAAGATCAATATGGGCCACCTCAGCCTGCTAGGGTTGCAGCTGCTGCTCGTCCTAATGAAAGCCTACAGTGTGAGCTTTTCACTTGTGTTTGCGAGGGAAAATGTGCGAACGGCGGAAAAAGTACTGAGGTGTGCTTTAAGTTCCAAAGCTGTTCATTCTTAGCAAAGAGCATTGTAAGAAACATTCAGCTCGTAGCTTCCCCTTTTGGGCCGCCATTGACAAATGTCGCCAGGCAACAGCTGTCGCTAATTAATGCTAATACCGCGATGACTTGATTAGGCAAAATTGAAACTTTCTGCAGCACAAGGGCTTTGATCTCGATCCGGGAAAAAGAAAGTAAGAATTGGGGAACAAGCAGTGCTGGCATGTGTATTGTTTCGTTCTTTAAGCGGGTGTAGTGGGCAAATGGGTTCCAATGTAATCCCTGCTTCAGCGTTGTTGAGTATTTCAGTGCTCACAAGAATGAGTGGTAAAATATGATGGATAAAAATGCAGAGTTGTTGTTGGTTTGTGTAACTCTGCCCCCCAATCCTCCCTTAAATGGAATTGAAGTGTAATGTTTAAAATGAAGACCATTTTCACCTTAAGAAGGAACCAGGATCCCACAAAAGATGGCTGTACTCACCTTGAATGACCTCAGTGCCGTCGTAACGTTTTAGACACCCACTCATCATCCTCTGAGGATTAAAAAAATGTGTCACCTGACCCATCAAATACCAGCACATGCTGCTTTTTGATCCTATGTCACGTGTGTTTAGTACTTGAAATTGGCAGGGCTAAGCAGGGAAATTAAGATGTCAGGTTGTGGCCCGTTTCTTCTATTATAATCACCTAACCTCAACAAGACGGGACACCGGATGCAAGAAACCTCCGAGGTTAGCCTGCGGAGGGATGTGCACTGTATAATCACTAACTATCACAGACGCATGAGACATTTCCCTGCTCATTAAACACTTAATCAACCTAGTGGAGACTGGGAATTTTCAACCCCAGTTTGTCTTCCTCCATGTGGTTTCTGAATCGGTTCGGAACAAGCTGGTAAACTTTAAGGCTCCACGTTCTCTGCTTGACCTCGACGTCGAAGCAGCACGTTTTTGAGGACATCACTCTGCGGTTTTGTGTCAGAGTGAGATTGAAGAGGTAGGGGAAAGGGATTAAAGCTTTATTTGAACCCATGTTTAATTTGCCACTGTGGGCTAAGCACAAAGGATAAAGGCCAGTGAGGTCTAAGCTGGTTGACCCTGCTTGGTGCCATTCTCGCATCCCCCTTCAGTCAACTCTTTTCTAGGTGTTATTTATTGATTGATTTTTTTATTATTCACTTTAAAAGGAGTTCTCCCAGTTGACGATCGTGACCCGTCGACACGCATGAATGCAGAACTCCCTTCTGGATTCATAAAATCAATTACTGTTTGCCAGATTTTCACAGGAAACCATATCAAATAATTTAGAGAGTATAATAAAGTATCTGCCAATTAAATTAACCTCTTGATCCCATGTGTTCCCAAATTGTCTCTTAATTTATCGTTTAACTAACTAAAAACGTAATTTTCTTTTCTTGCTCCTGTAATTAATTTGATTTAATCGTTTTTACAGCATATTTGTTAAGCATGTAACGTGTCAAGGGGAAGTGGGTCTGCTGACAGTATGTTACTGTGGTTAACCTCCGAACCTTACTGCTGAATTTTTTAAAAATGTTATTAATATTTAATATTATGTATTCAACACCAAATAAACAAACCAACCAATAAGATTTAATTCCCTTTCATTGTATTGAGGCGGAGGCAGATGTCTCAAAACATGGACAATTAAAAGTATCCGAATGGTGGTAGTAAAAAAAAAAACGTTGGGGATTTTTTGTGTGTAATTTGGGTGAAGCAGCCCTTTAAAATGCACTTTGGTAAGTTTTGCCATAGCTCGTTCAAATCAAGTCCATGCACCATGTGACTGAGCTCTCTCTCAGTCACCACGTATATTAAATGAGCCCGGACAGACATGGATGTAAACTGCAGCTTCACTGGTGCGCAGAGACATACAACCGCGGGGCAGTACTTCAAGTTAATTATGGTTGAGAAACCTTCAACATAGGAAAAAATGGAAGGGGAGGGATCCCTCTCTCAGGAAGGACAGAGATGCAATAAGCCCCTTTCAGACACAACGTGGCAACAGCACTGCTGTGCCCTGAAACCCATGATTTCAAATGGCTGGTGCGGCGCAGCAGTTTTTTCAACTGTCGAGCAAAGCGCACACGCAACGCGTCCTGAGCTCGCCACTCGACGAGCTTGCGCCACACAGCTGTGACGAATACCTGAATACGCATGTGGCCAATAGAAACGATGCGGAGAAGCTGATCTTGCGTGTCTGAACTCCTGTACTGCACGACAAAAGTTTACGGTTGTATCGAGACCTCGGGAGGAAAGCTGCAACTTGGTGTGTTTTAACAGGTAGCCTAACGTTTTATGATTCAACACGGTTTTGTCTGGATGTTTTGAAAATGACCTGCCCTGCCAGAAGATCTTCCTGCTAGAAGTTTTGAAAACTCTGCCAAGCACAGCTCAGACCCCGTTGTGTCTGAAAGGGGCTTTAGATGTTGCATTTCCAGAGTAGTCTGCCGTAAAATGAGGTTAACAAACAAAATAATAGACCAACCAACTGAAGGTTTTGTAACATTAAACTCGTGTGGTCCCAAGTTGTAATTACTGAAGGAAATCGCTTAAGTTATTTTTATTGTTGCCTCATGCAGTACTTCCCTCTGCATTAACGTGAATGTGGTGATTCACAAACATGAACGGTCGTGTCACGACTGTGCGGAGCTGGTCTGACACTCGACTCTCTGCTGCTGCTCAGGAGCCCACAGTGGAAGATTGTAGATGCACTTGGCAGCTCCCAGATGTGAGCGTGTGTGAATACGAAGCGGAGCTGTGCGTGCTCAGCAAACCTCCCCTGAATAAATAAAATTGTGAGCGAGTGCTGGCGGGGGTGGGTGGGTCCTTCACAGTTGCTCGGAATAATTCTGTTCTCTCATCGTAAGGGTGCCGCAAAGCATAAATCATGCATTAGGCTTTCTTAGAAGACAACATCATTCCCATTCAGAACATATCAGCTTGTGTTTTGGCCCGTGTGCACTCTTAGATCGCTCGCTGGCTTTCTGCACTCTGAAGATGCCAGGGATAAGAGAGTGACTTAATTATTCCTTTAGGCCAATACCTTTTAAGGCCCGGCACCCCTGGCAATAACCTCTTTACTAATTATGCAAACAGAACGAGACAGGACAAAATGAAAAGAGGAGGGGGAAAACTCCACTGCATGTCTTTCAGCCCCTCATTCTCACCTCTTGCTATCTTTTTTTTCCATTTAGAAAATCTTTTCAGCCCCCATCTTCCTTCCTGGCAATTGCAAATCCCCCCTTTACCCTCAAGTATTCAGCAGTTTTGCACAAAAAGCGTCTAATAGTAATAATAGCCTCTCGTGGAGAACCTAAAATGAAATGCCACCTTTTGTTCCACCGCAGCTCAGTCAGAAATTATTACAGCCTCTGGGAGAGATAATGTGTGTTATTGGTTTGATGCTCAGGTGATGGGTGTGCGCTCCGTCCACATGGCAGTGCTATTGTTGCTGGTGGACGGCTGCCCTCGGGTGCTGGCACTGAAACAAAGAGGCGCTTATTTTTTTTTCCTTTTACCAGGCAAGTGAGTTGACAGATTCATTGGTTTTCTACTCAGTAGCTGCCAGTTGATTGTGCTGCAGTGATTCAAACTGTGACATTGATGGGATTCTCAGTGTCGTGCATTGGACTGCTTAGGGAAATGGGATTAAGTGGTTCTGTGTGTGTGTGTGTGTGTGTGTGTGTGTGTGTGTGCGTGTGTGTAAAATGTGTGTCTGTGTGTGGTCTGAGTGACCATGCGGTGCTTGAGGACTCTGACTGACTCTAACCCTGACTTCTAAATTCAAAGCGAGTAACACACACAGCAGGGTGGGTGAGACACACACACACACACACACACACACACACACTTAAACCAAAGAAACTGCTAGTTAATGTAGGAAAGGTCTGACTGTGTTGAGGGCATGCACTCACACACTTCTGCAGATGCAGTCCAGCACACTTGCAGTGTGTGTGTTGGACACATTCTTAGATATATCAGATGCACATGTCTTGTCTTTGTTCCTTTTCAGAAGTGGAATCTAATTATTGAAATTTAATTTATAATGTATAATATAATAATATGTATATATATTTCCCCTCTTTTAAGATCAACAGTTTTATTAACCAGTTAATGTAAATGACGATGATGATGATGATGATGATGGATAGAAACAAACTAAACTAAGAAACCAACAAACAAGAACTAGGCTGTTATTTATTTATTTATTTTTAATATATTATTTTTCTTTATTTATAACTAAAAGTCTGCCTTCTAGTGCAAACAAAATAGTTTTTAAAAGTGCACCATGGAGCAGTTTTACATTCACGTAATATTCAATTCAATACATTGTACACAGCTTCTTAAGCTTTGAGTTAACTTGAGTGAAAGGTCACTTTGTGGCTTCTTATTATTTAGGGAAAGTCACAAAGAACAGTGACTGATGCCTTTTTAAACTACCTTTACACACACACATGCTCACACAGCCTCACCACCCCCTCTTCTATTCAGCTCCATTTACATCAGGTCATTCACCCAGGCTGGCTGGAAGCAGCAGCACATTCAGCACTCGGTGCTCGGTTATGAGAAACAAACAGCAGGCCTGGCTCAGACCTCTAGGTCTCCGTCTTTAAAGCCCAAACGCTTTCTAAAGACAAACAAACTTCTCCCTGAGCTCACACACAAGGCTTTTATGAAGCATTGAAGCTGTCCTTCTTTTGATGCCGGGGGGGGGGGGGGGGGGGGGGGGGGGGGGGGGGGGGGGGGGGGGGGGGGGGGGGGGGGGGGGGGGGGGG
>JBBPCS010000393.1:11993857-12012347 GCA_037974645.1 Hollardia meadi | reverse complement strand
TTCTAGCGATTTTTGTTCCCTTACAGCAGCAGTAAAATACAACCCCCCCCCCCCCCTAAAACACATTTAAATCCGCTAGATCCGGATTTTTATTTGAATCCACACTAAATTGTACACACTCATAGATACCAGCTCTCTAGATATGCCTGATTTCAAGATCCATGCATTATTAGCTGGAAAATGTTGAAAAACGCCCTATCTCACAACGTTAAAGAAAGATATTTAAAAAATTCCTGGATCCACCCCTTTATCCGGATCCGCACCATCCTTCCACCAAGTTTCATGGAAATCCATTCAGTATTTGTTGCGTAATCCTGGTGACAAACAAACAACCAAACCAACAAACGAACATGGGTGAAAACATAACCTCCTTGGCGGAGGTAATAATGACTTTCTTTAGTGATAATTTGTCAAAAGGTTAAGAGCCCCGTGGTGTAAAACATGCAGCTAATCCCACATTCCTGTCTGTTGAAGGGCCTCTGAGACCCCTGAAAGGAGCCCCAGTTGGGGTCCAAACTCCTAAAGATATCAGACTAAAAACACAAACACAGGAGTATCCAAAACTTATACATGCTCACAAACACATGTACAGCTTTTATTCAGTTTCAGTACAGAAATGGAGAGATTTAAGCCTGAAAAGCTCCAGCAAACTTAAACATAATTTTGTTGGATTTACAAATTTAAAGCCAAACAGTAGGTGCCACTATTTTACATTGTATGTATGATGGGACCAACAGAATAGATGGCACTCAATATTCCCCATAATCCATTTACCAACAGACAATATCTATGTTGTTCCCACGTTTCTGTAATCCCAGACATCTGACTGTAAAGAGCTCCTTAATCTCTTTATCTCTTCTGTTTTCCCATTAAATGGCGTCTGCCTTGTTTGGTGATTTAACACATTATTGCATCATATTTATTATTGTATAATTTTTCTTATCCTGCAGAGCTAAATCAGCATTTCTTAATCCTGCAGTGCAACACTTAAATGAACGTCTGTTACAAAAGCAGAGCAATAGCAGAGACTGTGGCATCATGAGCATGTTTTATTACTCTCACTCTCAGAAAGAGCAGACAAAAGTTCTGCAGTGCAGGTTTAAGATGCTGCCGTGCAAAATCTTGCCACAGACTCACCTTTGAAATCGTTCTCATCCTCAAAATATTGTGCATTTGAGCAGTTGAAAACTTGTTTTCGTTTTCTGCATGACTAAAAGTTTGACAAACTCGATTTTAAAGCCAAGTGCATAAAGTGAACTATTCAGCTGGAAAACTGTGTGGAAAAGTGGTTTGCTTGTTCTCTGCTGTCTGCTATTTTCTGCCAGACTAACCTGGAGTTGGAAGAACTCACAGCTGTGACTTTTTCCCCTCTTCGCAGCCGTTAAAGATCTGCGAAAAATCAAGCTCTCAGTCACATCTTTCTGCGCCTCAGCTGCTCTACTCTCTGGCTCATAATGTGCGAATATACCAACAGACAAGATGTTGGCTTTCGCTGCAATGCAGAATATGAGTGTGTTCTCACCACTGAGTGAGCAGAACAGGATGTCTTAGTAGAGCTTGGGGAACATCTCTGCTTGAGGGTCATCATGACTGCCTGAAATTGTCACTCTGAATTCAGATCCGAAGCCTGGTGATGAGACAGTATTTTGATCAGCTGCCATCGTATTTGGCCTCCGGTTAAATACGTCTGCATAACACAGACATGCTTGAACTTCTGCACCTGAGAAAACTCATCAGCAGAAGGTAGCGGAGGAGATCCACAGGCTAATCTGCATCTGCCTTTGAAGTTAACTACATCCCAACTTGCTGCTCTTTTCTACCTTCAGGTTTGAATATTGAGATCCTCAAGTACTTACCCAGGAATAATTAATAATAAAGTGCTTTCCTGGTGCTAATTCCTTAACAAATTTGCAATTCCAGAAACCACCAGAAACTATTTTACACGCAGTCAATAAGGGGAATTTTGGAGTTAGTTCTGCTGGATGCTATGCACATCTTCGTTTACAGATTCAGGTCTCCAAATGTGGAGGATTGAGAAACGCCAGTGATGAGTTTCAAAGTAACTGATGACGCAGACAAACTGAGTCCTGTTGATATATAGGAAATACAGCGCTGCAGATGCATTCAACTACTTGACGTGTTCACGTCATGTAAGGTTAGGGGTGAGGTATTGTCTTGGGCGTTGCATGTAGATCACAAAATGCACAATGCAGACCAACTCGAAATATATAACATCTGTTTCTGTTCTACAGCATGTACAGTATATCCAACCTGAGATCAATTTCAAAGACAGCTAAGTAACAACGCATAGTTCCATACATATGCTTTCATTTTTAATTTTGGCTTAATTTCCATTGTTTTTTTCCAGAATATTGAACTTCTCCTACATCAAACATCCAAAGTGGCTAAAAGTTTTTGCCATGAACCTTCAGCTATCACATATACAGTTCTTTTATTTGCCTCTGCACCAGCGATAGCCGTGGCTTGGGGACATTTTGTCTTCGGGGTTGTCTGTCCGTCCGTCCGATTCTTGTTAACGCGATATCTCAGGAACACCTTGACAGAAATTCTTCCGATTTGGCACCAACATTCACTTGGACTCCATGTGGATGAGAATCCATATTTTAGACTCAGGTGATTGTCATTGCACCATGTGACCAAGCTCTTTATCAGTCACTACATACAAGTCTGGACAGACATGGATGGAAACTGCAACTTCACTGGTGCGCGGAGGCATGCAACCACAAGGTGGTAATTCTAATTCTCTACCTGTTTTCCAGTTAGCTGATTGCTGAAGTGCTTAAAATGAACGAGGTGGATTCTATCGCTGTTTTGCCAGCGGGCGATCTATTTAAAATAATTTCAAATGGCATCGTTGTTTAATCAATACGTCGTATGCAAACGATTATGTATGAGAGCGTGAGGCGGGTTATGTGAACGTTAGGCTCCGTCAGCAGCCATCTGCTCCTATAAGTTAGAATCAGTTAAAGTGTGCATGAGAAGAGGCAGGCCGTCCTCTTCCACTCCTAATCCCTGGTTCAAGGCCAAGAACTACAGAATAGGGATATGTTCTGCCCCGAGGAATCCTTTATGGATGTGGGAGAGGACGGCTCAGTGGGTTTTTAGGGGTCGTTTGGGTGGGTGTTCTCGGGTTGGAACGAGAGCAGGCGTGTGAAGACTTTATTGCCTCAGTGCTCTGTCTCCCTTTGGAAAACCAGAGTCGTCATTCAGGGTTTTGTTTTTGTCCAAAAATACACATGGCATTGAATGGTATAGTTTGTTTTTAAGCTCGTGATTTAGGTTATTGTCGCCCGATCTGCTACAGCAGTTTGTCTCCTCTTCTTTTAGAGGAGGATGACAACCCAAGCAAACTTTAAAGAGGTTTTAAATAGACCAGCTAGAGCAACAGAAAAAAAACCTCACTGTTTTAACAATTACATTTTTACCAAATCTCTCAGGGCTTGTTAATTTAGATGATAAAATAGAGTTGATTTTCCAAAGCTTTGAACACAAGGTGGGCTCGTCCCTGTTAGATTCCTCCGAGGGCCTATAAATCAAACTTATCACACACAGTTAGCTCGTATTGGCAGGATCCATCACTGTACAGCTGCAGGTGGTCAGGAATATTAGTTTGGCATTTTCTCATGTAGAAAAGTTTAAATTATTTATTCAACCATTTCCTTAAGAATTTGTAAGAAAACAAAGGCTTCGTGTTGAACAGGAGGTCCAGAGAAGTATCACAATAAAGTGCATATGAAACACGTACGTTTTTAACAACTTGTGTTTTTTTTTAAGACTAGTGGGAAGATGGTTCCAGAGGGTGAGAGCCAATCAAGCAATTCAAAGGGAAATTTCGTTTGAGTCTTGTTGTCATCAAGCTTGCTTACATTGGGTACAATCATTTTAATAATTAATGTTTTTGCACATGTCTCGAATCCTAAACCAATGTTGGTAGACCGCCCAAAAGCTAGTTTTCAACCATGTCAATCAGCTGAGTAATGTCGAATTCAAGCCAAATCAAGTAAAATATGTGAAAAATTCTAACAGCTGGGGAAAAATAACCGAGCTCCCTTTCAACTGCATTATTGATGTCATCATATTAACGTTGAGGATTATGTCTCGTATTTATGTAATGGACAATAAAGCAGGAGACTCCAAACATTTTAATAACAGACGAGCTGCTGTGATCACACTAAATGTTACCTCCTTCTGAGCCCCAATCAGAAGCCGAATTAAGTGTTTGATCTGAGCTCAATGAACACGTAATCCAAGATTATACTGTTATTTTAATTGCAGTGATGTTCAGCATTCACAGTTTCGCACTCATCATCTTTCTCTTACATACCTCATCTCATGACACTTGTTATCCAAAGGTCGCTAAAAAAAATCAAGGCTAGTTTCATCTTCAAGAATGACAGTTACTGCATTTGCGGACATCTACAAAGCATTCACTTGAGTTGCTGTCCTATATTTCCTGTGAAGATGACTCTGATTCATGCTCAACAACAATACAGTCGTCTGTGTGATCAACAGCTGTATCGGGGTTCACAAAACTTCCCTTTTATACCCAAGAAACTGGTTCTACAATGGACTGTGACTTTATCCGAATCCTTGCCATTTGTGAGTAATGTGGCTCACAAGGCCGCAGACACAGTGGGAAGCCCCTGGGGACGCTGGTATTAGACTGAAGTACTGAAAGCATAGAGTGATTAGTGTGAAAAATGTAGCAAACACACAAACACAATGTTGAATTAGGAGAGGGGACAAAAAAAAAGATCATCAGCTTCCAAAACGATGGAAACGGGAATGTATTAATCAAATTTTCTAGGGTCATGTTTCTGTTTGTTGTTCTGATGTATCATGTGTGTGTTTGTGTCTGTGTGTATTGACCATGTCTGATAGTGTGATGATGTCATTCTCTCCTATTTGGAGCCAGACTGACTGTCCTTCTGAAGATCATCAGTGTGGACTTTTCTCCAAATGTCACACAAAGAAAAAAAATAAAGTAATGCTCCATGCAATACAAAACAACTGCAAAGCAAAAACAAAGATAAGAAAAATACCAGATAGAAGACATAATAATAGAGAATATTTAGCTATAAGACATCAGGCTCAAACAATGGTATTCATGCAGTAAAGTACTAGTTATATATTCTGGACAAAATCAGCTTATTAGAGCATTTTTAGAGTAATGGTATAGCAAGTACATAGTATATTAGCATAAGAGCAAAATAAGGGCTTCATGACATCAGTCTGATGTTGTTGTAGGAAAAATACCTCAATAATTTTCATGACTGTCCTGTTGGAAGATTTCTTTAACCAGTCAAGTTAAAAATTAATTTTTTTGTCGTGCCACTCCAGGGATGTAATTACAAGTGAAGCTCTGTAAAACCACAATCTTGTGCTGCCTGGTTGAAGTTGTAAATGTTTTAATGCCATATTGGAAGTATTTTCCTCACCAATCTTAAAAAAAATATGGAAAACATTTACACTTTCAGACTTTTACGGGGGGCTGGTACAGAGAGGCTAGTGTGCTTCTGTGTCATCATTTTGTTACAATGTTTCATATAGTGATTAACATGTTTAAGAATACATATATTACTGTCGCACACACACGTTGTCAAATGTTACATTTTGCTTGAACATGATTAATAAAGGGAAATAAAATACAGTCTAATATTGGCAAATTATTTTATTCAAAGTGTTTAACGAGGCATTTGATGCCAACTTTCAGTACAAAACCGTTTCGGAGGCTGGTGTTAAAGATTCTCTTTTTGTACAATCTTTAGTTTTTAGTTTGGTAACCCAAAATTATTGATGTTTAAAAAGCGCAACATTGTTTTTCATCTTCATTCCCCCGCTCAAGTTCTACTTTTAAGAACTCAACTCGTCCAGTGAGAAAAAGAGCAGCACGGCCATTAATGTCACAAACGTCTCAGCGGAATCCACTTAAGGTATTTAATATTCATCAGATCAAGGAATTTGCCAACATTCTTAATAGCACTCTGGAAGAGCTTAAATGCGACTGGGCTAACTCTAACAGTGTGTTGCACATTAGTGTAGCAGTAATGGTGCCGGGCTCGCGTGACGTGTTCTGCTTCATCTCCTGCTGGGAATGGGATTCACTTTGTCGCTGTGGGAGGGGGGAGACGGGGGGGAGGCAGGGGTGTAAGTGGGGAACTGTTGGCCATTTGGGTTTAGGCACAAGCGCAGCGTGAGGAGCTAAGAGCTCAGTCTGACCCTAAAAGGCTGTTGACCCACATTTGGTGTCATGGATGGCACTTTACATCACTCAGCTGACCTACTGGAATCCCCTGTGTATGTGTGTTTGACTTACATGTTGTATGCATGGCAGTCATGTCTGTCTTTACTGTAAGTATAGTACATTTTAGTATTTTTCAGCTGCATGTTGTGTGTTTAGAGTTTAGAAACGAAGAATGAATTTGGGGAAGTTGTGGTTACGTGAGATGCATCTTTAAACCACCAGAAAAAAAATGTTTTCTAACGTTTTAAAGATTAAGAAATAAGTCATTTAATCTGAAAATATTCAAGAGGTTAATCAATAATGAAAATCATTTTTAGCTGCAGCCCTTTTTTGTGAGCTTAATGTGTATACTTGGTAATCAATCTAATGTCCACCGTTACCTCCCCACTAGGTACAGATACCTCCTATCCCCATTGGGCCTTACGGAGAAATATTTGACAGAAGAAGAAGAACCGTAGATGATAGATAATCTAATAAGGGTTTTGACTTGAGACTTTAGGACCCCGACTTTGAATAATGGCATCACACACAGAAACATTTGTACACACTGGAGTGGAGAGGCCTGGCACTGATAAAACAAGGATGGATTGAGTGCGTTTGATGATGACAGGTAGGTTAAACTTGAGAGTAGGTCACTTGTCTCTGTTTGTGTCTCTAAATGTATTTTCCAGCTCGGAAAGGTTCCTTGTACCCTTATAGGTGTGTGTAATTGTGGGTGCAGGCAAATCTTGGCCCTACCTGGAATGTTCCAATTTTCTTGTTGGGTTTAAATCCCAGCACGGTGACCCGCAGGCCAGAGACCATGCTGGTTTTTATTAGCGCAGCCTGGTCCCTGTTAAACCTCCTTCCCTTACCCTCTAAACCCACGAATGGCTCGTGTCAGTCAGCCAGTCGCTGAACTCAAACCCGCCGAAACTGCTGCGGTCTCCATTGTGGCAGATGTATGGGATCGCCTTTCAAATAGCTCGGGTTTGGATTTCACATTTTCCTCTGCATAAATCTCCTTTTTTTTACGACGTGATGACCTTATTGCAAACATAAAACACAGAGCGAGATGTTCCAGCAGTGTGTAAGTGGGGACTTTGGTTGTAATTGAGGGGAGGCAACAAAAAGACTTTGTTTGACAATGCATATGAAACGGTTGAGTCATTAGGGATGCAGTGGAAGAGTTTTTCCGCGAGTTACAGCGTGTTGCAACATCCTCTGTGAAATGTTCATGGCCCTGTACCTCCTCTCCGCTGTCTTCGTCACTCTGCAACAGTGCATAAATGTATTTATGCAGTTTCTGTTCCCGCTCCCCTCCCCTCCTTCAAACATTTCCATTCTTATTGCTCTCCTTTTCTTACAAAAATACTTGGAGCAGCAGGGGGGAAGAGAAAAGGTGAAGGTGAGTGACGTTCTTGGCGCTCGCCGTCTGAAGCGCCGTTATTTACACCGTCGACGTACACACAAGACTCCAGAGTGCCTTTACTTAGGCTACCGCTGTGCCGCAGTACACGACGCATCACATCTCAACTCCACGATTATTAGATCAGAGTCGGCAGGAAGGACTGGGGAAATGAGAAAACACACAAACTCTCTCACTCACACGCACACATGACAGACCACAGGGCAGCGGAGATAACTTTTTCATCACACCGTCAAAGGCGGAGAGTCCTCTTTGAAATGAAGATATTTACAATTGTCTTCCCTTTGGAAAAAGAGAGCCTGGCTTGGTTTTGATTATCTGTGATCGTGCTCTGTGTCTGTCGTCTTCTGCCGCAGCTCATTACCAGAAAACACACACTCATCTCTTCGATCCTCTCTATATTTTTCCCAGCACGTCCACAGCTCTTACATCCCCCCCTTTCAACGAGACGTGTTCTCACACCACGTAGAAATTACATCAGGGCCTTCGTCTTTAAATAGCCTATGACGTTTATTGATGGGTTGAAGTGTACGTTCTCGGCGCAGTTTCGGCCCGGGGCCTATTAAAGCAATTGAATCCTCAGCTTTTTTGTCTTTGAAGTGTTGTGAGAATCTCCGCTCTGTCCAGGCCCTTGTTAATCATTAGTGATAGCAAAGCGCTCCATACAAAAAGCACTACGGCTTTTATGGCAGCGGCAGGCACAGCGTGGGGCATCTGCTTTGTAGCTATAGAGAACATCATCTCTGGTGTGTGTGTGTGAGAGAAATAGTGAGATTTTGATGCAGCATGCGAGCAGTATGGTATTTGTGTGATATGTGTGCCCTTAACTCCCCTGGGGTATTAAATATAGCAGTGATGATTAGGAATCCTGTTTTGTGCATGTACGTTGGCAGCCATTAGTGCTCCGTGTCATGTAGTTCTCCCTCATAATGTTCTGGATGTGAACTTCTACAAAAGGCTTTTGGCCCGTGTTCATTTTCCGATGCTTGGGTATGACGCCCGCCTGGAGGCTTTTTCTGTCTTGTGATGCGCAGCAACAGCTACCGAGCAAAACAGCAGAGCCAACAGAGCTCTGTCCTTTGCTGGGAATCACCCTCCATGTGAACTGGTGGATTGTTGTGGTTGGCCTCAGGGGATGTGAGCTTTTATGTTTTGATGATTGCCTGGCCAGAACAATTTAAAACTGTGGATCAGTCGACGTTTCTCCTGCACATCATGTTCAGCAAATAGTGTGCCGTGACTGTGACACGGGCTCTGTGTGGACATGTTGTTGCATGTATGTACACATACTGTAATGATGGATGAACTTGTCTTTGATGGATGGGCTCTACTGTCATGATGTTGTGGTCTTGACTCAGTGATAAAGGGTTGAAATCTTTTGTTGTCACGATGAGATGCTTATGACTTTAGCTTCTGGAAAAGGTTAAAAAACTAATGCACATGAAAGATCTAAAGCTGCATAACATGACTGGATGTTTTCTCTAGTTTTCATAACAAGTGAAGATCATATAGAGTTGGGAAATGTCACGCTATATACTGTGAGACCATTAAATCAGCTGTCTGAGGTTTTTCTCTGCTGTTTGTCACAATAACATTTCTGTTTCCATTAATTCATTGTGGGCAACTTCCCAGGACTTAATGGCAGTATTGGATAAACAGTTGGTTTTTTTTAATCAGTGTAGTAGTGTGTGTGTTTCTTTCAATTAATTCAACTTATTAGCCAAAAACAGACAATAATTGTACCAGACGATGGTAGTAACCCATTTAGGCTAAGTTACGCAGACAAAACCATCTTGTCTATATTTAGATTAACAGTTCTATATCAATAGATCAATCAATCTTAATTGAATTTCCAGAAAATGTACAGCATCACAATATAAATACTGTGATAAAAAGAATCTTTTTGCATATCCCTAATGTGTCAAATGTTGACTCAAAGATGATTCTGTGTCCACTGTGTCTTTGTTTAAATCTAATATGGGGCTTTTGTTGTTTGTCTTCTTTTTTAAGAAGTACAGTACAGTAACCAAAAGCACATTTCACCATATCAGCCACTGGATAAGTGCATCTGTTTTCCTGTAGCTGCAAATCATATCCAGCCGGAGATCATTTTCAGTCCGAGATGCTGATTTGATATCTGCAGCTACATGGGGAAATGCCACTATAGATGCGTGCCGTTGTGTGCGAGTGTGTGATTCCAGGAAATGGAGATCAGGCCTCCCAGGCTCCTCTTCATCCCAGCACGCTCCCCACTGCGCTAAGGCTTCAGGTTTCCCACATGGCGGGCAAAGAGTAGAGGGAGTCCCTCTAAAGCTGTCAGCACAGCTCAGCCAGCAAGAGCTGCAGCCTGCATCACCACGACTGGTTTTTATTTAGTGCAGGGAGGCAGAGATGCCGAGAGGGAGGTAGAAAAGGGTCGAGAGAAAACTAGTAAGAAGGAAAAGTGGAAAATGGACCAAACCATAGAATTGGTTGCAAATGTGAGAAAGAAAACTCCTATTTGTTTTCTTTTTCCTTTCCATACAAAACTGTTTCCATATCCAAACAATACTTTCCCCCTAATATTTAACCACAAAGCAATTATGCTTTAGGGCACCCAAATGGCCAGCAGCGGGCCTGATTTTGTGAATTTTTGCCCTCTGACTCTTTCCCATAAGCGTTCAAAGAACCGACACCTTCTTTACATTTAAAGAAATTCCTCCAACGTCTTGTAAATCTTTAAAGTTCACAAACTGATTTGATTTTAACCACAAGAGGATTTATGTGCAGAGTAGACGTGGTTGTTCCGATAGTAACATAACACTCACTCAAATGCTGTTTTTTTTTGACGGGATTGCACATAGAATGGCACGTTTTTGTTTTGTTTTTCTTCTTCTGTTCTGAATTGAATTGGACCCCTGTTGTTTGCAGCCTCCTCTTCCCTCTCTGCTTTAATAAGTGTAACTGCATTTGGGATTAAGAGACCCCTGTTTCACAGACTTCAGTGTAATTATCCCCCGCCCTTCCACACATGCTCACATATGCACAGCTCCGAAAGTTGTTTTCTTTATTTAATTAAATTGCAATGATTTAACTGTAGTGGAGAAAGAAAAAACTCATTACACTAATTAGGATTCCCACCGCAGACTCTCCAAGCTCTTTTTAGACTCTCTTCTTAGGATTGTAGCAAAGTGTGTATCTGCGTGTTTGGATCTTTTATTTCAGCGTTCTGCATTTCAATGGTTATATCTTCAATCTATCGGCCTTTTGTGGCAGTGTTGAAATGACTTAGCAGTGCTGCGAATGAGGCCAACAGCTGCTGGGCGGAGATTTGCCAGCGCAATAACTGTCGGAACAAAACCTAATCACTCCTTTTGGCCCTCATTTGCTTATGCAAATTTGCCATTGTGAGGAAGTATATTAATAGTTCGGCAGAGAGACACAAGAGGCATGTTTTCGTCAAGAAGTTGGCGCTGCAGCTTTGAAACAAGGCATGGAGAAAGCATGTGAGCTGTGGATTCTGTGCTCTTATTGTGTTCCTGTTTCTAGAAAGCATCACGTTTACGGGTCATTTCATCTTGACATACACTCAGTGATCCGAGATTTGTTGCATGGCATACCTGCTCGCCTTCTATTCCACTTTTTCATGGTTTTTGTTTTTCAAAGTGAAAAAAAAATTTCTAAAAGACGATTTAAGTTTGCAATCCACAAAGCTGACTGCATACAAGAACTACTACGTCAACGGTGCCTTAACTGTAGATACAGCCATAATAGTTCTCCAAGTTACCAGGATTTATTCCCTGAATATGTCCTTCTTCAGAGGGTGTGGTTGGGTTGCGATGGCGTTTTATCAAATCTGAATCCAGTAGAGAATCTGCTTATTCAATCCAAATTCTTTTTGGTGCCTAATTATTATCCATTTAGGTTCAGCCGTCAACATGTGTGAGTACCTGAAATGAAACGTAACTTCAGTTCAATTCATATCTGTCGCTGGCTAGAAAGGCAGAAACGCCACAGCTTTTAAAGATATAATATGTCGCATTTCCGCTTTTAAATGTCTCAAAATAAGTGGACCTTTGTTATATATTTGGTTTAGTTGTGTACTTAACATTGTTAAATGATTCTAACAATGTTCAAGCCCAGACAAATCTGTCATTTTCCAGTATCTAGAGAGTCGGAGGGAGGATGAAAGTTGGCGAACACGACCAAATATAAGGTGAATAAAACGTTACCTATGAACATTCATGGCTTGGTCACATCAGATATTTGTCTTCAATGGCGGTTGTTCAAAAATTAAGACAGCAACTTTGATGATCCCTATCACTATGTCACTACTTAATCAAACTACGTCTTTGGTTTTTATTGCTTTGAATGAGAGACCCCTAGAAATTACATACTGTGTGCTCAACCCATACATTCTCACAGCCTGTAGCTACAACTGAAAATGAGATGGGCAGTGAGATAAGACATGCTAATGATTAAATATGCATTCAGCACATTTAAATGACCGGTGGACTCTTAATTTTGTATACTTAATATTTCACAAAATATTAACTCTATAATGTTGGAGATCTATGAAGATAATTAGCTGTTTAACTGGGGGATTGAGAAAGTGTTTAAACATACATACATGCAAACTATACATACAAACTCACAAGACAAACATTAGGACCATTTCTTTCAACTATTTTTTAATAAAATGTAATTTAATGTGCTTAAACAAAACTACAATACTTTATTATATCGATGGGTAGAAAGATGTAATCTCCGTAGACTAAGGCCGGGCCAAGACTACAGGAGTTTCAGGTCGATTTAACCCCGATTCGCCCCTCCCGATAATTGAAGGACCCTGGGACCTCGTTCGGTATCAGTGCTCGGCCCAGAGATCTGGTAATGTGAGCGGTTTACAGATATGTCTTAAACCTCACTAACTGCTCGCAGACTCATCGGGGCCGGCCTGATTTATATCACACACGTTTGATATTTAGGATTTAAAATCTGGATGATTACGTCAGTGCTTGAGACCGACATCAGCTGACGGTGCCGCGAATCAGCGGTAAACATTCTAGCCTGTGAGGCTAACGTTAGCTAGTATATTAACTATTACTAGAGAATCTGAACCTCACCTCCGGTTCCTGCTGAAGAATAGACAACCTGTGTTGACCGCATCTCCCGACTGTTTTCTCATCCAGACTCATGTAGCCTTCTTTTTTCCTTAATGAAAAGCAGATACTACAGCAACTAGTTGCACCACATCAATCTCCATTTTGTTTACATCTGCTTCCCCATGAGATCAGGTGAGAGATCAGGTGAGTTGCTATTTATCTTAGTAAATATACTGTAGTGTGTGATGCGCCATTATTTTATAATGTTGTGAGCATGTTTGAGATTAAAGAGAAGACAATCTCTGAAGTTTCTTCTCATGTGTGTGATGCAACCCGATTTCCAAAATCTGTAGTCTGAGCCCGGCTTAAGTTTTAGGGGGACTAGCTAGCTAATAACTCATCCTTGAAGCCTTAAACCACCAAGTTCCTGTGAGTTTACAGCCTAGATCCTATTTTCTTTTGAATCCAGTTACTTTAACCCTCATTCATTCTTCTTTCTTGTACTATAAACAAAAATCTAGTCATTATTATTTCTTCTGTCAAGTGATGACTGCCTGATGACAGGGGAAGCTGTGCTGTGTCTTTGATGGGCATTCGGGCTCTTAAATCACCTCAAACGGAGGAAACATTCTAGATTGAAGGGATCTCAATTAGACCTCATTACCTGATATTTTCAAGACGTCAGGCCAACCACCTTCCTCTCCTCTTTCTCCATGTATCCTATTCCATATCCTGTCCACTTCAGGAGTTTTGACAAGAACCAGACGTCTGCAGGCAGTGGCCCTCGGCCCCCAACCGACCACCGGTGTCAAAACTGCCAGCCTGTAGTTCTCACAGGCGGAGGGGGTAAAGGAGAAGGAGAATGGCTTGTGTCTTGTTTGTTTTTTTTATCATTGTTATTCCAAACATCCTCCAGAGACATCATGGGAGAAGGAGAGTGATAGTTTAGTGGAGAGATATGAAGTGTTGACAGCTTTCTTGCGTGAAGGAGGGAAACCTTTCCAGTCTCTGTGGATGAGCCATGTCATTCTTTCTTCTTTACATATTTTAAGGAGTAGTGGTGTAGTGGACCAGCCAGACCTGTGTGAGACTTATCGATCCTCGCCAATAGATTGCCAGCACATCCACTACTGCCCCCTCCCCTCCCTCCCCAAGGCCCGTTAGTACAAATAATGACTAATCAATATGCGCTGGAGTCCCCATGAATGTCCTTTTAACACTTGATTTATGTCACGGCAACACGGCAGCGCTCTCGCTCTCTTACTCACTCTGCTTTTCCAGCCAATCAATTTAACCAATCACAGCGAGGACCCCCTCCTCTTCATCATATGAAGTTAAAGAACTTTTTTACATTTTATTTGTAATTAGACAGCCTGACCTCAGCAACGCGCCATGATTGGGTGAGATTATGAAACGGTTTGGCCTCACGTCTGAGGCTTTATCGACAACGTATTTGGAACGTTTTATGCAGATTTGCATTGATTGCCGATTTTGCCACACCCGCTGTTCATCGCTCGCTCTGGGCGTGCAGCTGTATGTGGACATGTCTTAATGGCAGGAGATCACTGCATCAAGAAGGGATTTTTTCTCTGCTTTGTCAAGTCTGTCGCTTTGATCATGGGATGTTTGAGGTTTAAGCCATCTATCCTCTTTATCCAGGAGACATTTTGATGAGAGGGGAGGTCCAGTGTATTACTCCAGCACTTGTCAGCAGGACACAAAGGCTGGAACTGATGATCTTAATCATCAGTTAAACTTTTTTAATACAATTTTCCGAAACACAAAGATGACATCTCAAAATTCTTGATTTTTTCAAACAACAGTCCAAAATTATTAAATTTCCAATTCTTTTAAACTGAATAATGCAGCAAATTGTCACATTTAAGAAACTTGGACTTGTTAAACAAGTTGAACAGTTAAACAAATATCAAAATTGTTTGGGGCTTATCATTTGTACTGATCTGTTTGTGAGAGGAAGAGCATATCTGCTGGCCTGTGTATTTCTCTCTGTTTATGCATATACATGTGTGGATGAAAGAGAATGTGGGGTAAACGATCTGTCCCACGAGGGGCGCTCCAGTGGCAGTGAAGCCCACTCTCAGTGCACTTTGGTCGGGGAGGGCTGCCCTGACCTTCCCCTCCCTGTGGATCTGATTTCCGTAGCCGTATTCAGGAAACGGTGGTGACAGCCGCACACACAGAAACCATCTCTTTCTCTCAATTGCCTTTTTTATTGCCGTTTCACTTGACAGTTGTGTCGTTTGAGGAAATCAAGAGTTTCCAGGGTTACGTTCTGTCTTCTATAATCAGCCTTCAGCCATAGGAGTCGTTTGTCATTGTCGCAGAAAGATAGGTATGATTTTTACTCTCTAAATCGCAGGTTGTTTATGATGTTGCTGGTCTAGCCTTGCTTTTGAACCTAAAAGTGTGCATTTCATTGTTTCGGAAAGTATTTTTCTAAAGTGGCAATGATTTGTTTTATTAAAGGGCTCAATTTCCATTTATTCAGAAATGCCCATTAAAGCATAAAAAGTCAACATTATTGTCAGAAGAAAAGGCTGAAAAGCTAAAAGGCTGAAAATGAACTGCCAAATTATCTCCTGCTGTGATGTCCATATTTTGAACCAGAATGTGTTGCAACGTTCTGGCATTTCTACCTACTGAGACACATTTTCCTCTTGCTCACTTGCATGTCCAATTATAGGTCTCTTACTTACAGTCCACTTTGTATCATTAAGTGCCAAGTAATCCTCAACCAAAGGAAGCTTATGCATTTTTAGCAGGTATTTCCATATATTAACATTCAATGCCATATGTATTACATCCAGATTTTGTGTTCTAATCCCTCCAAAAACAGTAGATTTGGCTTTGAACGTTCCATCACTAACACTAATCCAGAGACATTAATTATATTATCCCTGTCTTGTACATGGAGTTGTTTTAAGGGGGCATATGTGTTAGTATTGCTTTAAAAAACAACAACACACACACATGTTGGAATTAACTAACCCTTGTATCCTGTCAAATTTTGTGGATTTTCACGCTCCGCGGAACTTGAAAACCCAGTGATCGCACACTCACAGAGGAAGGTATGACAAGTGGTATTTATATGTTAATAGCTAGTTTATTCTTTAGTGTGCTTCAAGTGCTTCTCTTCCTGCAAACCAGATCTGGATCCTACAGTATATTTGCAAAGAAGGGTCAGAAGGGTGGAGTGTAGCACTTCAAGCCAATCCTTGGACATGGTTAATGACAGAAAGGTGCACGAAATTGACTTGTATATTGATGATACTTCACAATAATTGCCACACATTGCCTCATCCTGTGCGGAAAACTTCACCCATCTGACCCTGAAAAGGCTATAACAGGCCCGTGTTTGCAAATACTGCTTTGATCTGGTTTCAGCCAAGTATTCTTGGACCGTACACTTCATGGAAATGACAAATACTGACAAGTATTTGACTTGATTTCCCTATGAAAGTCAATGAAGTGCTCTCTAATAGTATGCCTGTAAGGTAGTACATGATGCAGAAAAAAAGATAAAAATGATGCTTAAAGCTTTTTGTCCTTTTTTTTCTGAGGTAACTTCCAGTAAACACCCTCCCTGTCTGAAAAACCCCCACAGCAAACTGCCTTTGAGCAAGTTATTAACTATGCATGTATTCCCGTGTTGCTGGTCACCTTCCAGTAGTAGAAAGAAACTTACACAGGTGTAAATGTGTGTTATTTTATTGGTGTATTTCCGGGGTTGTTTAAGAAGAAGAATATAGAAAACAACAGCATACCATGTGAAACTGCTTACGTATAATGTAAATATAACATTTTCACATAAGGTCGCAAAATTCAAAAGGAATGAATAAAACATAAAAACACACAACAATGTAAATATTTAACACAGTGCTAATATTATAACCCACCATGTAAATCACACAATACCAATGGAAATATGTAAAACCTTATCACATGAACCATGAATATTTATGCAAGTCACGCGAGCAATATAAATATACAAGGCATTGCGTGCTAATAGCCTCCACAAACTTAATGTAGTTTGTATATAATCCACACGTAATCACAAGGCGAATATACCAAAACATACCCTGTGACATCAGATTTGTTTGGCGCTGTTGCACTTACAGTAGATCGCTCACAAGCGACAGACATCCTGTCCTGTCTTGTGGACAGGGAGCTAAAATGCAAACAGAGGGAGGCAGCCGAACAAATACAGCACAGCTGGTGGGAGAGATGAAGGAGGGCGAGAAGGAAATGGACAATACATTACATTTCAGGTCTAATCTGTGAAACTCTAGCAGATTTGAAAATGTAAGACGTTAATGAATGATGGATAAAGTGTGCTAACATGCACAATCAATCATCAATTGAACATCCCAAGCCTCCACAATACAATGTAAAATATATTACAAGTGATTGAAGGGCGTTGTTCCCAGACGAGAGAGCCACCATTAGACACCGGCTCTTACGATATGATTAACAGCACGACAGACAGGGAAGAGGAGAATCATGGTCTTGAAATGGGCAGATCCCTCGGGGCTCCTGACTTGTGTCTCGGCCGGCCACTTGAAATACAGCGCTGCCACAGTGAGGTCACAAACGCGCGCACACGCATCGGTCTATCACTTCAAACAGCTTGGACACACAACTAATGGCAAAAGGGTTTTTTAAAGTGGCACACTTAAGCCCAGCACATCCCCCCATAGCCATAATGCCTTATTTATGGCCCCCTGCCTCGCTATAAAACCAGCCTGTGTCAGCAGCTGGCTGCAGGACCTCCGGGGATTAATTCACTTCATGCCAGAACGCAGTCTGCACTCTCGCCTGCCTTCTCCCTCATTCAATTCCTCGGCGCCCGGGGGACTCAGGCCTCTCCACAGCACCATGGCATAGACTACACACTAAGCTTGGCAAAAGGTGTTTTTAGTGGTAGTAAAAGTATGTGTTTTAGTTGAGTGTAGATGAGTCCATAATCTGCATCTCTGCCTCCCACCTCCCAATACACCGTCCTTTCATCTCCTCCCCCGACATCCTCCGTCCACTGATTTCTTTGAAGTCCTTTCTGAAGGGCCTCACCTGACTCTTCCTCTTCTTTTTGTGCTTTCATTCGGTCTTATCTCTTCTCTCCTCCTCACTGTCTGCCCTGATCTATGAATATTCCCCTCCTATCCTTCAGCCTTCCTTTCATCCATCCCTCGACTTGTCACCATCTCCCATAACATCTCTCCAGCCCCCACTTAAATGAAAAATGATCAGAATTACATATTCGGAGTCAGAAAGACACCCCATCTCTCCAGCTCTTATTTTTTATTCCAGAAAGGTGACGTCCACCATCTGAATAACGCAACACCTTATTTAATAAGGCCCAGTTCAAACGTTTGATGGTCCAGTCAAAAAATGGATAAAAAATCTATTGAATTAGTTCAAAACGCGTTAGAAACCCATTGTGATCCAGTTGCTCTGGCAACATTTAATGGTGGTCATATGTCCACATGTTGTTTAAACTGTAGTGTTTGACAGATGGTGATACATTAAATGAAAAACCTGATTGATTGAATGAAGACACACGACAAATTCACATGCTTCCGCCAAGGCGTGAGGGATCTCAGAATGGTTTGAGGAGTACGATAATGACGTGGATTGGACACACTAATATCACTAATATCCACTGGAAGACTCGTGTTCATCCCTTTAGTAGAGCTCTACAAACTTGGATCATTT
>JBBPCS010000393.1:11980012-11993757 GCA_037974645.1 Hollardia meadi | reverse complement strand
ACACACTAATATCACTAATATCCACTGGAAGACTCGTGTTCATCCCTTTAGTAGAGCTCTACAAACTTGGATCATTTATTCTAAGGAGCATTGAAACTGGTCTTTAGGCTTGTGATGGCGCAACACCTTAAAATAACAACCATTATCCCCAAAAAGTTACTAGTCACATAACATGAAACCACAGCATCCTGGAATTAGAGCTGCACCAATAATCAATTAGTTGTCAACTATTTAATTAATCGCCGACTATTTTCATAATCCATTTATCATTTTAAATATTGTTTTTAAAGAAAACAATATTATTTTTTCACCATTTTCTTTCTCGGTTATTGAGAAAATAATAGACAGATAATCATTAGTTGCAGCTGGAATCAAACCCAGACTGTTACACGCCACTTTCTTTGTCTCATCATCTTTAGTATTATCTACCTTATCTTGGCATACATCCAGAAAATGAGAAATACATGAATTCAAAATGCATTATACTGATGTGAATATGTCTTGTGTGTGGAACAGAGCTGTATTTCTGTGTGTGTTTTCTCTCTCTCTCTTTGTCACACCTCTTATCACCTCTTCCTTTGACTCACTCTGCCTCCACCATCAACCTTTTTTCAGACTTGCGCCCCCCCTCCCCTCCCTCCTCATCCTTCCTTCCTTAACTGTCTTCCTTATTCACTCCTTTATCTGCCACCATCAACCTCATCTCTCCCCCTCCATCCCTTTGTCAGTGCAGCTTTCAAAAAGAGTTCCCATCTTGGGATCTTGACAGCATCCTCCAGACAGCCACCAGCCCCCCAGAGGGATTTGAACCGCGGAGAACTGTGACGGGTATCTGCCAAAAACTGTGTGACACCCTTTGAGTGTTCTGTGGGTGCTCTTTGACGGGCTGCACTTGTATGACTTTCATGTGGGTGCATGTGTGTCTCAGATAGAGCAGGGGAACTGTGTGGGTCTACAGAGAGATTTTTTTAATATAACAATGAGCTGAGATTTAAATAGATTTTAACGTCTTAGTTTTTGTAATTTATTTTTGTTTTATCAGTATACAATGACAGGTGTCTTTTTTTTGTGACCACTCTAATTTAATGTAAACATTGTGCAACAATAAGACTTACAGTTTCAAGCTAGTTTTGATTTTATCATAGTGTTATTTAAAAAAAATATATATATAGCAGTACTAAAACAGATCAGTGACAGCCCAAGCTACACCTGTTTTATTGGTTGAACACTGTGAACATTTAGTCTATTGTTTATTTGTTTATTTTTATTAATGAATAAGATGGAAAAGGTGCATCTTGCATCTTCAATTCATAATAATATACAACAGAGAAGATTCAATAAATTACATAAATAAATATAAAATAGTTTAAAACAAAAAATGTAATGACACCTTTATGCACAACTATGCAGGGATGAAATAAAGAGAGACATCACATCCATATGCACACACACACACACACCTTCAGTGTAGTCACCCTGTCAACCCTTCCAACAGACTGTCTGTGATCTGTTAAAGTCCAGACACACACACACACACACACAAACCCTGTCTCAGTGCAGTCAGCCCTCCATCAGGGGACGGCTGTAGTCACTGCTACCTAGTTAGGAGATGTTTTGACAGGAGTCGGGGAGCTTTGTCTGCAAGGAAGCAGACAGTAGCCTGGGTGGGGAGGGTGGGGGGATCCTCCAGTCCACAGCTCCAGGGGATTTACTGTATCACCTGTCCACATGAGGATCCACTGTGGCCTTTTATTGCTCTGTCTCACAGGCTAGATTCACCAGGCAGTTTGAAAATATTTTTTTTCTGAGCTCATCTCATAAATGAGAGGTTTTTATTGTGTCCTCAAGTCAGTTATATCTGGTATTGTTGCAGAATGCCAACATTGTTTTTCAAATGATGGGCGACATGGTGGCGTTATTTCTTCTTTAGCTGTTTCTTATGATTTTGCAACAGTTGAAGTCTTAATTTCTCCATTTATTGAACAAAAAAAAAAAAAGCATACTGCAGCAACATTATTGCTGACATTTAACAAAAGCTCATCGCTGCTGCCTACCTAAGCAACCCAACCGCATAGACTCACAGAAGACAGCTAGTGACAAATTGTAAGCTTTTCCACTTTACAACCCCGTCTTCACTTTACTTCAAGAACCAATTTCCCCCTGACTCACCAAGTCCTGCTGAATTTCCACCTGTTAACGGTGCCCGTGGTCGGCACAATGGGGAGATCGGGCTGCATCAAGTTGAAAGACAGGAAGAAGTGAAGGGGGGGAAAGCAAGAAAGAGGAAACGTCTGTACACTGCTGGTGTTATGGGTGTTTCATGGTGGGCCTCCTTTGAAACGTTTGTGTGGAAGTGACGCAGGATAGTCTTTATGCGTGTCTGTAATGCCTGGTGGTGTTCTCAGCTGCAGCTGGTTCTGTGGAATCTGTTGGTACCCAGGATTTCCTTTAAGATGACTGCAGGACTCTGGAGATTTCAGCCAACAGATGTGAAGTTTAACAGCTTTACCATCTGTTTCACCACGAGAGGTTAACTGGAAGTAAATTTTTGAAGTGAGAGATATTAGATCTACAGATATTCTGAGCAGCTGAGAAGGCATGAATATTTTTTTTGTGGTTGAGCTAAACCACAAGAAAAAATAACATTTTTTTTTTCTATTTAAGTGAGAATAACCAAATAATAAAGCTAAATCATAAGAGGAAGTGTTATCTGGGAGAGAAAAGGCAGCTTAGACATTCTGCCTCTTGTAGGTAGTCATACTTGGCCGTGTGTGTGTGTATTTAAGCTGATTAACTGGTCTGGTGAACTTCAAGATCAAATAGGAAAAGTAATCATTGAATAAGAAAGATTTCCAAAATCACTATAGCTCCTGTCCTCATTTGACTTCAAAGTTTGTAAGTTGCCACACTTTGGCTCTGTGTACCCTGTGGCTTTATTTGGGTCCACTGAGTGAGCTTTGGCTTTGTCTCGGCTCATCCTCTAGAGAAGTATGTGTTAACCACATATTAGCATGTGTGAGGGGTGGTAATGATGTTAGAGGACCATTCAGAAACACTTGTGAGCTGTTATTATTGTTGTCACTGTCACTGTGGTTAATTGTGCTTTGTTTTGGAGCAAAATTCCTAAGTAAATGGAAGCAGCAGAAATCAGTGGAGCTTCATTCAGACTGACAGTAGCACCGTGAAGCCTCATAACAGGCAGAATTGTCAACCCATTACACCGGGTTCCATCTTAATCTGACATTGCCTCCACTGGAACTGATTTACTTGACGACCAATTATTTGAGACGACGGTATGTGTATATGTGCATCGCGATGCCAATATACTGGTTTTACTGGGGTTTTAGGAGTGGAGTGGAGCCAATTAAAAACAAAATGCGATGTCAGGCTGTATTGTAAAGACATGCGGTCTGTGTAATAGCAGCGTGTGTCTTGTCTATAGCGGTAGCGATTGTTGTTATTATTGAACTGGGTTCCTGCATACAGCTTGACAATGGCTTGACAACAGGAAAATCAGCCAGTCCCAGGCAAACACTGCAGGAAAAATACAGCCCCCTTATTCATTTGGGTAAGAGTACTGCAGTGACACAGGGAGGGTGCCCGCAACGTCCAACAAAAAAGTTGAATTGACACTTGATAACTTTCCAGACTTGTAAAAATCATGTCTCATAGTATTATAAACCAAAGTGCCTATTTCGGTGTCTGAAAAGCCTTTAGATTGATTTATCTTTGACTCAAACACACACTTCTAGAAATTTTTGAATGTCCCACTGGTACCCGAATCAGCATGCATCCACCAACAAATATATATATATATATATAAACAGTATTTATTTTTTCAGTATTCCAGTGTGATAAAAGCTCAAGGTCTCAACTGTCAAAGAGAACACTCAGCTTAGCCTTTAAAGTTAACAAAAATAAATCCAAGTTTTTTTTGTGTGTTGTCATCTTATTTTAGCTTTAGAGGCAGAAATGGGATTTTGTGTTTTTCCTTGTGTTTTTGCACAAAATCTGAAATGTTGTTTTGATGTTCTTGATAACATGTCCTTGCCTCCAAAAGCTACTGTATATTGAATATTTCATGAAGTCAGTGTGTAGAGTCCCAGTTTTTAAATGAACCAGCGCTGCACTTCAGCTCCACTCTCAAGAGGAATGTGTTTGGAAAAACAAATGATTTGCTCTGGTTGCAGCTATTGTACAAGGCATGATTTGGTAACTGAAATGCTTTGGAGATGAGACTACACATGAGTCACCATATACTAATTTGACATTTTTACATCTTTGTCAGGAATAAAACAAAAAATGTTAAACAAAACCAGTGTATTTTCACATTTTGAAAACTATCTCTTCTGTAGATATTAGCTGCCACACTTAAAATATGACTGTCTCCTTGTTAATAAAAAGAGAATTCAGTGTCACGTCATATAAACATTTGTAAAAAAGTAGTGATATGGGTGGTTTAAGTGCAGATTTGAGAGGGCTCATGTTATGATCGAGGTTTTGCCAAATTCCAGCCTCTGCCTGAGCAGCCTCCTTGGCACCTAGGACACACATTACCATGGCAATCGTACATCAGACACTCTCTCTTTCTCTCTCAAAATTGCCTGCCGTCACAAGATGCCTCGAGTCTCATTTTCCTCCGATGCAGCCCCGAAACAGAGGGAAAAGGGCCCCCTACCTCCTGATGGTAATGGATCCTAATTTGACTTAGATTATGATTTATCAGATGCTGCTGATGTTTCCGTCGGCCGGCATTATACAGCTCTCTGAAAATTGGAGCCATTACAAGTGAGACGTCCATTCGTCACTCCCCAGTCGCCATGACAGAGAGAGAGTGCCATATGAGCTGGACCATGATGCCTGCCCCAGAAATTAGACTGCTCCAATTCGATTTTCTTTTTCTCTCTCAACATCATTCTCCCTCCCCTCCCCTTCACTTATCCCTGCTCTCCTTCCTCGCCAGTCCAGGCTACACCAAAATTCTTGGAGATATGCATCAGTCAATCCCTTACCTTTCTCACCAAAACTGGGATTGGAATTCTAATTTAGCCTCGCTCTACTTATTTCCTGCAACTGCAATCACTCTCAGCCACAATCGAAATGTTATCTCACCATTCCTTTCTCTGTCGCGTCCCCCATTTCCTTTTTCTGCCTTCAAGGGTGATCCATTCTGCTGTCATAGAAGAGATGAATCCTTTTCTGTGGTGGCTGTGAATAATGCCACACTCAGACTATCCCCTTCCTAATGTACAGATCATTGTGGCAGCTAGCTAATGTGGGCTGCATTGTGTGATTCAGTCTTTGATACATACAGGTTTTTGAGTCTTTCGGTCTTCATGGATCTCATGCATCCAATAGCTTCAAAGTCATTATTAGTCATTACAGTTATTTTTGCCCTATATCCTCCAAATCTGATGTGCACAATTTCCTCTGCACTGCAGTCTGTGTCACTGCTGAGTCTGCTATTGTCGTGGGGAGTGGAGGTCTTCACGTTTCCTCTCTCTTCCATCGGATTCTATTTTGCCCCTCTGTTTGGATAGGGTCAAATTTTTCTTGGTTCTCTTTATGATCAGATCTGACTGTCCTCAGGTCCTTTTCGTATTGAGTTTTATCTTTAAAAAAAAAAAAATCCAGTTAACCTGGATGGTGTGACACATTAGACCTTCTAGTTCCACCCACCACTGTGGAGACACCTTTGGTGGTGGATGGGTACTCTACTGTGCCATTTTTGATGTCCAAAAAGTTCAGGAAAATACCCGCGACTCCTCCATGGTTCCTTAGCTTTTTAGTCAATATTCAGCCATATTTGTTGACTTTGTGAGGAACATTTGAATGGGTTTAAACTGACATTAAACTGGCCACTGGAGTCTCCGGTTTCTTGAGAACCACTGCTGAACCTGAAATGTTTTAGACTCCATTTTTTCCTCAACTGTGAAAAAGTAGAAAGAATATCTTAAGTGAAACTGCCAGCAAGAAAAGACAAGAGCCAAAGAACTTGTGCAAATGTAGTTTTGGATTCAGACTGAACTTTAATCATGAGTGTGGAAAAGTCAGGTCTTGTTATCAATGTTTAGTTTAGCTCAGACCTCATAAAAATGTAAAAAAGAAAGTTGGACTCTTTAATGCCTCCGTAATCCACTGCTGATAAGACGGCGCACTCACCCTGCTTGTTTGAAAATCCTCTCCTCTTCCCCTCACACACTTTTCATCTCACACTTTGCGTCCTTAAACTTGACCAGTAATTTGCACAACCTGTAGAGAAACACTGCTCTTGTGGGTACAGGCAGGTTGAAACTAGTTTTCGCTTCTCTGCAGAGTTGTTAAAGCACCACTACAAGTTAATGGGCTAGAAGAGCCTACTTTACGGCCATGTTGACACAGAAAGGAATAATTACTTGTGTGCGATGCTGGCTGTGGTAAAGCCATTAACTCAGAAGACCCTTTATCCAAACCTTGTTGCCTGGTTACAGTTTCCCCAGATGACTGAATGTGCTGAATCATGGTGATCGGCTATGAATCATAAAAACTCATGGCCTGCAAGCATTGGTTTTGATTGGTGGGATCATAACAGCTCTGTGAAGCTCAGATATATTACAGTAAGTGGCTTATCTGACAGCACAAATCTGTCTATTGACTGATTGAATGGTGTGGTGTGATAAATGCCGTCTCCCGTTAACCCTTCAGTCAGTGTCTGTGTGTGAGGGGGAGAGAGAGCAATGAAGGTAGGTGTGATAGAGCCTGAGAACGTGTGTGTGGGTGTATTTATCGGTGTATGAGATTAATAGAAAGAGGGGACGAAGACAGACAATTGAAAGCTGAAAGAGGAACGAATCTGTTTAGTATTTGTGAACAAGTTGCAATTTCTCAAACCTAAGAGAGAGAACACATTTGTTAGACGTATTCTTGAGTTGAGTCTCCATCCCTCCGTCTTCTGGTTTTACCTGCTTGCCTTTATTATGCTTCCCTAGGAGATCATCATCTGTCAATGATGGATGGGTTTAGGCACTGTTTTGTCACCGCTACATCAAAGCGCTACTACTGTGATAGCATGTTAGATTGGGAGCCGTTAACATGGATAAGATCAGATATCCATTTACCTATTTAGCATTTCAATGTAAGGAAGGAGGGAAGGAATTTAGTGGGTGAGACGACGAAAAAGCTTGTTTTTAAGGAAAATCAGTATCATAGTAAAGAATATTATAACAAACTGCTGCGGCAGATTGCAGTAGTTAGCTTCCAATGTCTGTACTATTGGAAGACAAATTTGACCTTGGTAATAAAAAGATAAATAATGGTGATAATAATAAACAACAACTCCTCACAAACAAAATAGCTTACCATTGCTACCAAAATGGTCCATATGAGCAACTTCTATTGGTAAGGATTTGTTACGTAACTAAAACTAGTTGGTAAAGGTTAGGAAACCTGGTGTCATGGTTGATAGAAACCAATGTTGAACTTTGATTGGACTATAGGATGCAAATTGGTTTCCTATGTCAAAGTCAGACACACAACCCCAACCTCCTCCCCATGGCGTTTTGCAGTGCTATAATGAACGTCAGTCTACTTTGCTACTTAGGGAACACAGTTATTACTCTTACAACTGCATGAGGGTCATTTATCAGAGAAGCATCAATTATATTTTAGATATTTGGGGGGGAAAAAAGACCAGTGCAGTGTGGAGAGTCTCAAGTAAATGCTGGTTCAGTGGTTAACCATGTTACTGCAACAGCAGGTCATTCATCAGTGGAGTAGCCAGCTATGACAAAAGACATAGTTTACTCAGATTAATGTAATTTCAAATTGCTTGTATAACAGAGTGCCATGGCAGACTGTTGTTGAGCAGTACATGTGATCTTGTAGTATTTTCCTCTGAAAAGAGATTAGATTGAACACGATCTGCAAATGATTAGATCGAACACAATCTAGCCTCATTTTAATCCGGAGTTCAATCTCTGAATAAATTATAAAGAACGAATTGAAAGCATGTGTAAAGAAATGGGATCGGAGCCCCTGCTAAACCACATGTGAAATGCCCCTGCAGATATTACGGTGACATATTCAAATGTGGCTCCACTGCAGAAACCAATGGGGGATTTGAGTAATGAAACTAAAATGGTCCACATAGGACAGCATGCTCCCCACCTTCGTTAAAAGTAGGGCAGGATTACAGATATCAGCAACACAGTCCAATTTATTTGCTTGTAACCAAGCGGGCCAACATCGATACGCTCATGTGTGCAAGCATGAAATTGGCCCATGAATTAAGAGGAGGCATATTGCTGTGTGCCACGCCAGTATTGCCTCCAGTGGCGCCACAGCTTGAAATTCAAGACCAGTTACTCATCTTGCTTTAAATGTGTGTGTGTGCGTGCGTGTACGTGCATACATTAATATCGTTCAAATATTATATTACCATCTCTGACATTTCTGACCAGCAGTGCCCCTGGAAAAATAGAGATGCCTTATAAAACTGAAAACCAATTAAATTCAATCCGTTCCGTTCCGTCGATGGATTCCAATGTTTACTGTCTGCTTTGCACAAGTGTTGACACCCTGTGGGATTGCTAAGGCTCAGAATGAATGCTACTGTAAGTTGCGGGACGGGATTTGTGTGAGGGTTCATGTGCTGCATGAAATTAATCATTTTTAGAAAAGGGGCTTACAGTTAGATTGAGGAAAACAAGTGAAATGTTTCTTTCCCAAACACTTTCCATCCCTTTTGGGATAAAACGCAGTGAGTTTTTAGGCCGTGTTTCAGATCATTTCAAACTCTTAAAATAAAATTTCCAGTGACTCATCGCACACTACCATGGGTTATGACTAATGTCAATTTATAATGTGTAATCAAATCAGCCTACGTTTCTCTACGGAGCTTTGGTTGTTGGTTGTTGCCCAGTGACTTTTCCTCCTACATTTCACTAACTCAACTGAAGTGCCATTTTTCTCTCCTACAACACACATTAAGCTTGGCATGGCCTGTCGGCACTGCGCCAGTGCTCTGCCCTCTGAGAAGAGAGCAGTTTGATCCGAGCCTGCAGCGAACGTGCAGATTGTGTCCAATTCGGCCTGGGTTACAGAACGTGTTAGCTCGGTTCATTAGCCTCTTAACTTCCCTGTCAACACAAGCTCCAACATGGAATAGGAAAGTCTGCTCGGGCTGTTTATCTTCCTTTGCATACCAACTCATTTGTTTAGGCTGTTTGTCAACATGCAGTTCCTCTTTATTCTTACTTAGTCGATTGACATTATGAGGCAAATGCCAGGGAGTTGATAATGAGTTGCTAAGTGTGGAGATATTGTATCGATTTGCATCTAATTGCTGTTTTTCTGCAGATCAATTTGGCTCTATCAGTGTTTCAGGGTTAAGCCCATGTAATCCAGAGTAAAAGCAAGATTGGTTTAATAAGAGCCTAAATGGCCTCAGACACAACAGACACAGTGGCCTCTTGGCCCCTCTAATCTCTCCGCTGCATCAACAGACGCCAGTGAGGCTGTGAGTAGTCAAGCATCTGACCTAATCCTTTTTTAACCTTTATACATCCAAGGAACAACCAACTGAACATGCTTGTTCTTTTTCGGCCAGTCACCCATATGTGTAAACCAACTTCTTTGAAATGATGAAGCATTAGCAAAGTGACAGATCTGGATATTAAATGTAAACCATCAGCCTCCATCTTTGAGTTTTGATTTATTTTTTTGTTTGTATTGTTTTTGTCTAATTGCAGATGCTTAAGTGCCTCTCCCACACCAGTTTATTAGACACCAATTATACAGTTTCCGTCATGAAACATTTGTCAAAAATAACTCGACAAACAAAAAAAGCTCTGCAAATAAAATCTGCCACAAAAACGTCTCCCTTCCTGGAAGTCTTTTATAAGTGTCCCACAAGAAGAAATCAGCACAGAAGGCAGACATTTTATTTAAAAAGTATTGCCCTTAAATCATCATAAAGCACATTAAAACATCAAATGGACTTCATCTTTGGCGTAATAAAAATAACTAAACAAAATATCTCTTCCCTCTTCGGGGAGTGCATTAAACCCACCCGTTTTTCGTGGGTAATTGTGTGCTTTAACATGACTCTACACAGAGGTACATAAACTTGACACAACACATAAAGTTCAACACTAGATTCAGGCAGTTTAGATTTGCACTATTCATCAACAGACCGTTTTTCTTTACATCTTTATCGAAATATTAAAATTGATGTCAAAATATTGCACTTGCATCTGTTTTGAAATATACTGAAAAGGTAAAAACCATTAAATTAAAGATTTCAGTTTTGCTAGTCCAAGGGTGTCCATGCAAAATGTCCCAAATGAAGACCTTTTTAGTAGTCATCTGTTATTACCAGGAAGCAACATCTATTCCAAATTTTTGTTTGTGATTGCTCGAGGTAGCAGGCCGATCTTTGCGGCTTTGCTGCAGCAGATAACAGGGACTCTGCTACACAACAGCACACAGATGGAGCGTTAGCCGCTAGCACAAGTTAGCGAGGGCATCAGTCTCCCGCCTACTTGTCAGTGAGCCTTCGATCAATAGACCTGGATTATCATCTTCAGCATCTCAGTTCATTTTTCAGAGCAGAGAAAGGCTCCACCAGCTGCTCTCTCGTTGTCACAGGATGTAGGGCCTAGTTCCCCCATCTGATAAGATTACAGAAACTAACCGCCACAGCTGCTGTGTTCAGGGGCAACACGTATTCACGACATGCACTGTTTTCTTACTCTGCATATCGCTACATCAGTAAATGTTTATTTAAAAGGCTGCCGAGCTAGTCAGTACAACAGTCACATTCGAGATGGGAATCCCATGACTACCCATGCTTAATTAAATGTGTAATTAAGATGCTGGTTTTAATTAAAAAATATATTATTATGAGTTAAGGAATATTGGCAAATGAAATAGATAGGCTATCACAGACTACAACCCAAGTATTAAGAACAAGGTGCAATTTTATTGGAATCAGCAACTGTTAATTAGCATTAGGGCAAAATACTGTTGTTCTAGAGATGAAGTAGACTCTGATAAAGTTTAAGAAACACTGACTTGGCTGGCTTTGTTAGCTTTGTTAATTGTCCTTTACACAGATCTGAATGTATACTCCACGCTCGGGGTGATGCTTTCATCTGTGACTTTGAAGTGCAAACCAACAATGCTGCTCTTGTATCGTCAAGGTCACGCCACTTGTAGCCACTCGCCACTCGTGCCCTCGTCACAAAAAAGATGCCAGATCCACTTGAATCTCTTCACCGTTTGGGCTTCGGCTCTTTGCTGTGCTGCACATGATCAGATGGTATTGGTGGGCAAGCTGGTGTCAAGTGGGGTTGAATACAGCCATTTCTTATTTACTGTCTAAAACCATACTGAAACCCGTAGCTTTGCATTCATTTCAAGGGCACATTGATCTGCTAAACGTCACCAAGCGTACAGTTGCTGGTAGGTCTGAAGGATGCTCCTATAGGAATGGGAAGAGCAGCCTGTGTGAATGACACCATTCATTTCTAATCCACAGGATTAGGACTCTGTCCATCAGCTGCCTCCGTCACTTACTGTGCATTGCCCCACAGAGGCCTTGCCTCTTACTATTGGCATGCTTTGATTGGGATCCGTGGAAGCAACGTCAATGTCATGGGGGATTTTGAAGTGACAGTACAGATCTGATAAATCCTATTAGTTTGGAGTTAGGTCCAATTTGGACCACTTCCTTGTCTATGACAAATGAAGCAAAGACGTCCAGTGGCTGTATTTAATTGCTTCGATCTTGCTCTCAAAGCTTCTTTTTTTTTAAATCTGTGTTTTAACATGCGCCTTTAGAACATATTGTGGCTTTGTGGTTCTGATCTGGTAACAATGCAGACCTCAAATCCTACAAAAGCCTAACCCTTTCCACTCCTCAAGGATTCCTGTTTATAATAACCCTAGGTCTTGAATTCATGCTTCACGCTGTCATTCCTATCAGAAAAAGTAACATTGTACTCACCAACGAGTAGGTATCGAGATCCGGTCACTCAGACCACATTCAGAGGTGGTCCAGGATGTACAGTCAGGTACATACTGTATGTATTTGGACAGTGTGAACTGATATACTAAGAGCTGTCCACTTCTGATTGGATCACCCAAGATGCATGTTAATGCCAGGTATGACGAGCCTCTTTAACAACCCTTCAGTTAAGCCAAACTGGTCAAATCTATCTTATTCTCAAAGTTTCTTTTTCTCTGTTTCACAATTCTACAGTAGAACGTAGTGCAGCAATGCAGTTTTTTTAGTTTTTAATCTTCCCACAATGCAGACGTGTCTTTCAAAACTCCTTCCTTCCCAGGCCAAGACCGAGACAGACAGCTTTTCAGGAGGCACGCCCAAGCATCAAAGGCAGGGTGCATCTCAGCGTAAACCAGTTTGCTGGCAGCCCAGCCAGAAAGCCATATTCCTGTTATTGCGTCCCAGAGACACTCCACTCAACATAGCCACACAGTGACCTTTCATCCCCATACAGCAGTTCCAGATATTGAGTGAGCCTGTGCACAGGATGAAGCTCATCTCACACTAAACCAGCCCGTCATTCATCCCTGTCTGTGGGTTTTTTGGCAGAACAGTTGTAGTGTAGTGTTGCTCATTCTTTGATTGATTTACAGTGTTTTGTCAGACTAGAGGATTGGAGATCTTTGATCCCTTTATTTGAGTTTATGTTCCATTCAGTCCCTTGGGCAGGATTCTAGTATATGTGATGTACTTTTGATTACAGGATTGAGCGACTATCTCAAGAGGGAACATCTTTCATCTGACAAACATTGGACTTGAATTATAACTGAATTACTCTCATTAAATTCTTCACACTGTGGACAGACTTGATACACGGCAAACTAAGAAATACATTTTCATCTTTTTGATGTAACCACATCTGTTTACAAGTTACTTGCGATCACATATGAGCCTTTCTGTTGAAACTGGCTTTGAGGCCTTGACCCATAGCCAGAGGGTCACACATGTACCGCCTATCAGGTCAGCTGTGTTCTAAAGAGGCCAAGCGGCTGTGTTACATATCACGGAGATTAGGAGGATCACATATGACAGGTTCCTGGTGTTTAACAAGGCCGTCTGGCTCTGGCTTTTCCATTGTGTGTGTCTGGAGTTAATAGCTGGCTAAGTTGGTGGTGCTGCTGTGTTTTATGTTCCAGCATTATAATCCTACTCTGCGGTTGTTTTGTGATGGATGAAGTTAATTCATGCAGTTATTAAAGTACTACTATGTCTAGATGTAGTCATACTTCAACCTCATAAAGATAAACTGATGTTCTAGTAGGTTTAAACTGTCATAGCCTCACTAATAAGGATGGGTTTCATTTATTCTTTTCCTGATTTTATTTCTGTGCACATGATTTTTAACAAGTGTATTTTTGTGTCTTAAAATCAGATCCCTCAGCAAATTCCCTCAACGGTTCTGAATTTTATGCTGACCTTAAATTTTTCCTACGTAAGCAGAAAAAGGTTTGCAAAACCAAACTTAGGGGAGCTTCATGACTGGAAAGAGTTGCAGGTTTGACCTTTTGGGTTTTGGAGATAAGACCGTCCCCAGGAATTTCCTGGCAGAGTTAGAAAGTTGAAAAGTCAAAGCTTGGAGTCAATTTTCCCCCGCTGGTCCTTCATTCACCATCCGTGACACTTCTATTCACACACACTGCTTGAGAGGGGAAATGTGTTAATTACTCTTCTCGGTAGCAAGCCATATATATTTAAATCT
>JBBPCS010000393.1:11965874-11979912 GCA_037974645.1 Hollardia meadi | reverse complement strand
TCTATTCACACACACTGCTTGAGAGGGGAAATGTGTTAATTACTCTTCTCGGTAGCAAGCCATATATATTTAAATCTTAACTTAACTTAACTTAACTTAAATCTAACTTTTTCTGTCCTCTTTTCGTTCGTTACGTCTTATATTTCTTTCCATTTATGGGGGCTGAGCTGTTGCTTTAGAGAAAGATTTCTATATATTAAATGTATATTTATGTACAGTAGCCCTTATTTACATACTTCACGTTTTACACGTTTTTTTACCGTTTGAATACCTGGAATTGTTTTGATACAGAACAGAAAACCTGGAAAAACTGGCTACACTAATTTACTTATTTCATGTATGTTTAGACAATGTTTAGATCTTCTGGAAGAGTCTCGAGTGTACAAATGGAACGTTTTAAATTCATAATCAAAACCATTTTGATTGCCATGTACACCAAATCTATGAGGTTTCATCTCTTTGAAATTTCATTAGTAACCCATATATAATCACTGGACATTTTAGGCTCAATAACATCTAATAAAGTGCAAATATTTTTGAATGACCAGGCAGCTACAGTGCATTTGTTCTGTATACCATAAGAAGGGTACACTGAAGGCAGCACTTTTGTGATGTAAACACTGCAGGGCTGCAACAGACAATAGCAGTACAGCAGTAGAATGATATGAGGCCAGAAGAGGTTTGTGTTTTGGTTCTTCTCACCGTTCACCACCAGTCTTTGTTCGTTCTTATGAATAATACATCAGAGGCACATTAGTTTGATTCATATTTCTGTTGGCTCCGCTGTAAGCCCGCTCTCGGCTCTGCCCTCACTTATCTTGTTTTACGTTTTATCTGGGTTGAACGTATCTGGGTTGTTTTTCTAGTGTCAACAGTGCGACAAATCACATTGGACTTTAAAGAACTCCATCCTGCAGGCCATTTCTGCCTGCGCTCATGAAACCAGGTCACTTGTTCACAATGGACCTCACAAACTCATCTATCTTTTCTCTCTTCCCAGTAACCGGCTAGCCCCTAGCAACCATGACCGGATACAGAGGCTGAGGCAGGAGTTCCAGCAGTCCCAGAGCGTCCCGGACGACCCCGATGACCGCAGGAGGACCTATAGCTTCGAGCAGCCCTGGGTGAGTGTCTAAAATGACAGGAGCCTGTAAGTCAAAATCCACTATCGGGCGGAGAAGATGGCCCGACCAGACCAGACCAAGCCTGTGAACGTGTAACTTCAAATGATAGCCTGAGGAGAATGCTACCAGTGTTAGCATCCGAAAGTACCTGTGGCTAACTGGAGTATGGTGCTAACCATCACTAACCCCACTACTACCAGCCATGAACAAGACTGATGATGTCACCATGTCCCCACCTTATATCCATTAACGTCCATGGGCCTTCCTGGCTAATTGTGCTAATGCTAACACCCTGTTCAACCACCTGCATGCAGGAGTTTGCACATCTCCTGACGCAACCACCACTAACCCCACCCACCTGTCACAACCTCCTCTACTCATCCATCGTCCCCGTTTCTGTCTGTCAGTCATCCACATGGACTCGCCCGCCAACCTCATGGACTTGTCTTCACCATGTTTCTGTGTGCGGGGGTCTCATTTGTTTTAACTGTGCCTTTTTACAGTTTAAAGGTGGTGTTGTGTGCATTTTAACTGGCATTTATTTAACTCAAAGCTACATTGGCTGAGAAGAGGGATAATTAGTGCATCCTGAAGCAACAAGGGGTAATAATGAGCGAACAAAATGAATGCCTTCAAAGTTTTTTGGGGTGATGAAATCACTTGTCATATTTTTAGTATTTATTTTAGTCCCCCCCTCCCCCGCTACCTTGCACCGCAACCCAAGTGTACTTGGTTTTTACATGATTTTGAATAACAAATTGTGATTATATGAACAGTCAGCTGTAGCAGATTTTAAATCTTGAACAAGATTTTAATACTTTTTTTTCTCTAATTCATCTCTGTGTAATGTTTATTATGTTATTGTTTTACACGCCAGAGGAGTAATTTTCACCACATTCCTTTATCTAGTTTGGGACAACACACATTTTTGTTTTTGATTTCACACGTATTCTAACACAGCCTATTCTAACGCATCAGAGCACAAAGGTAGCACAAATGTGTGTCCAGTGTCCCAAACTAGACATCAGGTGTGTTGTAAATTACATCCTTGACAACAAATAATATAAATCTTCCTTGTTGGTTGTTTATCTACGCAAGGTAATTTTGCACACACAGTTGTGTTTTTTTGTACATGTCTGTATGAAGTCTTTTTACTGCTGGTGTCTACACTACAATTTCCCACTGTAGCCTTGTCCAGTCTTTGGTGTGCAATGGGAGAATTTGGTTCTATGATTTCTAATTTGGAATGAAACGATAAAGTGAGCGCTCACGAACCAAATCATCTGTGCTCTGGCCTGTCCTTTCTAGCTGATAAATCCAATAAAAATGTAAAGTTTTGTTTTGCATTTGGCAGTATTAAGCGGAGTCGTGCGTTTTAATGGGTTTGACAGACTGGTGCACATTCCTGCTTGCATTGCATGGTAAAAGCAGGACAGTGTGGGAAAGAAGAGCGCAGGTCACTTCTCCTTTTGTCTCGAAACAACCGAGCATGCTCTCAATTAAAGAGCTCAACAATACTGCAGTATTATGTTTGTTTACATCAACTGCAGCGCGTTCGCCATTGTCACAAGTCTCATTTTCCCATGAAAACTCCGTGTTAGATAACCCACACTCTAAAAGTTAAGGATTCCCTGGTTCCCAAAGAGAGCTTTTGAACATTTTAGCTTTCTTTACCAAATTAATATGTTCACATTAATTTGTGGGAATCCCTGAAAACCATTTTATTAAATTAGCATCTTGTATGTAATGGGGTCAAATCACTATTATCTGCCAAAGGTTTTCTCACTGGTTTAAATGTCAGAAATATCCTCCTTTAAATTTCTGGATTGCTTGCTTTGTTAGCCTTGTTAGAAAATCTTCTGTACAAGTGTAGATAAGATACCCGAGTTTTGGTTCTGACAAAAAATTCTACATTTTACTATACCTTAATTTGAGCAGTGTGTAAATGTGTTTCCACAAAGCAAAACTGTGAAATGTTGTGTAAGCGCAAGCAACCGAGAACTTTGCCTGACTGAAAACACTTCAAAATTAGCAAAATTCAGACTGAAATCAAAGACTGAGTAAACAAGGTTATAAATCTGACCAATCTTTGAACTCTGACATTTGTTACTCGACAGTGTTTGGCACTCGATTCTATCCTAGCCTTCCCTTTATATTCATGTTGCTTTTGTACTTACTCCCGAATATTAAATGTTACAGATAAATACTTCATACTTAAAACCAAGTTTTAAGCTGCTTTAACTTTGGGATCATCCAGGAATCCACGATAGTTTCAGTGTGAGGAACCCTCTAATGGTGTTTTTAAAGCCCCTTTACTTGTCAGAGTGTAGCTCACTCTCAGGCTTGCTGCAGTAATTGCCTGTTATTAGACTCATGCCCTGGCCATACTGGTGGGCCATATGGAAAACGGGAGAATGTGTCTTTGAAATTCAATTACCTCCCCCCATGCATATATTGCATTTTGTTGCTTCATCTGAGTGATGTGTTGCAAACCTCAAGGAGCCAGTGTCCTTTTTCTTAATTTATCTGCAGCTGCCCCACTTAGACTCTATGCCAGGACAACGCCGCTCGTGAGATCTGCTTGCATTCATAACGCTGTTTTTTTTATATGGCAGAAAGAAGACTGTATGATACAAGCAAATGGCAAACAGATCAGATAAATCTTAAGTAGGTTTACAGAGTATAATATCGATTGTTCAAAGTCATTTTCCAACCAAAATGTGAGTTTTTGTGTTTTATATTATTGTAAATGGAATTTCTTTACTTGTTTTTGTCCAACAGTCCCAAAACCAAAAGACATCAGCTTGGACTCCCAGAAATTATGATGGACATTTTTCAGTATTTTGGGACATTTTCTCAATGATTAATCAATTTATCTACAATCTAGAGATATTAATTGTTATTAAAAAGCGTCATGAATTGCAGGCCTACTCCATTCAGAATTCTCTGTTGCTCATTCAGTGGGAAGTGACTGCAGGACCCAGTTAGTGTCACATCATACCAATCAGAACAGCCTTTTGGAAGCATTAATCATGTTGTTGTGCACCTTCCAGCCAGGCTCAGACACTCAAACTCCGGCTCACCTTTTCATGACACCCCTCCATGAAGTGAACAGTTGAATCAGTGAAATCCATCCTACGGTTTTCACCCTGTGTGCTTGATTGGCCCAATTATCCATTTTCAATACAAGCCGTTTAGCCACATGACTTTCGTCAGTATAATATCTCTTTTTTCCGACGGGAGCGCTCTTCTTTTTCACCATGGTTTGGGGAGGATTGTGGGTAACGTGGTCTAATTCCATCATGATGACTGATGCCCGCTCTCCCGGTAGCACCCCGCCAGCTTTATTGCACTCATTTATACCACTCCTCATTCACTTTATGGTGGGGGGTGTAGAGAGGGCATAATGTTGCCTCTTGTGTTTTACTGTAACATTTTAATACTGCTATTATCTGCATACCTTTAGGGTATTTTCCCCTTTCGACTCAACAATCAGTGTGTTCAATCAGATGATTTGAAACATTCCGACTGCAGGAATATTCAACACTCCTAAACCGCCAACGGTTGTTTTTTTTCTCTCCATGTGAACAACATTATGACTGTAATTTACCCGCGGGTAATTTTCGATGCAGCTGTGGAATAAGGATTGCTCGTCCCTCCCTCTCAGTCGTCCGCCAGCCTGTCCTTATTGCCGGCCGATCAGCAAGGCAACGCCAGAGATGATGATTGCCTCGGCTTCATTTGGTTTAAAGGGGAGTGTCTCTTTAGCACTCCTAATCGTTTTATGGACTTCCCACCAACTGATGGTCCACAGTGCTCCCGCCAAGCTTTCAATACGTTGCACAGCCATAAAAGTAATTTGATTGCTTTGTGTTACGACTGATCTGCACACAATAATTGAACCCACATCGCTAATGAACATCAGAGGAGCAGTAGGAGTTGTGGTGCAAGTGTGGGCTGGACCTTGAGGTGTTGCATGTGTGTGCGTGCACTCTTGTACATCTTTTTCTGAGAGAGCCAATTTTAGACTGATTTACACACTGTGATTAAATTTTGTCCGGTCCTCACTTTTTTGAAAGACTTATTTTGTTACCGTTAGCTTTAGGTGAAGCTTTTGGTTGAGCAATAATGCTTAAGATAAGGGTTTAGGGGTGAATATGCTTCTAAAGTGGCAGGTAGCATCCAACAATTTTTTAGCATTCTAAAACCGACAACCCGTCAGTGTTGCCCACTTTACCTAACATTTGGCCTCATGTGCAGAAGCGAGAAAATAGGCAGGATTTGAACCCACTCCCAAGCTCACAACTACTTCTGTCTCTATCCAGGTGTAGAGCCGAGTGCAACGCCGTGAGTGCCTTTTCGGCGAAAATGTATGAAATTCAGTGTCATTGCCACCTTTTGAACTATGAATTCTGTGAGACTACAATGACCTCAGACCTTTCAATGACGTAGCGCGCTCGGAGCAAGATCAGGGAGGAAATGGGATGCAGCTAGGGGAGTTTAAATGCTTTTGCATTCAATTTAAAGAAGGTTAAATGCTTTTGCATCAGACATGGACATGCAAACAATGTACAAACTAGTTTAATTTAAAGGCTACTGAATGCCTTTGGGGCTAAGGTGAATAAGGAGAGGCATTAGTATAGGCCTATTTGAATGAATGGCTGGGAGTTTGTGTATGCAGGTATATGTTTTCATAGGATAAATATAATTGAAAATTATAATTTACTGCCATAAAATCATTATGAACTGATGGATATTTACATATCACTCATCATGTCTGTGCCTATAAGTGGACTACCATTTTAAAGGCTTACGTTTGGCACCACGGTCGGTGCCATCTTGTTTTTTCGAGCTCGAAGTGACCATATTCGGACGAGAGGGTGGATATGGGAAAGATATCCTGATTGCATCTGACTCAGAACCCAAGGACACACTGTAGTGGCAACATGTCAATCACAAGGTAGCCACGCCCTAAAGCATACAGATTATTGTCAGTTTTACTCGAAATGGGAGCATTTACAAAATGAGACCATAAACTCGTTAGGAAACAGAAGTAGGGTCATTTTCTCATAAGCTTACATAGAATCTGACTTTTGTTTTGTTTTTTTGCAACCAGTGGAGTCGGCCCCTGCTGGCCATTAGAAAGAATGCAGGTTTAAGGCACATTGGCTTCACTTACATATGTTATAGTCAATGCTATATGCACACGTGCACATACATACCTACGCTAACCTAAAAACCACCACAGGGGGTGTTTATCTGGGCTTTGCTTTGGGAGGGGCAACTGTCACAATGTCAGCAGGTCGAGCGTCGTCTCCTTCATTAACACCCACTAACATTCATCTCGTCTCATCACTGCACCCCTGTTCTGAGACTCCAGCATGGCCCCTCCCTCACTTCCCCTCCTTCTGTCTGTTTGTGTCTCACCTTCATTTTGACCTGAGAAGAGACGAGCTCAGTCTGCCTGCTGGTAAGTGAGCCTCTGTGGTTTGGACCTGGGGGGCGGGTGGAGGGAGGAGGGGGCAATGGGAGATTTTAAGAGGTATCCTGTGTCAGCGACTGCTGCAAGTTTTATTGGGCTACTGTGTGAAAATCCTTGTTCCAGTTGTGGTGATTTTCATGCTTTGAATTTTAACGGAGGGATCATGTTTCCATCGTTTAAAAAAGATTTTTATTCTTTATCAATTTATAAAGATTTTTTGGGGAGGGGGCTTTTTTTGCGATCTAATCAGAATCAGCTCCATAATTTTCTAAACTAATTTAAAAAAAAACAACTTTTTGCTGTACGGTATGGTGATACAAGATTTTCATTTGTTCAAGCACAGACGACACCTTTAATTATACAGTACTCGGTTTTGTGAATGGATTTTTCTGAATCATGATATCTGAGCTTGATTAAACCGGAGTTATCTGAAGATATTGCAAAATATTTTATTTGTGAACATCAGGTTTTCTAAAAGAAAGAAACAGATAATCAGATGTACATACAGTACGTGTGCATACAGAATGAAAATCATTAGAACTGGGGTGAATATAAATTGCCATAAATGAGAAAATATTTTATCATTTAATCTTTATATTTTATGTGTTTTCTCACTTATAAGTGGCGCTCGATGTTTGTGTAAAGGAATGTGGCTCATTTGAATTAGTGGAAAGGATATAGTGAGTGTTTGAATGTGGAGGACAAATTACATGAAATAGACTGATCTTCTAAACACCTCTAACAACCACCCATTCATCACTCAGTCTTGCGTTAGCGCTGCAGGCAGTTCAACATCACGAAAAGAAGAAAAACGGAGAGAAGTCATCAGTATTTATTTCACTCTGGGGGTGCAAGCAGTCGGAGCCAAATCAGCTCTACGAGAGAACAAGCGGCCGTCTGATCAAAAATAACTGTCACAACTTAACACTGGACAATCGGCTGTGTCACCACAACATTGCTTATGCTGTAGCTTCACAAAGTCTTGTTCCTTTTAGTCCCGCAATAAGGCTGGATTGCAGTTGTTAAAGAGCAAAGCATTTTTCCTCTAAAAACTATGGGTCCACTGCAGTCCAATGGAGGTGAATGAAATTTGGTCTGTGGTGCTCACAGCACGGAGTAATTGCTTTTAAAATATTCAATAGTGACATGTTTTTCCCCCCTGAAGATCCACAGACATAACAGTTGTTTTCTTAGGAGTTTCATTGTGTTTTCAGTGAGAACTGTTCAGTTAAATCATTAACCCTTAAAGAATTAATTTAGACATTGAGAGACACTAATATCGGGATTATAAAGGTGGTCTAAATCAGTGGTAAAGTATCCTAAATAACCATGAACCACCTAATGTGTGATATGTACTCTCTCTCTAAATGAACCCTCAAACAAGACATTTCCTCATAGAATCCAAACACAAAGGATCATTGTCAAATAATAACAGACAGATGGACTGATGATGATCACAATGGGGACGGAGTTAACCGAGCTGCCCCCTTGCTGTTTTCAGTCAAACTCCAGCAGCAACGGTCCGGGCGGGTACAGCCAGCCGGGTCGCCACTCGGTGTCGGTCGAGGTTCAGATGCAAAGACAGAGACAGGAGGAGAGAGACTCGTTCGCCCAGGCGCAGCGACAGTACAGCTCCCTGCCACGGTAAGAGTGACGCGCTTGATATGATGTGGTTTGTGTTTGTGGGACATTGTGTGAGTTAGTACATATTGAATGTTCTTGTGTCCGTGCTGTCTCTCTGATATGAAACATGTCCCACTGTGACTCAGTTTGTGTCCGTTTCAGATCTGTAATTTAATATAATGTGCCGTAATGTATCTCAAGAAGTGTGTGTGTGCGCGTGCGCGCGCATACTTGTCTGATTATGCCAGATTCATTGTAATGGCCATGTGACAGTAATGATTGCAGATTACATATATGTAACATCTGAGTAAGAAAAGGGGATTATAGCTGGTCAGTTTCAGACCACAAACCAACACACACACACACACACACACACAGAGCCTCAGAATGGACAGCTCATGTTACCGTCTCACACAGATCTGACATGATTGCTTTCCTCTTCCTTAATGTAATTCCCTTTGATCTGTGTGATATGACTGCCTGTTGTTCCAGGAAGTGCTAGTGTGTGTGTGTGTGTGCGTGTGCGTGTGTGTTGAGGGGTGGTGGCTCCAGGAAGTGACTTATTGGAGACGAGGGGACATTTTTCTTAATGTTAAAAGTCAATATTTTAGGTTTGAAGTGAAGAGTGAACATTTTAATGTATATGGTGAGAGTCAAAAGAAAAATTCTGAATTGTTTATGAGACAAAACCATTTCATTTTAACATTTCAAGAAATGGTATACAATTGTAAATAGTACCATTTATCACCTTGACTGTTTATGTATCGCGTGGTTTCATCGAACATGGCCGCCGTTTGTAACGTGATTTCCTGTTGGTTTTTTGAGGGGAATGCTGAAGCTACAGTTTGAATAATGTCAGGTCAAGTGTATTTATACAGCACGAAATCTTTTCAATCTATACAACATACAAAACCAAATATCCTTATGCCCTCAACCCTACGTAGTAAATGGCGAAGAAAAAATTGAGGTGCACTGGTCTTCCTCAGGGTCAGGAAGCTTTTTCTTGTCCTCCATTGGTTTTCATTCATTTCCACGTTGCTTGAAAATCTCTTTAAATGATGTATTCCTCCCCAGTGGATATCAGGTTTGCAGAAATAATTAACATTTAAAAAAAAGTCCATCTGCATTATTAAACTTTATGTTTATACCGCAATAAAGTAACCATGAAAAAAATAATAATTATATTCATATTCTAATGTGTATAACTGTAAATCCTGCATTTAAAATGGTCAGAAATTTAAAGTATACAGATGCTAACACTGGTGTGCATCTTTTGTAAAAAGTCAGTTCAGGCACCAACTGTCCAGAAGGAAACTGTTATTCAAAGTTATTATTATGTTTTCCTAAGTAGTGTGTAATTACTCACTAAAACTCTCAAACCAAGCGGACCCGTCCTGGTGCACATCATCAGCCTGCACTTGTATAAAACATTAAATACATTATCTTCTATTACTTCACCATCATACTCTAATCCACTGTTATCGACATAAATCCCTTCCTTGATAAATATTGCAGGCAGTTTTGCTGAAAGATTAATGAGCAAGCGTCTCGCTCCAGCAGAGGCAACATCCTGTGGCCACGTCCGCTTCACTTTCCCACTAATTCCATTAAAAAAAAACCTGTTCTGTTTAGATAAACCCTGCTGTAGTATCTTGAGAACACTAACAATTGTTTGATTTAGAGCATAGCAGTGTGTGAAGTCAGAGGCTGAGACGTTTCGCCATCAAGATTGTAGTCTTGATGGGATTCATATGCGCCCCGTGTTGTTCGTGGAAGGCGAAATTCTTCATGATTGTGAATGGAGACGTGATTAATGACGCCAGCATTCCTTAAAAAACGGCTTTCATTTTAGAGAAAGGTCAGTTCCCTTCTGGGCGACCCCCTTTCCCAAACAAGGAGCTGCGAGTGAAAATAAACCGCTGCCATTTGAAACAGTGACAGCGGATGAAGGGCCCTCATATTCATCACCGTCGAGAACCATTGATCTCAGAGCCAAAAGTAATCCCATTACCGAAGGCTGGCTGCAACAGCTGCAGCAGGCATTTGGTCATCAACAGTGTGTGTCTGCATGCATGCATGTGTGTCACAACCACATGTCTATCCGCCCTGCACTACAACCTGTCACTCCGTCTCCCTTTTTTCTCTCAATCTCACTCTGTCACCTTTCCCCCTTTCGTTTTTTATCATCCGTCATGCTTCACAGTGTGCACGCACAGAATACACAACCCTATACATCTTTCTGTATTTACCACACATGTAGATGCTCCCTGTTGGCATGGCATCAGACACAGAGCGAGAGAGCGATCTGGTTTGCATTTCTCAGCAGGGAGGCAGACCAGCTTTGGCCTCTTTGTCAACATATGAAATGAAATCAGATGCCGGGGATGCCTGTCCCTGAAAATTGGAATCACTCAACCGTGTGCAAGAATAAACCCTGGCTATATTCTTCTATCTCATCAACCGGGAAGCGTATCCATTCCCAATTGCATTCAATCTCTGCTGAATAAAAACAAAGGTCTTTTCTATTCTCATTAAGGATTTTTTTTTTCTCCCCTTCCCACTCAAATCCAAACACAGGAATAATACGATTTCTTCACAGCTGGCTGATAAACCTGCTAATTATGCGTGGCTCCGAGTCAAAAGCCCATTGACGTATATGTGTGTTTTCTATTTCTCTCTGTCTGCTCTGGTTTTGCTTTGCCCTCGAGATGAATGGGTGGAGCTGTGGGGCTTGGGACAGTCATGCATATCATATGGGCTCACACACACACACACACACGCACACGCACACAAAGGAAGGGCTGCCACAAACAGGCTAGTCAAGCAGAAATGAGAGGTGATGTCACACATCTGGATTTTTTTTTCTTCTCCTTTCTGGTAAAGGGGCGAGGCAGAAGCATGACAACTAACCGTGCCTTTAAGACACTTGTGTCAGGTGTCAGATATTAGCCTGGGCAAATCCATTGTGGACAAGATGGTCGCCTCATTTCGCGAAAGGTCTGCTGTTACTGTCTGTCAGATCCAATGGTTGTTTCTGTCTGTCTCGAAATGGGCCCTAATGGGCTGGAAGGGGGCTTTGACATGGTTAGGTATCGCTGTATGCTGTTACCGTGGGCTGGTACTTGCCCAGAGGCAGTTTGTGAAGGCTGTAATGGTGCCTCATTTCATTGAATGTGATGCCTTGGCTACCATGCAACTGCCAGTGCTATAGCATTTTTAGAAAACATCCGAACACCAGTGATTCTCCCAAGAGGAAATGCGATTGGAAAAAAATTTTTTTTTGTTTCTGGTGATGTTTTTCACACTAAACCAGGTCACATTATGTGGCTTCAGGGGTTTGAGTTGTGTGTCATGGAGTCATCAAGTGTTTGTGCTCGAGACTGAAAGAATGAGAGAGCGTTTGTTGGCACACATGTGTGATTGTTTGCATCACCTGATTAATGTCTTTTGTGTCAGAAATCCCAGATTCTCAGTGTCACAAATCAGTCATTTAAAAAGCCTCTCAATCATAAACGCCAGACGTTTTCATAATTATCGCTCATATTCCAGTTGACGTTTGTACATGAATTGCCATAGTGTTATAGCTGATGCAGCGTGACTTTCCGAGCTGAAGATTTATGAATGTAATGTAAACAAATGTAGGCGAATCAAACAGGAGTCAGGTATAGCCCACAGCTAACTCACTGACGTATATGGCAACTTGACACTTTGTGTTTTCATCACTTCATTCAAAACAAGTTGATCCCAAAAGCAAATATAAAAGGAATGACAAAACCCATGAAGAGGACCTTTTTCTTTGTTTTACACCATCAATCCCTGCAACACTGACAGTATATAGATATATAGATATTTTTGTCTGTTGAAAACCTGTTGATATACAAGAAAAACAGTCATAAGTTGTGACAGAGAAAAAGTCATGCTGTGTATGGATTTAGGTTTATGTTTGAGGAAACTCACATTTTCCTCTCTCCACACCAGGCAACCCAGGAAGAATCCCAGCTCCATCTCCCAGGACTCGTGGGATAAGGCGTACCCACCTGGCGAGGTTTTCCAGACGGCAAAGGACAACCCCAGGTACTCCAGCTACCAGGGCTCCAGGAACGGCTACCCGGGCGGCGGTGGGGTCAACGCCCGAGTCCTTCTGGAGGCCCAGGAGCTCCTGAGGCAGGAGCAGAGGCGTCGAGAGCAGGAAGCGAAAGGGAAGTTAATGCAGGAGAGTACCGGTAACAGCAGCTATGACGGGTACTCCACAGCGAACCTGAAGGACCCAGCCTCCCCCAAGGGTCCTTACCGCCATGATGTGCCGCCTTCGCCTTCACAGTTGGCAAGGCTTAATAGATTGGGGTCAGAGAAAGGAAGACTTTTTTATTCTTGAGGAGTATTGTTGGACTGATGAATGAAGAGCTGAACAGAGGGGATTACCTTAAAGAAACAGGAAAAGTGGACGCTACAAATCTTGACAAAGGGACAACCTGGAGGTCTTATAGCTTAGCGATGATCTTAGAGGTAAACAGTTGTGAAGTATACTCAGTATGTGGGTGTTTGTGTTCAATCCCTTGCTGTGCCGATGACCTATACCAGTAGTCAGTCCCTCCTACAGACGCTCGGTGCCTTCTCTGCATTCACCAACACGGTGCACAGTCGTCCAAGACTCTGATTCACCGAGATCTGGCACCGTCATGTACTGACAATCAAACGGGCTGACAGGCAAGAGAGTGGGCCTTCTTTTGAGCCCACGGGGAGGCGTAAGATTCTGTGTGTGGGCATGTGACAAGGTACATGTCTCATGATAGAGTATGTGTGTCATGGCTTTACAAAGTGTCCTCCCATCGGTCACAAACCACCCTTTCTTCACTTCACTAAAGTTAACATTCGACCCCTATCAATGCTGCCGGCGTTGTTTGGCATTGTGTTCTCTCTATTTTCAGTGTTTTCTCCTCAGCCATCGAGCTCTCTCCCTTGAGTACCCCCCTGGGAGCAGATAAAACAAGGCAAAGTGTATGAAAGAAGCAGGGCACCGCGTGTGTGTTATTAATAAAAAAAAGCCCCCCTCTCATAAATGATTCATATTGTGTGCTATCTCCATGGAGGAGACCCAGGCAGAGAGGGTAGACAGCTCTGATCCTGTGCCTGGCCCCCCCGCACCGCTCTGGGCTTGATTCCCTGGCTCGCCTGCCTGTCTGTCTGGATCTCTGGCTTCCATCCTTCTCTCGTTGTTCTCGTCGCCTCTCTGTTCATTACCTTTCGTTCTCCTACCTCAACACCCCCACCGCCTCGCTCATCTCCCACCTTTCTCTCATCTCACCCCTCCCCTTCCCTTTACTCTTCCTCCTGCTACCCACTACCACACTCCGCCTTGTCTCCCAAGTCAGGCTCTGCACTGAATTTTTCATCACAAGCCACCTGCTGCCTGCCGGAGCCAAAGAACGCTGCCACCAGAGGCACTGACAGAGGGCCCAGCTTCTGACATAAAGAGAGGAATAAAAGCAAATAAAAGAGCCAGAATAAAGATGGGTAGAGAGACAATGAGCCTCCCAGTGAGAAATTAACTGGAGCTTTTCTCTCATTTTTAACAAAAGGCAACATTGTCCTCAGGAGTTAATTGCTCTCAATTTGCTGTAATCGCTTTCTATATTTTTACCTTTTTAAGCTGACACTCTTCACTCAGAAAAGTTTCTTTAAACTACTTTCTTCCAAAGAAAGAGTTTTTATGTGCCCGTCCTCACAAAAAAGGCAGTGCATGAAAATTGATGACATACTCAGGGGGCTACACGTAGCTACCCAGAAAAATACCAGCGCTCAGTCACAA
>JBBPCS010000393.1:11932318-11965774 GCA_037974645.1 Hollardia meadi | reverse complement strand
TGCAGTATAGGTCATAAACTCCTCCCCCTCAATGATATCAAGTAGGACATGGGCCAAACTAAAAACCAAAAGCAGATGTCAAGTACATTTTCGCAAACATGGTTTCTGTCGTTTTAGGTAGTTCTTATCGCGCCGATGTACGTTCAAGTCTTAATTTTTCTGATCAGTTTGGTTTTAATTAGTTATTCGATGCTATTAAAAGGGGCTGAAACATCATGATTGACAGCTGAGGCCTGTTCGCGATTGGGCGGGCGGGTGTATGGGCAGGGCGGTCACTACTGCGCAGACTCCAGGTCCCCAGAGCAAAATGGCAGCGCTTGTATCCCGGATATTTTGGCTTCACTTTTGTACAGTGGGAGGAAGTGGAGACGCGTCCTCCATCTTTATTTATGTCAATGGGTCACTCTGAATTTGCTAGCTTGCTAACTGTCAGTTAGCAGACATGTTACCTCAGTTCCTAAATGGACTATAAGTTCACAATTAATTCAAAAAGCATAATTGTACCGTTCACTCCAGTCTCTTCTGTGGAGCAGTTTATACTCCAACAGAGGAGGATTAGAATAAAAGCAGATGTTGCATCTCAACTAGTTGTCTGCAAGAGCTTCCCTTCAACGCTGCAGCTTTTTGTTTCCACAAGGAACAGTGCTGTTAAGACAAATTGCTACTGGTCAAAAGCAAGACTTTGTGTGCCAAAAATGAGCTCAAAAGAAAGATAAAAAAGTTTCACGCAGATTGACTTTGCCCCCCCCGAGCAAAATCCACTGATTGTGGTTGATTCCATTGAAATTAATTTAATTTGCTGACTTTTTAGATACTGGTGTGACTGAGCCTTAAGCAGGACATTGCTTTTGGTAAGAGAAATGGCTAATTAGATTCTTTCAATTCACCTTTGAGTGCTGTGAGGACCTCAAATAAAGTCGCATTTACCTCCGTTGTATTATGGTGGAGACAAACCTGGATAAACTAAACCAAAACTGGCTTCATGGCTCTGGCTCTGGCTCATGGTTGCTAAAAAAACTAAATCTTTTGTCATTTTGATGAATTGACCCTTTAAGGCACTGACGTTGTGATTAAGACTCATATTAGCCCCAGTTGCTTGTTCCATTTTGACCTGAGTATTTTCATTCCAATCAAATTTTACAGCTGCTGATTAGTGATTTTTTTTTTTCACCCAGAGGAGGAAGTAATCAGTGAAACCAGCTGCTGGAGTTGTAGGTCTGAGAGAAGACTTTGGACGCAATCTGTTCTCTTAGTCTGCGTCTACATCACTGATGTTTGTGACATCATTGTCTCTGCCTGCAAGTGAACTAATAGGATCAAGCTGAGGTCAAACTTTGAACAGCACATACACAAAAACAAAAAGTTGCCGTCATCGAGCCGTGGAAAATGAACAGGCGGTACGTAATTGCCTTTTATTTCTACACATATGCAGAGCGAAGCTGCATGACGACCATTATCTCCTGCTGGTTAATGAAGATCCTTGCTGGGAGAGGTACAGGCTTAGGAGGGGTAATGAAAGATAAACAAAAAGTAAGAAGATGAAGGAGAAGAAAAAAGGACTTTTCAATCGCATTATTCCAGTATTTAAACCTGCATTTTAACCTGAGGATTGTTCACAACACTACTCTGTTTTAAGCTAACTGAAATGTCACTTCTGCGTTATGTATGTACATGGGTGTAACAACACAGGCACACTGTGGCCCCTTGCGAGTGTGTTGTTAAATCCACGCTACAAATGGGGCGGATGAAAACCAAATACGATACAAACTGTGCAGTTAAGGATTTTTTCTTTTTTTAAATCTCCACTCTGAACAGTTTTTAGTAAAAAGTGATGGTTTTAGCAGCCATCACGTCTTGCTGTGAACACGAGTGTGTCTGGAAATGCAGACTAGCAGATGTAGAAGGATGTAATTTGACCTGTGCTCTAAACTTCATGGACTTTGCTGTCCAGCTGTCGAGTAACGGGGGTCTCATATCGATAAGTGCCTGAGATAATATCCTAATATTTTACTCAAATAGGGACACCATGTGATTTGTTTGTCCGCGACACTACAGCACGCAAACTGTTTTTAAACATTTTTAACATTGTCCTATTAAAATGTATCATTTGTCGGGTACTTCTTCAGAAAAACCTTTTTTTTTTATTTTTATTTTATTGACAAGAGCCAACACCTACAAGCGGTCATCAGTGTATTTGTATCCCGTTTGACATTGCCTTCAACCATGCTGTACCATGATGTGTTTTAAAGTATAAAATGAAATGGAAGCTAATGGACGCTGATGTGCAATTGTTTTGTTTTTGTTTTGTTTTTTCCATAAAACTTTTACATGATATATTAAAAAATGTAAACAGCCACTTTTCCTGTACATATCAAATTTAGAATAAAACGGAAGGCTGTTCCATCCTGTTTACTACCTCGCCTGCCTCTGCGTGTCCTCCCTTGTCTTCCCTCGGCTCCGGCTTTTCAACCGGGATCAAATGAGTCCCTTCAATTAAGCGGGAGGGACTCATTCGGCTGTCAAATGTCAAATCTGTCAGGCCTGCTTGCTGAGGTCTTCTTCTGAGACTGACAGAGAGGGCGACGGATACAAAAGCGATAACATACGTGTGAGTCATCATTCATTCCTGTGGGGAAGTCTTGCAGCAGCTGATGAACAAACCAACATTTGGCTTCTCTGCAACAACTGTTTCTCAATGTGTAACCGATCTGTTGAACACACTGACGTAATCTCCCTAAACACCTTTGTGCTTCCTGTTATTAACTCCAACCTCGTTCCCATTGTCCCTCACAGGGGATCTGTTGAGCAGCTCGCTGCTACTGTTTTTGCTCTGAAGGTCAAAGGTGACGTCTTAACCAAATACCACTGATGCTACTTAAGCCAAGCAGCCGAATGTGTTGGAAGAAACCGGCCACATGAGAACAGAGGAAAAGGAGGTGGAAGTGGAGAAATCCATTCGCCTTCATCGTGTGCTTTTATCCTTCACGACAGTCTCTTCTTTTTATTGACTTCAAGGTGTGTGTGAAGGAGATTCAGAGGGAGTGTGTCACCATGGTCGGAACCAAACCACAGGAGGGATTTTATTTTTTGAACCGTAGATGGTCAATAACCTTCAGAGCATTTCCTTTAAGGTACTCTGAGGAAACACACATGTACACACACACACACACACACACACACACCAGGTTTGAATTAGTGAGGACATTTGGCACTCATGAACATGGATTTACAGGAACACAGGATCCCGTCTCAGCTGTCTCAGTCCTGTGGTGCTCATATACTGAAACAAACAGGTGTACCAAGGCTTGTTGCATATGCATATGTTAACATGTGCCATGCCTCTTTTGTTTTATGCCTCCTCGCTGGCGATAGCCGTGACCGGACGCATTATGTTTACGGGTTTGTCCCCTCTATCTGTCCCATTATTGTGAACGCCATATCTCAGGAACACCCTGAGGGAGTTTCTTCAAATTTGCCACAAACATTCACTTGGACTCAAATATGAACTGATTAGATTTTGGCGGTCAAAGGTCAAGGTCACTGTGACCTTATGTCCGTCCCATTCTTGAGAACACGAGAACTCAGGAACGCTTTGAGGGAATTTCTTCAAATTTTGCAGCAACATCCACATTTGAAGCATTGTAGTCCACCACAGGCTCTTTGGTTCTGCTGATTTTGAGCTTTGGGTGAGTGTCGTTGCACCATGTGATGAAGCTCTCTATCGGTCACTACATGGACAGACATGGATGTAAACTGCAACTTGACTGGTTCGTGGAGGCAAACAACTGCAAGGCGGTAATTGTAGTTCCTGAAAATAATGGGTGGAAACATAAAAAGAGAGGCCCTATATAGCTCTTTGTTTTGGTTTTGAAGTTTGACTTACGGAAGTGATGATAAAGAATCTCTGTTCTTCCTCGAACTCCCACCTCTTGAATGTCGCTCTGCACTTGTTAAGCCGACAACTCTTTCATTAACAGATTGTGCGCTTCGCTTCATTCAGGATTTCTTTGACACCGCTGGACCACAAGCCGTTTCTGTTTTTTTTAAACATGTTAACGGTAAAAGGAAGAAACTGCTGAAAGTTGATTCAGAGATTTGGTTATGGTAGAGGACATGAGGTTCCACAACATTCCTCTACCAGATGCTAGTCTTTAGTCGGCTATGCTAACACACACAAACACACACCTGTACCCAGAGGTTGTTTCCTCACGACTGAGCCCCTGGTGTTTTAACTAGCACCGTTATTAGGTCAAAATTACTTGAATTTTCCAATACACTGGGTTGCAATCAAATACCTGCAAAACTAAGCTAAGCTAAACTGGTGAAAATGGCAAACATTATACCTGCTAATGAGATAGAGATCCAATTGAATATTTTAGTGAAACAAAGGTCAACAAACACTTGTTTGTTTATTTTCCATATCCATAAATCATATTCATTCAGCTTACTTTGACTACATATTTTTCCCCTAGTCAACTCCACCACCCCTGCAGTGGCTCTATGCCCCCCTAATGGGGCCCCATCTTCAGTTTGAGAGCCACAAGCGGAGCTGTCGACTGTTTGCTCTCGTTATCTTACCAGTTACTTTGAAATCTTAAGAACTGTGTCCAAATTCAGTGAATTAATTTACAATTTAAACTCACTGGCTTGCAACTGTGAGACAACATAGTTTCCTCTGACAACAATCATGCCCTGCGTGAGAAAATGTAATGTAATAAAAAAGATTTATCACACTGTTCCTACTGCATGTTACTAATGACCAGATTTTGTTTTCTTGTTCAGTGTAATGATCCATGAAATAATCAGTATTTAACATGTGTTTATGTCCAGAGTCGGCATGCAGACGCTCCTTAAATTAAGGAGTTGTTTCTCTTGGCTTCATCTGTTTGTGATTAAGACTTCCACTGGAGAACTCTTACCTTAAAGGCTCGCTGATAATCTGATCTCAGGTGATTCTCCTAGCGTAACCTTCGTCTGGTTCAGTTTTCCGCCAAAAGCAGCATAATGAGATCCAACAAACATCCATGAAAGATGAGAACGCCAGCTCTCAGTGCAAGAATTAACCTCAATGAAGTCATATTTTTATTAACGGTAAACATCAGGCCAATGTGTTCTGGCATAAAAGCTTTCATTGCGGCATTATGCTCATCATGATACTTGGCCAGGTTTTTATAATGCCTGTGAAAAATTATAGTCTACATGAGTGTGGGGGCTGCTCTGCATTTCAAAATCTTGAACACACCTAAATATAAGCACATCTTTAAAAAGCTGCACGTATGGAGTCCAAAGTTTGCCACATTAACAATGTTGGATTCTAATCAATTAATTAACGTATACATTTAAAAACAAAAAGTAATATAAATTGAAAAACTAAATTAGCATTTAAATTATGCATTAATCATTTAAAATGAGAAAGTTGCCGGTTAATGATTTTAATCTCTTATTCTGTCTTGAAATTATAAATTTAATTTTAAAAATGTAATTGCAAACCTGATTTTAAATTCTTCCAAATTAGCTTTTTATTTTACTCACTAATATGTTTGCCGATAAAATTAGATCTCACAATTAATTGGTTTTCTGCTGTTTCTAGCTTCCATTTCCTGAATTAAAGGACGTGCCTCCCAAAAATTTAAATTAATTCCAACCCAAAGAGCAGCAGGAGTTCTGATTGGCCAGCTGTTCTGTTGGTGTGGAGAATTTAATGATTGTTTTGATATATATATATATATATATATATATTAATGCATAATTTAAATGCAAATACAATGAATTAATTCACAATTGCTTTTAATTATTAGATTTTAATTACTCGCTGCAAAAGTCAATAATTGCTTTGGTGGCACACCCCAGATTCTATATGCATTGGCTTTGTTGTAGCTATTTGAAATGAACTTTTTTTGTAATTTGATGAGTTTTTTTTGCTGAGAATAGTAAACACTCTGAACCTGGTCTCGCAGATGCAACCTGCATTCTAACACAGGGACACACATACAGCAGGATCAGCAGCATCCTGCTCTCGAGGCCAGTGAACTTTACCTTCTGTATTATTCTCTCTTTTAAGCTGCGACATTGTCATGCGCTTCACATCACCCCCCGGAGCAACGCTACGGATCATTTCAACCGCAGCCCGTTCTGTCAACAAAGGGCCACAACAAGAAGCTGCTAAACCTTTTATTTTACAGCCACAGCTGCCATCCGTGTCGCCATTAACGCAGCCTATTATTTAGTTTAATGTCACGCTCGCTTCGCACAGGGGCGGTTAAGCCTTACCGAGAGGTCGGATAAGCGCCTGTTCAGAGGTGACACCTGTTTCTGCTCACTTAGTGTTTTATTATTTTTATTTTTTTTCTTCATCATTCATGTTGAGGATGGAGAGTTCACAGATGACACCACCTCTCTGGAATTTAGAAAGAAAGCTGGAGAAGACATGAGACCGTAAATCAAGATGGTAGACAAAGGAAACAGTGAGGAAGTTCTCCAGTTTTAACCTCCTTTCCACTTGTCAGACATCTGGGGAGAGAAAGGGGAAAAAAAAAAGTTTTATGACCTCCTTAAAAACACAGACCCAACAATCTCATGAATGCATGTTTCTGACATATAACATTTGTCCAAGAGTCTTTACTGCTGTAAATGTGCGGATTTAGGACCTCTGCAACTCAAGAATTACTTGAGAATGTGAGAAATGTGTTACTGCATTGAGGTCCTGCTGTCATCACACCCTGTATCAATATGTCTCCAAGACAAACTTTTATCCAATCTAGTGGGAGTAATTTACATTGCGTTAGTATGTACCTTTGCTTTGGAAATGATCGTCCTCAGATTCTTGGCATTGTTGAATTATAAAAGAGAGTTAGTCTCGCAGGTATTTGGTGTTTTTAGCCATTTTCCTTCAAAGGGAAGCGAAGCAGTTTTCTTGATTTCAAAGCTTTGTCTATTCTACAACACTCCGTCGGAGGAGGTTTTGCTCTTATTTTCTTCTGAACATTCAAATTGGACCTTTAGTTTGCTTAAACTTGGGGCAAACTTTGGTGTAATGGTATACGGCTAACGTGAAAGGTAGCTTCAATAATACAAACAGAACACAGAAGAAAAGTTAACAGTCGTCAGGGTGGCTAAGCCCAAAATAACGAATTTAACCCAGCATCATCTTCAGCATAAAAAACTACAGGTCCAAAAGAAATATTACAATACTAATAAACTCCCTGAATTGGCAAACACAGACCTCCGTCCAGCGGGTATCATCACCAGCGCGGAACGGGAAAAACAACTTCCAGGAGCCCCAAATCTTACAAGCATTGACTCCGAGAGGATTCTGTCCAACTCTTTGTCAAATGCTCCATGAAATGACTCTAACACGACTTGCTCTCCTCTGCTTAGACCCACTTAGCCATGAAACCCCCTTCCTGGATTTCATGCCTCCCGTATCTGGACACTGAGCTGTCTGATGCTGGCAGCTTCCCCAGAGAGTGGTTCATCTCTGTGGTAGCCTGGAACAACTCTGAGCTCCCTGATCTCATATGTGACTCAGATGAATGTTATACTTTGAGTTATAGTGCAGCCACAGCTCTCAGATTAGTTATTCGAAGGTGCGGGACGGCACTTTACTGACACAGAGCTACGAATGTCTTGTCTGCACATATACGGAGATTTTGCAAAACGTCTTTTGCCTTCTTGCTCACATGCAAAAGGTCTGTGTGGACAGATAAAACTGAATGGATAATAGATCTCATAACATATTCTCAGAATGTTCTCCTCTGGTGTTTGACGTATTGTTGATGTCGTGACCCGGCATGCTTGTTTGAGCATTTGCAATGGTTTTTGGGTGTACGGAGATATTTTGTGAAAGAAAAGTCCCATTTTTTTTTTTAAACCAAGGGTGAAAATATACATTTACGCCTTAGACTTACAGCCATTCAGCTCTCTGAAGAAAACATCATTGCCGCCTCAGCAGGACACTCTGAAAGCTAAAATTAACTCATTTCATTTTTTTCTCATTCTCATTTCTGATGTGACAAAGTTTTATTATCCAAAAGCTAGCAGACTCTGGGTGTTTGTGAATGTTAAAGATCATGTGGAAAGTGTGCTAAGCCAAACCCTGGTTGTTTAATGATTCCCAAATGTACCTTTTATCTTTAACACATGATTTTGTAGTTTGGGTTTAGTAGAAAGAGTGTTATTGGAACTTTTCAATACAGCACTAAAATAACAATAATTGGTTTGTTTTACTTTCTAGTTTATGTGATTAGGGGGATGTGCCCTTGGACGGAGCCACCTGTTGTCTCAATCATCCAATTAAGACACACAAGGTCAGACGTGCTTTCTGTTGAGTTGAACACAGATGAACATACAGTACGAGTCAAAAGTGTTGTATTAGAACGTCAACATTGCTCCTGCTCCTACATATGCGAGTGCTTAAAGTTTGTTTTTGTATACAATCCGCTGAGTGGAAGTCAAACTCGCCACAGCTGCTGTTCTCTGCAAATGAGGAAATCAGGAAGTCATTTTTCAAGCCCACAGGAGGTGAGTGTGTCCCATTTTAAAAGTCAGATTTCGCAATTTTCCAGTTTCCAAAGCAATTTCGTGTTTTATCACAAGGACCTGAACAAGTTGTCAAACTTTCTGGGCTTGTAACTCAGTCCAGGTTTTCCACATTCCGGTTCAAAATGTTGAGACGTGAAAGCTTCTCCGTACCTTTTGGCAGAAGACTGCACAGTACAGCCATGTGTTTATGTCCAGATTTAGGTTCTGTTTGCATTTCTTATTTGGCTTTTGTAGGAAATAGCCACACTTTGATGTTGCTTGAGTGCACGAGGCTTGCTGATATTAAGTGATTGGAAACATTTGATTTGGTTTGGTTCAAAGATGTGTTCTCACAGACTGTGAGGGCTGCAACTGAGGATCATTTATCCATGAAACTGGTGATCATTTTCCCGATTAATCGATGTGTTGTTCGGTCAGTAAAATGGTGAGAGTGAAGGTGACGTCCACAAACGTCTTGTATTCAGTTTACTGTCATAGAGGACTATGAAGAAACTAGAAAATAATCACATGAGAGAAGCTGAAATCAGAGAATTTGGAAAAACCAATTAAAACAATTAATATGTTCTCAAAATATGGCGCTTGATTAAATAGTTGACAACAAATTAATCGACTAATCGTTGCAGCGACTGCATATTTCTTTACTCTGTGCTTCTTATCAGTCACTTTCTAGTTTGAACTGTTTCCATCTGTACATCACAAAGCTTTCAGGCACCAGTGTTCACAAACTGAACACCTCCAGCTGATACTGCCGCTCGAGTCTGATTCTGCGTTTGATTGACGGCTCCGTCCACCCCCGCTCAGATGACCTCTTGGTCCTCTGCGCCGTTGCTCCTGGAGGTTATAATCTGACCTCTCCTGCCGTTTCCTGTCCCGATATTCACCATCCTTTACTGGATCCAGTAAACGGGCAGAAAAATATGGCAAATAAAGGAAATGAGTTCAGGGTCCAGGCCACAGTTTTATGAGACAGAGACAAGTATACGGTGCACGGTGGAACCAGATGTTGTGATCACAGGGCAGAGGAGATAGGTGAACGAAGGGGAAAGTACCACCACCTGTGGAGGGAGGTGCCGCTGTGGGTGACCATCTGGTGGAGGCGCTGAGAGTAATGATCATATGCATATAAGCTGTGTGTGTGTGTGTGTGTGTGTGTGTGTGTGTGTGTGTGTGTGTGTGTGTGTGTGTGAGTAAGATTAATTTTATGGTTTGTACATCAAAGAGCTAGTTAAAGGATAAGGCTGGCGTTATACTATATTTTCTTATTGTCAACAAATCCCATGAAAAGACCAACAATGCATCAGTCCGTCTCTCCGTCTGTGTCTGTGGCCTCAGCCGAAGCCCATTCACTACTGCTGATCAGCAGGAACGATTCCCAACAGTGCAAATGGGTCAAGAAAATTTCCCAAAACAGCTGGACAATGTTGTTTTAGCACACGGGAGTGAGTGAACATTTTACAGCAGCAGGATGATGAAGGTGAAATTGACTTAAAATGAACTAGTGTGTGCTTCATTTTCTATATATGATTAAATCAAGTTTTATATCTGCTTGTTTATAGGATCAGTTCATTGGTGATTGGGTTTGGTTGACAGAGAGAAATGTATTATATTTGCATCCATATCATGTGTTTATGTGGCATATTTAGTGAATTTAAACTTCTTCTTTTTTTTTGTATTTTGTGCCGATAATTGATTGATTTTTGCTGATTGACATTTGTCCTTGCACTAGCATATTAATGCTGTATTGCCAAAAGGTAATTAAATCTAAAGGAGAAAATAAACGTGATTTCTCACCATTAGCATATACAGTATTCCAATTGTATAACGGTGCATAGATTAATTCATCCCTTGTGTTTATTTTTTCACATTCTTGCCAAATTCTTTTTCTTTTTGGCCGAATAAGCTCCTCCTGAAAACACAATGCCAATCATACAGAACGGTTTTATGTTTTAATAAACTTGAGTTTGTTTTGTTGAAAAAAAAAAACATCAATGGGTCTTTAGGATTGTTTTTATTTTCCGTTTGTGATCAAATAATTATGCTTAAAGGACCTAAACAGACTTTCTTACAGATCGTTGTGTTGACAGTGTGTGGGAGTGTATTTATGATGATCTAATGCTTATGTTTTTAAAGCAAACGACAGAATACATTCAAACATTTCTGTGTGTCTGTGCACGACTGCTCGTGATCCTCTAAAGTGTCTCTCTGGCACAGATGCCATTATTTCCTCTCTTCCTCCCACCTGGTGATTTGAGGTGCTGATAACAAAAAAAAGGACTGTTTGATGATTCATCCCTTTTTCTGCAGCCTGCTCCTGTTCATCCCAGGTGCGACCAGACGGTGAACGTCTTTATCCTTTTAAGTGTAATATCAGAAGCCGCAGTGCGACACTCACTGTCAGCCTCGACGTACAGGTTCACATTCCTTTTTAGAGCCACTACAATAGACTTGTGGATCAACCTCAACCGGAGTGTGATTAATTCTGAGCCACCGGATAAGGTGTCATCACCTCTCTTTGTCCCATCAGTCATCCGATGCGAGTGGATGTTAATCACGTCTTAGGCGTCCCCGTGACCCCACAGATGGTCCAAAAACCGCCAAAAACCCTGTCCGAACCCGAGCAACCGGTTCTGCTTCCTTTGTGTCCCTGACAATGAGATGTGTAGATGTTGCAGAGGGCGGGCAGGGAGTGAGTTCTGTGATGGTGCCAGTCTGGATGAAGATTAATGACACCGCCAGGCCTGTGTCTCCTGTTTAATAATGCTTATTCATCACTGTCGCTGAACGCCGACGGCCCCGCGCTCGCCAAACGCATACACAAAAAATGAGCTAAACACTCGCATAATTCCACACGTACTTCATAACCAGAATTAGGTTGGTTGGTTTTTTTCTGCTTCATATTTGCCACCAACAGTTTGTGCGTGTTGGAGTAACCTGCCACGAAGCTTGTGTGCTCATGAAAGTGTTCCTTCTCGTTGCAGTGATCCGGGTTTATGTAGATTTGCACACAATTGCACAAAACAAGCTTATCACAGGGACTTGTGGAGCATGTGTAAACATCTTTTATGTGATTTGAAAGTGCGCTGCACTACCATATGCCGAGCAGGAGAGATGAAAGGAGGCTAGATGAGGAAAAAATAAGGGACCTCTGGCCTTCTGCTGCTGTGCGAATGAAAGCCATTTTGTCTTCAGCGTTTCTGTTCTCCTCCTTTCCCCCTTGGTGTGTGTGTGTGTGTGTGTGTGTGTGTGTGTGTGTTTACTGCCCTCTTTTTCTCATGGCTTCCACTTTTCTCACTCGGGCATTTCTCTTCCTAATGGAAAATAAAGACTGGAGAGTGGCTGAGATGGGGCTCCAAATGAAAAACATGGAGTCAGTGACCTGAGGCCAAGGCCTGTCCATCCAGGCCCCAAAGCCTGAATCAGCCCAGCTCTCCTCCTCTGCTGCCATTGATGTCCACATGCTTCAGAATGTAGATGTTAAAAAAGGTGTTGGAGGGTTTCTGGGCTTTTTTCAGGCTGCAGGAACAGTTCTGCGTTTGAAATGCAAGACAAACACAATCCATCCTTCAATATCTGACAGGATCTGTATCTCTGTATCGCTTCAACTCTCTGTTGGCATCGACTCTTGTCATTTAATCTCTTGGAAAAGTAGCTTTTAACAGTTTAAAAGTACGGCAGAGCCACTCAGATTTCAATCAATAAAAGTTCACAGTGTTGTAAAAAATTTTGTGCTGCAGAGTTAGCAGCAATTCCTAGTATCCATAGCAAATCTGCATATGTATCTTTAGTTGAGAGATGATACCAGAGGGTGGCCTAACTTGAATCTTTCTGAAGTAATTTGATCTGTTAATTGCAGTCGGGGATGGGGGCGACAAGGGTTAGCTTCAGCTCACCAGTACGAGAAGATTCCCCTGATTAAGGCAGCTTTATATGCAGAAATCTTGACCTAACTGGATTATACTCAGTTTCTTCATATTTGCTCTGATATCCTACTTCACTAAACTTATTTTTGTCCATCTAGCCTCCAGTGTTTTAGCAGGCTGGCCCCTGCAAACATGGCTAGCTTGCCCATCACGCAGTCATTGGCCACTAGTCACAGCGTCGGGGTGTGTGCTGCGTCCACACATTAAGCTTATCTTGGACTGCAGGGACCGAATGAGACAAAAAGCTAAATAAGGGATTTGGCGCCAGCAAGACTGCGGCTTAACGATTCTCCCACACACATACCGGTAGGCTACATGCTTTTCCATGTAGCTTTTTCAATCACATTTAAGCTATGCCTAAACCACAGTAGAGTTGTCCTTATGTGGGTCCACAGTCCCATGTGTAGCTTCAAGCAAAAACTGCCAGGCTTGAGCCTGAGAAGTGGTTCAAGGCTCAAGGCACTGCTTCAGCTATCATCAGGTGTGGGCCTGTGACCCCTGTCTCTTTAAAGACGGTCTCTGTTGTCACATGTGTGAATGACTTCATCTGTCTCTGGCCCTCTGCTGACACCTGGACGATTACAGAAAACTGTCCAGTCGATGCTGTGATGGATTCTTGATCTGGCGTTCAGACAGCTGATGTCTGTTTCCAGTGTCTCTCGTCCAAGGTGTTGCTGCCACGTGTGTGTGTGTGTGTGTGTGAATGCATGAATAAAACTCATATGTTCAGCAGTCATGCACATTGTATTGTATTGCATGCATGTGGTGATACAGAAAAACGGACATCCTCCCACATAAATGTGTCTTCAAATAACATATACATATATAAGAAGTAGAAATGGACAAAAGACATTTTTTTCTGAAATGTATTATTGTTTTCAGAAATTTAAATCTTATTTCTATAACTTCATAAATATTTAGTTTTAACTCGGCACTACTTTGATTTTGACATGTTGGGTATATTATGGTAGCTTCAGTCAGCTGTCAGACAAAAGCAGATCAGATGAACCAGGATTTCCATAACGTTAATGATGCGTTTGTGTGTGTGGGCTGCGATGTCGAGACTGGATTTCTGAATCGGTAAAGGAAATCGGCCTCTGTTAGTTTGTGCATAGTGTGTTATTTGAACATGTGTGTGTGTGTGTGTGTGTGTGTGTGTGTTATTCCACGGACGTATTTGGGGTGAAGACGCATCATTTGGATGGCATCTTGTGTAATTGCATTGGATATTATCCTCTTTCACAGAGAGGGGCCTTAAAGGACATTTTTTCCAATCGGCATATTATTACATATGCTAAACAAACCTCTTATCACACTCGGCTCATAACGACTCTAATTACCATTTAAGGTTAAATTGCAGACGTGCCAACCCCCATTTGCATGTATGTAAATCATATGGCTTTCCATCCTTTTCCTTCATTTAACCCCCCGTTAACGCAGGACTGTCACAAATGGGTGTTCCGTTTCTCCCCTCGACCTGCTGTCTGTCAGCAGAAACAATTAGGCCTCCTTTGGTCAGACATGAGAGTAAAACGGCTAATTACATTGTCTTCATCTTCTGCCAGCATTCAGCTCGGCCAATTGTTAGGCAACAAAATTAGCCATCTAGCTCACCACAGCTGTCATGAGTAAATTGTTTTGTGGGGCTGCTTTGGTGTGTGTGTGTGTGTGTGTGTGTGTATTGGGACCACAAGTCAGCTGTAAAGCTTCATATCTGCTTCTTAAATATAGAATTTTTCTTTTCATGTAAAATGTTTCCTCCTTTCTTTGAATTCCATTTCCCATCTCCAGACTTCCTTTCTTTCTCTCATGCTGAATTTATGAGATACTCACAATTGCCAAGAAGGGAATTCCACACAGTGGACTGTGGGAAACAGACCTCAGATGTGTTTTAAATACAGACTGTGCTCTGTGCTGTGGTAGTCTCTTTTAAACTTTATTTTCTCTCATGTCGAGCCTAATACATAAAGCTGCCAAGCATCCAACGTCTTGCCAAGTCTATTTTTCTTTGATGCACTTTTGGGTGTGATTTTTTTTATTTTATTTTTTTTCATCTACCTCTCAGCTTTGCTCAAAGTGCAGTTCTGAATCAACCAGAACAAACTATACAAATAACAATATGTCGGTGGTATATTGAGGCAACACGTGAGGAGAACCTCTTGTTGAATGTGATGTTTGCTTAAATTGACTTTGTTATAACTGAGATTGATAAAGAGCATACTGGGAAGATGGAATGATTCACGATGGGACGGTCGTATCTGCTTTTGTATCTGGTTCTCTGGGTCACGTCAGCTTTTCCAATTTAAGATGAACCATCACCTTATCCACACAAAAGCTCTAGAAAGGAGAAGACATCTCCACAACATCAGCCTGGGTTTAGAGTTGGGTCACTATGTGGCAAATTTTGGCTCTATAAAGTAGATACAAAAACATTTTTTTTTACTAGAAAGTGGCACTCAGTAGAGCGCATACCTCCGCCAAGGCCAACAGCCCAACAACCGAAAAAAAAAAGAGGGTGATTTGGTTAAAGTGTCGGCTGGTTCGCCACCTGACTTATTGTCCCACATTGTTTCTTATCCGGTCTGACTTTGCTTTTAGAAGCCATTTTCCCAGATCTCAGCAGTTACTTTGGTGTGTTTAGCATGTTTCCATAGCAATTAGAAACAATGGCCAAAACTACAAAAAAGGTCGACCATGTTATGGACCACAAATACCCTTTAAAATCTGTTGAAACAATAGTTAGGCGACTTGTAACTTAGATTTCTACATAAACTTTACGCTTTCAGCCAATTTAGTCTAGTTTTAATGTCCATGCGTTTTGGATCTGCTAATCAATGCTAAATGGGAGCTGCTACTTACTGTCTCTGTCTCTCAAAGAGCATCTGCTGAACGCCTTGCATTGATTGTTAGTGTAATAAGGATTTTTTGTTGTGGTAAAGACGGCGTGCGCTGACTTGATCCAATCTGAAACTCAAAACTGTACAGATTGTGACTCCGTGTTTTCCTCTGACCTTTTCTGGAAGCTCTTTAATGACACGGAGCTCATATCCTGCTGCGTTCGGATCCCCCTCAACGAGGAAATGTTTTGCACTGCTTTGACATTTAACCTTTGCTTACATCTGCTCTGGTCTATTGGCTGCCAAATCTGCTGATATCATTGATTTTTGTGTCACACGCAAGCTCGATATGTTACTTTAGACATCCCTCTGAAAAGATCTCATTTAGCACTTTCTCTAGTCATGCAAAGTGGCTCCTGAACTTTGTGCCTTTCCGTACTTTTCCGTTCTGCCCAAAGGTTGCTGACTGTGCTGGAATGTTTATCTGTAAAGATAAAGTGAAGACGATGCAGTTGTTTGCTGTATGTAAAAGAGAATCAACAACATTTCCACTATGAACCAGTTTTGACTGACAGGTTCAGAGTCGAAGAAGAAGAACATCATTTCTCTTGAGCAATGAAGTTGGGAATGATGCATTTGTACGAGTGCATGCCCTGATGAACCTGGATAAACTTGGACTGAAAGCAAATAAATGAAGTGTAGAAGTTGTGTCTTTTATGCTCCTGCAGACATCGCGTCTTCTGTACAAACTCATGTTCACCTTTGCTCGTATCCTTTTTGTTCCACTTTTGTTATCACGTTTTGAAGCGAGGTTGTTTGACATGCATTAGATGGTTCTGTCCTTTTGCACTCTATCAAAATAAGAACCCAGGCCCATCTATCCACAAAATGCTGCTGTTATGGATATAATCTAGATAGGTCTGTCTGCCTCAGTTGCTATAAATTGGAGCAATTTTCTAAAGCTTCTGTGCCGAAAGCTTGCAGCAGTGTTTTTTTTTTTTTTTTGGTTCTTTTAAAAGTTAAAAGTTAATTTCTTGCCACAAAGTTTCAATAGACATATGTGGTGTGTAGGATGGAAAAACATACACAAGGGCTATATATCTGCTTGTTCCTGCATACAGATTTGTATTAAATGTGTGTATACGGAGTGTCACAACTCAGAACTCTAGGGGAAAGGTGAACAACAAAACGCTGATTTAAGTGAGTAAAAAGAATCAATTTATGATGCAGGTGATGATCAAGAGATTAGAAACTTAAATAAGTCTCATGCTGACAAAACTGGAAGGAAGCAGAGAAAAACAACGGGCAAAACATGTTTTTTTTACTTTATTACAGTCAGTTATTATGAGGAAATTCACCAAAGTAATTGCTCAAATCTGGGAAACAGCAATGGTGTTTAATGTTTATCCAAAATGATTGCACAGGAAAACAATTGATAAACCACCAAATCATTGAATTTGGTCGAAATAGTAACCTGGCCTTTGTTTTCTGTGACCGCTGCTGTTTATTACCTGGTTGGACCTTTCCGCTAAACTGAACCTGCCAAAACAAAATGCCAGAGAGGCAAAACACCCCTTTACCCAAAGAGCAGAGCTTTATGTAAGGCCATAATATTACAAGGTGCCTCAGATTTTCAAGTCATCAAACGGCAATGAACAATCCGCACAGAGGAAGACCACTATAAATACTTTTTTCTGATCTGCCACCTCTATGGTTAACGTTTGGTTATGATGGCATAATAGTGGTCATGCTTTAAACACTGCTCAGTCTCTGGTGTCAAAGTCAGACGCTTTGCAACCGCATGACTCAAGTAGAACACTGAACTGGTGTACTGGCTTTTGTAAGGACCGGTTTTGGGATTGTGGAAGCATAGTTCTAGTTGCATATACCATTTTAACTGATGGAAGGTAGTGCAACTGAAGTGCTGCTATTCACAGAGGCCATAACACATAATCACTGATCACATTTCACACATTTGTTTATGATTTAATTGCTCTACAGACCATAAAATTGTAATAATTCAGAACTACAATGTAAAGGGTGACAAGACAGTCTTGTCCTATTATCACAGTACTAGCCCCTTGAGATCAGAGATGGCCCCTGCGGATCCATCACCCCGGTGTTCTCCATCTTCCTGCCCCCTGTATCGAACCTTCTCTTATTTCTATTAAATGCTTCGATGGGAGTTACAATCCACTCAATCACTTCCTTCCTCTTTGATCGGAGCAGATGGGGACAGGGGGGAAAGAACCCTTATTGTGCTGGGACTCTGGGGTGAAGAGGCTGGACCCCTGGGGGTTAGCTGCAAGCTCACACAGATATTACATCATGTTTATCTAGAAGGGGGTACAGACTCATTCTCGGCCATATGTGCCAGTGTCCTGCAGGATGACTTTGATCTTGACTACCTACTGCCCTGCCGCTTCTCCCGGGGTCAGATACGAGTGAAGCTTCCCAAGGGTCAAACATAAGTGAAGGCCATAACTTCTCACAGATTAAAGCTGCTAAGCCTCCTTCACCAGGGGCCAGAGATGCTATTGGCTGCCCTTTGACCTGTCCCTTGAGGGCTGAAGAGAAAAAGAAAAAAAAAACCCTGTTCACCATAGCTGTGGAGGGCCAAGCAGCAGCATAGCTTTGAAGCAAAGGGTGATATGAAAGTATCAAGTCAGCGTGAGACCTGTTTCTGTTTTTATCCCTCTCTCTCTGTCGCTCTCTGACCATTTCTCGCTGTCAAGGTGATGTTGCCGGGCAACAGCCAAAGGGAAATAGGATTCGGCATGGCGAGGTCAAGACTGAATGCCTCACACATCTCTTCCTCACACACACACAATCCTGGCAGCGAACCTTGAGCTAGATGCTGTAAATCCCCTGAAATCCTCCTTGACTTTTTTTTTTTCTCATCTGATTCCTAGCCTCCTGACTCTTTGCCCCGCCTTTATCCATCTCAGACATTGTGTTTCCCCAGCCGCTTGTAATAAGACTCGTAATAAAACATCTTGCTTTCCCCTTGCCGAGGTGTGGAGGGATTACCGCGCTGACCTTGAGTGGACATGGGTCAAACATACAATCACTTTGTCGTTTGGTCATTGATAGTGGTGATTGTAAAAAGCTCAGGTGCAAAGTTTATGGGGGTCATTGAGAAGGAGTTTGGAGGGTATGAGTCCGGTATTTGTGTCAGAATCTGTGGGTTTTGGAAGTTCTCTAGTTCATTTAGGTGCATTGTTATGTAGAAAGAAAAGTAACTCGTTAAGAGGATTATGATTTAGTTTCAGATCGGGGATGTGTTCGAGCGGCGATCACTACCTTTTGTATGTCGTCTCATAAATAAAGTAAACTCACAAAATGTCAAGAAAGGAAATATCCTTACACCCATATTTCTTATTGAGCAGAAAACTACAACCGTATACCTTCGTCCTCCGTCACTGAACTAAGACGAGCCTAATTGCCTTGTTAACTCATTGTAGAACATATTTCATTTAAACTGCTTGTTTGAAAATGGAATTAAATAACTGATTACTTGAATTGCAAAACTTACCTTATGTTGAAATTATTCTGACCCTTTTATAACTGCAGAATTTTGTTTTCCAAACTCTTGTTTTTGCCCCCTTAACGGCCCAGTGTGTAGGATTTAGTGGCATCTAGCAGTTAGAACCAACCCCCTCCACTCACCTTCACCTTCCAAGGGTGTAGGAGAACCTACGGTGGCTGCTAAAAACACAAAAGGCTCTCTCTAGAGCCAGTGTTTGGTTTGTCAAGCTGCCATGAAATCAGGCGTTTTAGGCTGCAAAAATAAGAAAAACGGCCTATGAAATCGTGGACGGACTGTTTCTGATTCGTTCTTTTCCTTCTCCTGCAGTTTCCTGTGGCTTTGTCTTTTTTGCTGTAAACATGAACTATAACTTATACCTTGAATAACAAATGTGCAGGAGATGTCCAGGTGTCAATGATATTAAAAACAACACACATCTATTTTCTCTTTTATTGCACTGCCCAAAACATCAATTTCACTTTATATATCATACCCATTGGCAAGCCGAGCAGCAGCTAGCTTGAAATGTAGTGATGTGCTTACAACTACACTTTCTTAAAATAGTTCCGAAACATTGTAATCAACCGAGTTTAATTCTTTCAACGATCAATGTCTTGATTTCTGAAGTCATCTTTGATGTTGGCACAAAACGGCACCTGTTATCATTTGATGTCACACCCACAAGCGATCCAAGTGCAAGTAAAACTCATTCTGATGGGCGTGAGCTCGCAGTGTTGGCTTGGAGCAGTGGGTCCTTTGCTTATATCCAAAATAAACTCTAACCATTTCAATTTCATTCTTTAATCTTCCAGAGTAAGTTTCCCCCAAGGGAGCAGATCCGGGGCTTCAATTTTGCGGAGAGAGATCAAAAAGATGCATAGCTGTTGATGAGGAACAAGTCTGTGACATTTCAGCTTTCACCAGCCAACTCTTTCAACTTGATGCTGTTATTTTCTTTTCCAGTGCAGGTATTTAATTTGCCTGGCAGGTATGCAGGGAGAGGAGCAGAGCTGGGGGGAGGGGGGGGGAGCAGGGAGGCCTCATGGGCATCAGGCAGGAGGGTAAACAAGCTTCAAAGCCCCAGCAGAAGCCTCAGACTTGACCTAGGGTGAAGCACAACTCATTAGTTACATGCCAGGCAGCATCTGGAGTAATCACACCAAACGCCATGGACTATATCACTCTGAACTCCACACACACGGGACATGCTAGCATACATTTAGGGATAGTGTGCTTTTTAAAAAAAAAAAAAACGTATAGAAAACACCTAAAAAAACCAAAACCATTTAATCTGAGAGGTAATTCATGAAAATAGAGAAATTTAAATGATACTCTTAAATTCAACATCTTTTCTCATTCCCTGTGCTAGATTTCACTTTATTGGAACAACCTCCATACTCCGCATAGGTCACATAAACCTGGTTGTACAGTATACCTGAGGCGCTTGCACGGAAATCCATCAACGCATTCTCCTATCATCAGAGGAAATCATTGATTTATTACAGGCGGTGAATACTGTCCTTGTCAAAGCGCAGCAACACGTTCCGCTATCACTTTGATCATGTAATGACAAAATGTGGTGATGAAAACCTCAAAAGGTGTCTGCCCACTGCCAGAGACCTCACGGCTGAGACCGTCATTCCTTCTGACGGCTTCTCTGGTCGTCTGATGATGGATAACCAGGCAGCAGATGTTTCAGGAAGTACCCCATTGATAACAGTCCCAGAGGAGCCCTCTGATTGGAGTTCATCATCCCTCCTGCCTGCGCCACCAGCCCATCCATCATTGGCTGAAATTGGAAGCTGCCCTTGAATGTCAGCAACCAAGTGTTGGTGCTGTTGAGATGCACTGATTTGAGTGCTCCGCGGTATCCTGACGGGGCGCTGAGATGCACACAGTTTAGATTTGGGGTGTTTAGCTGATGTCCCTCAGGTGCTGTGACATGATGTACCAACATGTGGGTGTAAATCTGGACTTTGCAGTTTCACACACCGGAAAAGGTGATGCTTGTGTGCACCGGATGTGCCACACAAATCAAAGTAAAGTCAAGCTGGTGACTCAAGTGCTTTTCTGGAGCTTCAATTGATGCAAACAAGGGAAATGAGAGAGTGGAGCAGTCCAGCATGTGTCACTACCACCAGTGTGTGGAGTGGCATATAAAGCAATTGGGGTGGGTGTTTTGATAGATTGGTCCAGTGGCAGCTGTGATGTGGGTGTTGTACTGGAGTGTTCTTTCCAACCCTCACCTGTGGTCATGAGTTTTGAGTAATGACAGAAAAAATGAGATCGGATACAAGTTGCCAAACTGATGCTCCTTTACAGCATAGCTGGGTTCAACCAGGGGCTCTAAGTAGAACGTCTGTTGTTAGGGATTCAGTTAAGGTGTTATGAATAGGACGCCTCGCTGTGGAAACTTTCCGGGCACGTTTGACTGGAAGTAGACTGCTGAATGGACCACAACATGCCCGAGGGATTGCCCACTGGAAATTATTGGGTTCCAACACAAAGAGCTGGATGTTTCGGCTCATTTTTGTATGTCATAGACATGTTTCACTCTATATGGAACTTTTTATGAATGTTTAACTTAAACTTCCCCCATATTTCCTATATCATTACATACTGTAAACTAGAATTACAGCCTTGTGGTTGCCTCTGCTCAACAGTCAAGCAGTAAAGACTAAAGGAATATAGTTAAAAGTAGGAAGGTCTTGTTCTTGGTCAAATGGACGCTATCACTATATTGGCAGATATGAAGAAGATCTATGCAATTAGCATAGATTCACCCAAGATTAGTGTCACCAATTCAGTATCTGACCAAATACAGCGAAATATGGTCACAATCTCCCCTTCTGGTCCTGAGTTATGGTGTTATGGCCAGAAAAGTCTTCAATTCATCATTCTATCCTAAATTTTGACATAATTTGCATTTGAATTCCTGAGTTATGTTCGGTGAGGTCACAGTGACCTTTGACCACCAAATGGCATTTGAGCCAAATTTGAAGAAAACTCCTCAAAGAGTTCCTCAGAGATTGTGATGCAGAGGATAAAATATTGAATATGAGTCCAGCTTTCCACAGACTTTTGCTTTGACATTTGGTGTTAATAAAGAAGAAACCACTGTTAATATCAGGAATTCAGCTGGGGGGAAAAAACAGTTGGCAAAGCTACATGTACAGTTCTCTGGGTCATCTTTATGGTTTTATTTTGGTAAATGTAAGGGTATGACCCAAGTATCTCCCAAATGGTCCTCCTGCTCACCACTGTGCACCTCTAGTTCCCAAAGTGCCACTTTGGTCAGATCAAGGGTCCTTCCTGAGTGAGTTTAGGGCAAAAATAAAACCTAACCCTGATCATAATGCTGCGGTGGTTGTGGTCTCTTTCTTTTACCTTTACTCCTGCCTTTAAGAGAGTTTTACCACACCACACCACTGCACTGAATTACTGTTTTACTGGGTAGAGTGGTTACAAAAGTTTTGGCTTGTTTTATAGTCAAGAAGTCCCTACTGGTGACCACAGATTGCACATGTGTATGAGCTGCGTGCAGTTCAACCAAAGAGTGATAATGTTTCCCTTTTAAGAGTAAAGATTTTTTTTCTATACTTTTTTGAGGGGAACAGGCGCCTTGACCAACCACTGATGGAATATTAAAACCATGCAACAAACCTTTTGTTGAGCCTAGTGGTTGTGATGTACTGTCTAGTTACAGCACTGGCCCCACTTTAAAAGTGAAGAGTGACCTTTTTGGAATTGTGTACAAAGTGCTTATCACCGAAAAATCTCATGAAAATAAGAAACTCAAATTAAGAAACTCCAGGATTACCAGTGTAAGAGAGTCTTGCCAGGTCAATACTGCTGCTTTTCGAAGCAGACTATAAGATATCTGCCTTTCGTGTGCTGCAGTTGTTCGTGTTTTCAGTCGCAGTGTTGCTCTTTGAGTCTGACGGCGGGGTGCAAAAATCATTCAGCTCTGAAGGATTTGAGAAACAGTGCAATCGTCCTGAATTTAAATGGGTTCAGGGCCCAGCGTACAGATGGCTGCGTACACAGCCAGATATGCCGTTCAATAGTTCAGAACCCGCTCTTTTCTCTCTTTAATCGCACCCTCTCTTTTTCTCATTGCTGTCTTTTGTGGCCTCTTTATCACTCTGCTTCTCTGCACACCTTGTACAATATACACTCTCAAACACACAGCCAGAAGCGCACACTGTTTTACTCTTTTTCTCCATCAAACATCCCCCCTTTTCCTCTCTCCCCCCTTCCCCTTTCTCAGCACTGAGGAACGAGATAAAGAAATCGTTTTTCTTTCACCGCCAATCAGGTCAGCACAATTACACAAACCAGCAAACACGCGTCTCTCTTTGTGTCTCTCTAGCATTTCCTCTCTTTCACTCCCCTCCTCCTTTTCCAAGTTTCCAAACTCTGAGAAATGAGATGCAGAGGAACAAACGAGCAAACGCCTCAAACTCTACCTCAATCCTCCATTTTCCTTGTCTGCCATCCTCAGACACATGCCTGCATACATTACCTCAAACAGTTATTTTCTTTGCTTCTCGCTGCGGCACAAACTGTGGAGATAAAGCAGGCCAGACTTTCACATTTCACCTAACAAAGTGACGCAGTCGGAGAACAGAGTGATGGATTAACACCAAAGTACCAGATTAAAGCAAATGGGGAACCGTGAAAACTTCCAGACATCTCGGATCTCATCTGATGTAACGGGCCACCCGGGGAAGCAGATGCTGCGAATATGAAATGTGCTCGGAGAGGGAAATTCCACCAAGTGTTGTAGATTGTTCAAGGCCAGCTTCATGCATGAACGCTCTGCCTTTCTTTGTGTCACCTTGATGTCTTCAGAACTTTTAACTGGTACGAAAGGGAAGCACCAGCTTCACTCCATTCACCTTGGAAAAAATCAAAAACAACAGACCTGAATAAACTCTCCTGTGGTCAAGTATAAATGAGTGTCAACAAAATGCTTCACAAAGGTAGAATTTGTTGCAGAACTGTTGCATTGGATTATTTTGTACAATAGTTTCAGTTATTTCACATAAGGCTGAGAATACAGCTGTAATCAAGCTTACAATAGTCGCATGACGCTAAAATATCTCTGCCAGCTTGTTGGCTTGATTTCATGAGGTTAAAATATTATTTTAGGCACAAACAGTTTGGCGCCAGTTTACTGTGCATCTGAGAGTAAGTTACAGGGGAGCCAGGGGGGCTCAGCTCCCCTGAAAGTAAAAACTGTACTTGCCTGAAAGCAATAAAAATTCAGATCTGGTGGGTTTCTGGACAAACTGAACCATTTTATTATAGCATTTCTAATCCTACAATACGTATTATAGACAAAAACAAATAAAGTTCTAATGTCCTGTTAGTTCGGTACTTTGAAATCAAACCTCTCACCAGAGAGGAATTTTGAAATTGAACAATTGGAGATAGATTGTGGTTTTGGCAAATAATTAATTGTTTAGCTTAGAAAACAGTTGGTTAGGGTGTGTGTTAGAAACACAAGAATGATTTCAATAATGAATCACACGGGTATTTAAATCTGAAATCCAGAACTTGTGTTAGCATGGTCGAGTGTCTACAATCTAGATACTTTTGTTGTAGTTTAAACGTCATTTAGTTACCTTTCTCCAAAAATGTGGACAATTTGAACTTCAGCTTGAAAGAATTTTTTTTTTTAAAAACCCTGAAATTTGGGGATTTTAAATTGTAAGAAAATGTATGAATGAAGCTCGGAGTGGGGAGAAATTTCCCAGTAGAGGAATAAGACCTTCTATATTGATCTTTGGGACCAAGTTTAGCTAGAAGGTGTTTTACTTCTGCATATCTACTAATATTGTGTATGTTTTGAAAAACAGAAGGTTTATTTAAATATACAAAACGTACCATTCATGTGTACCACCATATATGCCCAATTTCGTACTTCAGCCTTTTTTCTGCAGCCGTGTTCATGGTGGTCCATGCATTTGTTTGTTTCTTGCTTGGCGTGAAGGGGTAGACATTTAATCCAAACAAGTTAATTAGCGGGGGAGATAGCATCGGCACAAACGAGGATAATGAAATAAACACTGTCCTAAAAGAAGAGATTAGCAATTAAGCTGTTGGAGCGCGGAGTCATTTATGTTCCATTGTGCTGTCTTTTAATGTGGCACAGTAATGAATACCGCTCCTGCCTTTATGTCTATGTGTGTGTGTGTGTGTGTGTGTGCGCGCGCGGTATGAATGTGTACTGTTGGGTAATGATAAACCACTTTTCGCCTATTTGTTTATCAGCCTTTGTGTACTGAAGGACAGTATTGCTATATTCGGTTTAATAGCTACAATGACGGCACTCTGTGTACAAGCTATCCTATACTTCCTGTAGATGAGATGGTGTGTTTATGTTCGACATGGAGAGTTATGGATGATCTTATTGAGTTTATTGTCCCGCTCGGTACACTGAAACGTGGCTGATTTAAATAAATGGTAGTCTGAGCGGTGGTGTGTGCCAGTGTTTATTTGAATGATTCAAGGCAGAAAGGGTGTATATGTTTGTGTGTGTGTGCATAATATACAGTATAAGTGAAATTCCTGCACATGCTAGTTGTATATACAAACCACTGTCACAAAGTTCAAGTGTTCTGCATCCTCCATGTGTCTTACATCTGCCTGTGTGTACAGTATATTAAATTCCTGCACACACACACACACACACACACACACACACAGGAAACACACTGCTCTCGGCTGCGTGTGTGTGTGTGTGTGTGTGTGTGTGTGTGTGTGTGATCCATCTGGTCTGGTCCAGTCTTCCTATAGAGTGGCTGATGAATGGAGAACAGAGGGCTTTATGGCGACCAGGACATGTGGCAACTCCCCCTCGACTTTATATGCCACAACACTGTTCATTCCATCTATCTATCTGTCCAGCAGCAGCCAGGGAAGTCATTAACCCCACAGGCCCTCTGGGTTCCTGAACGCCACTGACCACAGAGAGGGAGAGAGAGAGGGAGAGATTATTTGTGCGCTTTGTCTGTTTTGAAAGAACAATCTGTGCATCTTATCTCTTGCAAAATACAGGATGTTATACAGTTTGGAGGAAATATAAATGCAAACTGCGAAGACTTATGCTTACATCTTTTTTGATACATTTACATGTAAAAGGTACCATGTGGAGTTTTCTTGTAAACAAATTATGTTTGCATTCAGTGTCCCTCACCAAAGTGCATTCTGTGTTCAAGGACACAATCCAGTTGTGTGTCTTCCCAACCCGTTCTCATCCTAACATGTCTCATCTCAGCCAGATGCCTGTGTGTGACGCACACTGCCTTCCTGCCACAAAGACTTTCTAACACGTGGTTAACATGAAACAACACTTTGGTTAAGTTGAGGCTATGTGGTTATGTTTAGGAAAACATTAGCGACATTTGGTTTCACGCAGGACGCGAACCCCGCTCTCCTGGATGACGGTTTTGTGTGTGACCCATCACTTACCCCAACCTCCACCCCTCTTGGGACACTCTCGCCTCGTAAAATATGTCGGGATGTGCAATTACTGTCAGCGTCATTGGAGGTAAAGCCCGGTGCATCTCATCCAGATGCTAAAAGGTACATTCTGCTTTAGAATAAGACGTCGAGGGCAGTGTCAGAACCTTTTTATTGGACGGCCTGGGAATGAGACAAGGCTCTTATCCCAAATGTGTTGAAGTCATTCCATTCCCTAAACATTTGCAAAGTCAATTTTCTAAGTATTTTAAATCCAGCATTTTTGACTGGCTAGCTGTCTTCGTCATACCTGTTGATGAGTGGAATAGTGACACCATTGGCAGGACTGTGCGTTGCGTCATCCGCAGTTTGTGTGCACTCATAGAAAAACTGCTCCATAGCGCTGCTAGGGGTCAAAAACTGTATTCAAACGTGTTTGTAACAATAATGCTAATGTAAATTAGTTGTGAATCAGTATTATTTCCTTAGAAGACACGGTTGGCATATATATATTTTTTTTTTTAGTGCACAGAATTTTGCATTCAGGCCGTGTGCAGGTGTGTGTGTATGTGTGTGTTATATGCATGAATGTAGGGGAGTAAATGCTTTTGCACTGGCTGTCTGTGTGCTTATCTCATCTTTCAGTGGCTTATTTTAGAGTATTTGTGCCTGTGTGTGAGTCCATGTCTAAAATTCACGCTGTGTGTGAGTGTGCATGTATAGTGGCTGTCTCTACCTGCTTATCTGAGGGTTGAGGTATATTTTAACATGCGTATGCAGTAAATCTGTGGATGTCTTTGTCTCTGTGTCTCCTGTCTTTGTATTGAAAATGCACATTAGCAAACATTCATCTTGTGAAAAAACATCAGTGTAAATGCGCAGCTAAACAACCAATAGTCACATAGTCATCACTGTTTTGTGTGCATATCACCACGTGTGTATTTCATCATGGAAATATGGCTTCATGTCATGCGCACATAACTGAGTCAGTCCATCTATGTCTAGCCATTCAAGCTGTATGCTCGCATGTATTCAGGTGTATGTGAATATGAGCGACAGTTGCCCCAGCAGAAGTCATCTCTCATGTCCCCTTCCTAAACAAAATCCTATTGACGCACAGGCAGTCTGACAGATTCAATATAGCCCCTGCAATAGAAAGCAGATTAAGTCACTGCATCATTGCTTACGGCTCCTTTAGACGCCATTAATTGCCTTCATCAGTGGCAGCCATTCTTTAGCTTGAAGTAAAGAGGTTTAAGAAAAATGAGCGCTTTAGCAAGAATGGATATCACCATTTCAGAAAGGCTTCCTCGGCTCATTTTCTGTCGGCCCATAAGGAACTTGTTTGTGGTTTGTTTCGCCGAAGCAAAGTGAAAAAGTATAACTTTATAATATTAAAGGTATCACTTTTTAATAATAAAGATGGGATAATGGAGCATGCACAGACAGAGGACAAAAATAAGTCTGGATGAGACAAAAGTTCCAACAGTTATAAAACTTTCAAAACAAGCATGGTGCATGTTTTATCACGGCGCAGTATTAATGTTAAACCTGCTCCGTGTCTTTTGCTGTAAGGCAAACTCCCTCAATAAAGTCATCTTTATTTTTACAAAAGTCCCTGTTGGCTGTAACACATACGTACTCTTGTCTTCAACAAATAAAAAGAAAGTCGGGAGAGATCGAGTGCTCTCTGCTCATAGTTTGTTTTTTTTAAATCTCTTGACTGACTCATTGCTGTGACAATTCGTTGGTCCCTTTGTGATTTCATAGCTTTGGGATTCTGTGTCATTCCTGGAGAACTTGGCCAGCTGTACTCCAGAACACATGGGTGCAAAGGGACTATCATCCTGCCTAACTTTGAGTCGTAGCATGCCAAAGTTCATCTAGTGAAGGAAGCTCTGATTTCGAAATCCACATAAATATCCTATATCTCTGTCCGTCTCTGTATTCAGTGTACAGTGCAGGAGCCATTTTTACACACAGTCAGAGTGGACTGTTCATGTTAGTCATGTGACCTTATTCCAACTGAACGTATGTTTAACTTACTGAAGACCAGACTGAAGGCAAATGATGCTGAAACGAGCAAGAAGTGCAGTTTGCTGCAACACAGGCCCGACTGAGCATCTGCTGATGTCTGTGAGCGAAAGACTTCCGACCGTCACTGACTGCAAGAGATTTGGCACCGAATATTAGACATGTAAACTTGTCCTCGTGATTTTGGCCAGTCTGTCTCCTATAAAGGACTATTTATTTAAAGAACCACATCTTATATTCATCTGATGTGGATGTAGACCTTCAAATTGTAGGACGGTACCAGTGAAATTTTATAAAACGTCAGAGGTCCAGACCAATTTCAGCATAATGCGCCAACATGAGTAAAAGTAAAAGTAGTTTTCCATCATAAAATGAAAACCTAGTCCATTCAGCTACCTGTCATGTAACTAAAACTACACTAACTCTACCCGACAACATGGTGGCTGCACTTATTGAGAGAAATGACTCAGTTTATTTGTAACCAGTGGACTGAACATGTGCATAGGAGCGAGTCAGATTGAGGCCCTGATATGTGTCGGAGAATGACTGCATATTTGTCTCTTAATTTCCCTTTGAATTCTATATTCTCTTTTTAAACTTGGATATTTTCACCCATGTCTGTGGAGCATCAGGCTGAGGAATGGGATGATTGCACTAGATGAATAATTCTGCAAACTTTTTCCACCCAACATTAAATTTGTTCGACTTGGGTGTCAGGCTGAGCTGCACTTTTATGATTAATGGCACTACTTTGTGAGACACTCCATGGAGCTAATAACCACAGGAGAAACGACTCTAAATGCTGTGAACTGCACTGCAAGAGCTTAAGATATTGCAACAGCTCTAAGGGCGTTTTCAAACCTGTAGTTTGGTCCATCTGGTTTGGAAGAAGGGTGGAAAAAAATCTGTAAAAATCTGCATTTTAACCTTCATGTCAACAATGACTTAAATCCCACAAACTGACTGCAAGTAAAGCAACATTTTTAATGCTCTTTCTGTGTATTTACGTTCTGTGCTGTCACTAAAATCTCACCAGGAAATGAGCACTATTAGCCCGCAAATCAACTGCACATTATGACTAACGACAAGTAAAGAAAAGGGGGAAAATAACTGTCTTGTACAGCAATATTCCTGAGGGGATTACTGTGGTATCAGTGTGTCACATTTTTTTTAAATGGATTTAATGAACTGCCAAAATGCATGGAGTAGGATCAGATCCCTGCAGTTATTGTTCAAGAATCTCAAAGCTTCAATGTCAATGTTCTGTGAGACCAAGGTGGGTGGAGAGATTTACCTGTCAGAGCTCAGGGGCGGAGCTCAGGGAAGGGGAGGTAATATAGGGACTGGGTGTGTTCTGTTCAAATCCATTTGTTTCTTTGTCTGAGACCACGCTGCCACACTATAATAATAATAATAATAATAATAATAAACTTTATTTATATAGAACATTTCTTCCCAATGTTACAAAGTGCTTAACAAAAGTATTAAAACCAGTCAAAGCAGAAAATGAAAATGAATAACATCAATTAAAAACAAAATAAGGACAAATGTCAAACATTTCCAAAAGCTTGCACAAAGAAAGGTTTTAAGGAGGGATTTAAAAGAGACTTTGTGTGTCTTGAGTTCAGCTGGCGGAGAGCTCCAAAGTGTCGGGGCGCTAACAGCAAAAGCTCCATCACCTTTTGTCACGAACTGAGTTGAGTAAACTAGCAGGGCTCCATTTATGGAGTCAAAATAGGTGAAGTTAAAATTGTAAGGAAGGCAAACTGTTTTTAAAAAAAATACAAAGTGGTTGTACATGTTATCCCTGGCAATATATTGATTTATGCTTGTTAATGGTACATCCATTGATCTACCCGCTCCTGCTCTAAATAAATGCTTAAATGGCTCCTTGTGTTGAAATGTGCACACCAGTTAGAGGTCCTATGACCCAGTCACCCTTATGCCATCTATTTCAATTGAAGTCGCATAGAATATACAGTCTTTTTCAATATGGTTATCAAATGATATGCATCATAGAGATAACCGGAGAAATTGAGATAGATCCTCTTTTCGAGTGTACAGAGTTTAGACCACACCAGAGTTTGACTGACAGCTTTCACACCAGCCCAAAACACACTGCACTAACCAGGCGAACGTACCAGAGTTGAATTTAAGAGTAAAACTGGATGGAAGGGGTTGGAGGGCGAGGAAAATATCCTCATATCGTTATATTCATGGCGGGTCAGAGGGGTATTCATGAAACGCCCTGGAGCCATCGGTTGTGAGCTGAAAGGGAACTGAAGAATTTGATCTCTGAAGTGCCAAAAATGTTTTGGTTTTTTTTCTCTCATTCACTGGCATCCAGTGAGCTTATTATTTTATTCCATCCCTCCATCAACTCTTAATTTGTTTGGCAGACGTTTGTTTTGTTCCAAGGCTTCAAATTAATTTTCCAGAAGGCTACTTGAGCTTCTAAGTTCAATCAAATTCAATAGATCCCATATAATTATGGCACTGCGATTTTTATGGGGGGAAAAAAAACCCACCAAAACAAACGGTCCGTCTTATCAGGCTTTTTTCTTTTAAGGTTCAAATAAGTGGCCCAATTTATAATCGCATGATTCAAGTGACATGACTTCTAAGAAGAAAAATAAGCTTTGTTTACATACCACTTTTTTTTATGTGGTTCTATGACTAGAATAATATTGATCTTGTCTAGTGTGTGAAGCTATTTGGGGTTGCCAGATGCAGTCTGGGCTTCATACAAACGATTGGCCGGAGAGAACCATCACTTGTGCGACACAAACATCCTGCACACACGATTTTTTTAATTCACTCGACCCAGATGTTTAAAAAAGGCAGCCCGCAAAACCACAAAGTGTAGACGTTCCTCAGTTTGATTGCAGATGAAAGGTTCCCTAAAGGAAACTACTGTATAGCCTCCATTGTTCCTGTGTGTTTGTGTCGCGTTGAAGATGATGTCACAGCTGTTTCACCTGGCTTCACTATGAACATCAGAAGAATCTGCCTACATTGAGGGGGGTACTAGCTCCCTGTAGAAACATATGCGTGAGAATACTTGGATTGCTTTTTGGTTGTAACGAGTAACATGATGAGTTAGTTTTGTAATTCAAGTAATCAGTTATTGAGTTACATTTTCAAATAAGCAAATTATTCCTGTAAAATATTACCGTATTTCCCGGTTTCTTTTGTTTCCATTAATTGAATGTTTGTTGAAATGTCATACATGTCGGCTATGAGAGCCCGTTTATTGTTTTCATTGAGGCTGCCTCTGTTTGAAAGTAACAAAATGCCCCAACCACCACCTCTAAAGTCCGCCAATTTACATTTGTTTCATATGTACAAGAACTGAAGTTGGTCACGTGCCAGATTATTCCATCCCAGGCAAAGTGAAGTCTTGTCATCAGCATGTAATATGTCCATTTCTTAGTCTTGGAGCTGCGGGTCGGTGAATTTGTTACCTACATGTTTACCAAACAGAGATGAAGAGAGTGAATAAATGTAACAATAGTCAAATGTTCCTTTAACAGTCAGCACTAAGAATGTTGCACTGTATTTCTATTAAGTCTTTTTCTCACTTGTGTTTCATTGGCTTTATTTTCCTTTCATGGCTTGTTGTAAGTTGTTTCAGTGTCGTCTTCTATCTTTGTTTTTGTTCCATTATTTCCTCGGATTTCCTCTCGTCCGTACATGCAGTGTCTCATGCAGCTCTTGCGTAGCCAGTCAGTTAGATTAATTTGATAGCAGACTGGCTCAGACTCCTTTGCTGCTGGTGTAAAAAATCCATTTGGCAATAACAATAAGGGTTTTAGAAGTCGTGCTGCTGACATTCTTCTGTTGATAGCAGAGCCAAGACACCTCTGTGGAACTCGGGTTGTCTTCATGGAAAATCATCGTGTTTTCACCTGCGGAAAGAGTTGAGTGAAAGATATCGAGGGACTTCAAACCTGGCATCTCCCTTACTTCTCATATATGCCCACTGAATTACAAAGGAAGCCACTTTGGCTGTGGACAAACCTAAGAAATGCAGAGTGATCCTGAGTAAAGTGAGAACCAGCAGGCAGCTCTGCCTTTATTCTTTTTCATCCATATTAAACGAAACGAGAGAAGAGAAACCACTATAGGAGCTGGGTGAATGTTCTTTCCACCTGCAGCGCGGCAGAACATGTCAACCATTAAAAATAACTGTTCACAAAAAGCCATTTGGATTCTCACTCTGGCTATTTGATGAGACACTGACCCCCCCGTGACATGAAAACATCATTTTATGTTGCTTCACTCAATTCAGCGTCTTTACTGCAGAAAACACAGTCTGGGGTCTGATGGAATCTGTAATTCACTCTTTATGTCTATGACTATGTGGATGGATTTTTTTTTTTCTCATTTTTTTTCTTCATTTTGCCATCACGCTCCATTCATTTAGCCATTAATAATTATGTTATTGAGTTACAAAATAAAAGTACCCTTCAATTTCTATGTTAATAGGATCCATGTTTCAATTTCATGGAGGGTTTCACGCCAAAGTTCAGGTTAAATAATGCCCAAATTCAAGAATTATAAATCGCACAACTCATTGGACTTTACAATCTGTCCTCAACCCTCCCCCACAAAAACACCTTTTGAACGGAGGGAAAAAAAATGGAAAAAAGAGATTATAAATGTGGGTCGTTGATGACGTGTCGCCAACGTGCACCTGTGCAACATGACCTCCCCTCCACCATGGGGACCTGGCCACACAAAGAAATATGCTTATCCATTAACTGGGGTTCTTGTAGTTAACTGCCCTAATCTATGCACAAACCCCTTCAAATCATCCCATACTATGCATTTAATGAAATGCTACATTAGCTTATCACAAGGCCCCTCTGGATCCTCACGTAAGCAGAACCTCAATGTGATGATGGATTGGCCAGATAAGAATGTGTAAAATAACCAAGGTTTATTTTTTTCACCTTTTCAAAGCAATGAACAAAATAAAGAAAATAAAATGTATACCATTAACATTCAAATTTCCATAAATGAAGGAATTGTTTTTTCATAGTGGCTACACGTGTGTGTGTGTGTGTGTGTGTGTGTGTGTGTGTGTGTGTGTGTGTGTGTGTGTGTGTGTGTGTGTGTGTGT
>JBBPCS010000393.1:11913538-11932218 GCA_037974645.1 Hollardia meadi | reverse complement strand
GGGAACTTGATACCGGGGCTCCACCGCCTGATCACTACTGGCTCTGGCTCCAAATGACGTCACCAGCGCAACATGGGAGCACTCGTATACGGGATATTTTTTTACTTAATTTCTGTACATTGGGAGGAAGTGGAGACGCGTCGGCCATCTTTGTTTACGTCAATGCTCTGAATGCAGGAAAATCCAAAACTGGAGATCAAAGGTTTTTCGTCTGGTGAAAAACTTGTATCTTCTCCTTTCCTTGTTTTAATTATTGATGAATTCACATGTACCAGGTACAGAGTTACGATATCAATCACATTTCAGCTACATTTCTTGTTTGCATTACTACATTACTTAAGTAAAAATTTAAATGCGGGTCTTTTCGCTGTATCTTTCCATTAGGATGTAACTTTTACTTAAGTAGAAGATTTAAGGGCTCAGTCCACGACTGTAGGAATTAGTCTTGAATGAGTCAACAGTGAAGAATGTTATCACCTGCAGCTCAGTGTGCATGTGTGTGTTTCCCTCTGCTTCCTGTGTGTGTGTGTGTGTGTGATTAACTCACGTGTCTCTTTGAAAGTGCTTAAAGGAAGGAAACATAGTATTCACTGGCCTAAAGAGACTGTTTGGTTGTTTGACTTTTACCTTCATTTTCTATGGAGACTATTGCGTCTGACGTAGTTTACTTGCAGCCTTGAAAAGCTATTCATCCAACATACACCTCTTTGTGTTGTCTTTACTAAAAAATTACCGCAGAGTTTCAAGGCAGTCTTTTGAGGAGGAAGCCTTCGTGCTGCTTGGTGACAATGTTATCACATGGCAATCCAGGAAGTGTGAGCCTCCAGTTTGGGCAGTAAACGGTTCTGCGACTATGCTATCTCTCTGTTCCCATACCACTCTGTCTACACAAGACTTTGGTTGTTGGACTTTTATATTATTGGATCATGCACATATAACTAGAAAAAACCTAATACTCACTTTTAGGCAGTAGTATATACATTATGTTTAATGCATTTTATATTTTATAATTTTATATTTTAGCATGTCTCGAAATATGACAACTTTTTGTGGAATTTTGACTTCAATTCTATCTAAATATTAAAAATAAATCTATAATAAATGAATAAATATCTAAAATAATAAAATACATAATTTAGTCTTAATGTTTTAAGAATATTAAACATTATTGTGGTTCACTTATATTTAGAAATGTAAAATTCTCAGCTAATTATTTCTCTTTTCTTAAATCTTAGCTGAGCAGCCATGGGCCATGTTGTAATGATAGATTCAGATCACAGCTTCAGCACTAGACTGTGTTTATTGAACTTCATTCATGGGCTTTCAGCCAAGTCAATGAGGACCTCCTCAGCCTGCATGAGGTCGTCATTGACTTGCCATTGGGCTGCGTGTAAATAAAGCAGAACCATGTTGCAGATTGTGGGAATACTCCACGCATCGTTGCCACATCAAACCAACTGGAGCTGCTCTGGAGAGCAATCAGCGCTGACTCAACTCGTCATATTGATGGATCTATCAGCCACTGGCTTAGGTCCCAGAAGCCCCTGGCTTTGTGGTTGGACCATATTGTCAGCTTAGTTTGAGATCCGGCACCAGGAGTCCCAATCCTTCTCTTGTGCTGAACCACCTACTGACAACTTTAATTACTACCTCAAGACTCCAGAAAAGAGGTTTCCGAAGCTCTTGCATACCAGGGCCGCCCAGGTCAACTGAAGCACATTTTTATTGTCGAGTCAGGAATATTTTCTTTGAGTTCAAGTCAATAACACATAAGCAATCAGTTCAATATCACCACACTTCCCTGTTTCTTTTGCTGCCATTAATTGAGTGTTTGGTGAAACGTGTTGTGCTGTAGGCTATGAGAGCCCGTGTTTTGTTTTCAGAGGCTGTACTGTGCCCATTGGCCTATATGCTTCTTCTCAAATCGCTGTCAGATCATTAGCAGCAGGGAAAAACGGCATGTGTAGCCAGAATATTTTCACATCTAACTGGATGAATTAAGGATTTATTTCAACCAAATGTCTGTGTTGGCAATTGTTGGAAAAGTGGGAAGACCAACCAAGACGGTTTTGATGAGTTTTATTTTGTTTGCCTCGTTTGAAGTGTTTTACGATGAGTTAACGAGGCCGTGAAGCTCGTCTTAGTTTGATGAAATAGCGGAACTTGAATCCAGAAGGTGTGTGGTTGTATTTTTATGTTCAATAAGGATAAGATTTTATTTCCTTTCTTGACATTTTTGAGTTTATTTTGTTTATCTATGAACACATTTTTGGTAACGCAGTAGGCAATGCTGTAATGTAACAAGTTACTTTTAAAAGTAATGCTACCCAACACTGCTAATGAGTAATTTGATGCTTATAATAAGTAATGGATAATTGCAGCCCTATTGTAGACCTTCTTGGAAATTAAATTCTAAATGGATTGCATTTATATAATGCTCTTCTAGTCTACTGAGCCACAGCTGCTTGATCTGAAATAGGTGCAACACTTAAATAAAAAAATGAAAGATATTGTTCTTGCAGTAATATATAGAAGATATAAATGCCTGCAGTTGTTTGTTTAGTTCTAAATACCAACACATCCTCATACCTAAACGACAAAATAGACATTACAATTTAATAGTATTCTGAATCTTATTTTGTATTCAGGTCTGCACAATGAGAGGAACTAAAACACTCAGTTTATTTTTCACAGTGAGACTTATTGTAGCTGTTCAAAAAAGGTTTATCCAGAAATCTAAAAATTCTTTAAGTCAGTGGAGGCGGGAACACTCGCTGGCAGTGTGTACGACGCTTCAAAACAATGTGTCAAAAGCATGTGAGAGCTAAAAAGAACAAGCAAAACAGTGAACCGGTCAAGAATAGTAAGTTGGATTTATCACTCCCCGTTTGATATGGTAAAACAAAACACACACTGTAATTAAAGAGAACCGGTTTCTCTTCTTCTTCGCAGCCCCGCTGATGCTGACGAGGCTGACAGGTGGACTTTTACTTAAGAAACTGCACTTTAAAAAAAACCTGCCTTTTCCTCCTGTCAACAGGTAAACCACAGTTCTAACTCTATAACTGAAAGGCCTCTGCTGTTTAGGAAACTCTCCTCGCTTTGATTTCTCCAGACGCCGCAGTCCCTCTTCTTTCAACTCACTGGGACCAAAACTGCTGTCAGTTTGAGGCTGTAGCCACACATAAATTCTCTGCCTTCCCATTTTGCTGCATGTTGAAATAAACATTTTTTCTGCACCATCAAGAGCGAAGCAGCTTTGTCCAAGAGTCCTGCGTCTCCCCAGACCTTGATAAGGGATGACTGCGGGTCTTTGATCTCAAAGTCCAGACTGTTTCCTGTCCCAAGAAGGCAAACACAGGAAGTGTTGGATTTGGGGCTTTTACACTGTGGTAACAATAACGGCAGAGTAAATCAGGGCTTAGTGACAGCAGCTCCTGAAAGGCCCATGGGAAACTTCTGCCAACAGGAAACACTGAAGTGCATGCAAATATAGTCACTTAAATATAAGCACTATAATAACAAGGTTTTTTGTTACAGTATATGCAAAAATATCCAAAATAATAGATTGATATTGAATCTATAAGCACCTCTGATCAGCAGATATAAAACCTAATGGAACAGTCGCCTGAAAGACATTTAACCTGGTTGTGATTCTGTCAAAAAGCAAAAACAGCAATAACAACAATAATAAAATAAAATGATAATAAATGATAATATACATATGTCTTTGTTGGTGAAAATGGTTATTGTGGTTAATCAGACCTTTATTGGTTGACGGTGTCAATAAAGTTCATCCATAACTGCGCCAATGCACTGAAACAAACACGGTTCACAACATGTTTAAACACAACAAGTCAAGAATAAGACTTGCAAGCTGGAGCATTTTCCAGACTATGCAACATCTGTTCTGGCGTGCTTTCACTGTCTTTAGTTATTGACCCTTTTGACCTGAAGAAGGCCATAATGATTTTTAATTATTATTATTACAGTGCACGATGGAATCAATCAGCACTGACCAATTGAGGAATTTTCAAATCCCTGTTTGATATAGCAGCTGCCGCTCCATACCGGCTCATTAACAGCTCAACTGATGTGTCACTGTGTAATCTAGGAGTGCACAGTATATTGATTTAACATCTGTTTCCTTCCCCTGACAATGGTTTTGAATTCAGACTGAGATCTAGAGTACTAATACTGCATAAAAAGCAAGACAAAAATCCTCATGTAAAATAGGTACAATTTAGTAAAATATAAACGTGTTGTCTTTTAAAATGTGTAATCTTATAAAATGTGTTTATCCAGTTTAATTTATCCAGTTTAATGAATCCAAACCCTTAACCCTGTTATTGTGGGTGTCAGGCTGCATCCATTTAGCTACATGAGACCAAAGTGATCACTTGCACTGCTGACATAACCCTTTTACATTTTTACAAACACCAGTCTGTTCATCGTCAACAGACTATGAAACAGCCATGTGCACGCAAGAATGCCCTTGAGCTCAGGGTCATGCATGGGTCAGGTACATGAAATGACTCCCTGTGCACAATATACTGTATTGACTGTGCAGTGTACATGAAGTGTGGATTTTTAGTACAATAAGATCCATTTCACAGATTAAAGCCACTGAACATGCAGGGTTGTATTTAAACTAATCTTTCCTTGCATAAAACATGGTGTGCCATAAGGTTTAGGGAAAAAACACAGTGTAAGGAGAACCAGCATAAATCTATAATTAAATTACATTCACAGGGTCACATATGGTTTGCAGTTTCTAATCACACGACTTTGCATGGAAGCAACCACAGGAAGAGAGAATGTGAGGACTTCGGCAAAGCTTTTTAAGACACTATGCATTCAAAAACAAAAACAACCACCCATCACCAACTCTTCTGCCGTCCTTGTGACTCAAGCATCTAAAGAGCACAGAGAGGCCTTGTTTGTGAAAGCCCCACGGCGACACACTACGCTGACCGACTCCTCCTTGAGCGCAGGCTGACAGGTGACTAATGAGTCTCCACGAGGGTACCTTGCAAACAGCCTCATGAATTACTCTTCGCCTTCCCTTAACTTGTGCGTTGATGCAATCTGAGCCAGCAGCCTCCCGAGGACCAGAGAGGTTATGTAAGTTAAGAGATAGCAGACCAACTCAAAGGATGCGGAGCGAGCCAACGTCTTCCAGTCGCGAGCTGCAGAATCGAGATTGATGGTGGTTGTTAACGTGGGGGTTGTGTTGCCCTGTAAATATATTTGATGCACTGGAATTAAGTGACACACTGAAGCTCTTGCGTTTTCTGGATTTGTCACTGAATGAAGATCTGTGTATTTTATGAGCGATTAAACCTTTGCCACGATTAGAGTGACCCCACAATAACAATGCTTTGACCTTTCGACCCTAACCCCGTGTTGCTGTGCCACAAGTTAATTGCCATAAACATCCAGAGTCCAGGGGCCTCATGTATAAAAACATTCTTAGATTTGAACTTAGGCCCTACCCCTACTTTGGAGTGCCCTCTACCAGGTAGTGGCCCTTCAGAACGGAGCTACAAGGGGTGTCCCATTTATAACGTACGCACCTGTGATGTATAAATCTCAAATCAACTCAAATTGATGACACCTACCTTGTGATATCCCCTTATATAATGCCAGTACAAATGAGGATTTAGTCCAGAATAACCATGAACCAAAAGAGAAAATCGAACTTTTTGGAAGACGAGATCACGGCGATGGAGGAGATTGAAGCCAGGCAACACGTATTATTCAGTGGACTAAATAGTGGGTTGAAAAACAAGTGTGGGAGTGTGTCGGCGCTACATATTGTTGCAAAACTCATGCAAAGTTTACCAAGCACTTACATACTGTATATGCATCCCAAACTGCAATACCTCTACGTAATCAGCAGGAAAATCACTTACAGTACGTCAAGTGTCGACGTTGCGTTTAGATAAGATCATTTCCACGTCAAAGTAACTACTTATACGTGGGTTTTCTGTTAAAGTCATACTTGAGATCAAAATTGATAGTGAGGCAGTTTTAATGAGGCCCCAGGTAAATATTCAGGTTTTGGAATCATTGCGCATGAAGTGTAGAAGAAGAAAAATGATGGATTGCACTAAAATGACCCATTTACCCACGCGTCATCACTAACTGGTCCAATACCTGTAAAGTCTTGTGTTGCTGACTACAAATCTTTCCTAAGTCCTGCAATTTGCTTTAATTTCATGCCATCGATCAACCAGTATAGCATATCATTTGTTTTTTTTGGCATTATTTTTATGAATAGATTGACTTCCTCTCTTTATTTATAAATATGAGAGGTCTTCCACATCTTTAAACTCAATTACTAAAACAATATGCCATGCTAATGGAAAAGTGCTCGCTAATTCATTACCCGCTTGTGTTTTATGATGCCTGCAATAATGGCTGCACATTATGTTACCAAAGGCTCTTAATGATCAGAATCTAATGTAAAGGGGTCCACAGAGCACAACATGAAGTGTAATTACTATGTCCCATGATGAAAAATGATGCTCATGAAAACAAAATGGCAAACTGGGTCACATTTTTGCCACACAAAGCACAACATGTCTTCAGATCGATGAAGTTATTTCCCCAGTGCTTTAAAAATAATAATCAGGATCTTTTCATACATAGAAGCACCTGTGTTGTTGTTCCATTGCTAATTAGTATAACACCACACTGATTGTATACCCCGAAATGAAGGGGTCCATATCTGTTGCTTCATGCTTCCCGTTTGAAAAGGAGGAGCTAGCGTGTAGCGTTAGCAAAGAAGAGCCACCTACAGAAAACAGAAAAGTAAACCATAGCTCCATGAATTGAAAATTAGAATTTGTTTTATATTAAATGAGTTTGTGAGATGTGACCCTTCGTGTCTCACACACACGACTTTCACCCAGGAGACCGAAGTCCTTTCCGAAACCTGACCAGGTCGTTTTTGTGCCTAAACTTAACCAAACGTCACCAATGTTTTACACCTAAACTTAACCAAAGTAACTTGGACCTTGTGCATCAGGATAAGACGCCTGGGGTGCGAGCCTTTGTGCATCAACCAGAGATGCTAAAGGGAAGTCTTAGCGCGTCAGCCATGGACGCCAAAGAGCTCGTTTATCAGGGAAGGCTGAGCGCGTCGGCTGGCGGCGCCAATGGGTACCTTGCGCGTCTAGATAAGATCATGGATTATCTAGCAGCTAAAGAGGAGTTGGTGGAGATCACAGAGCTAAAAGGAAATTCATTATTGTAGTGACATTCATCAAGTGGACAAAAATGACTCCGAATTAATGCTATTGTTCTGCGTCTGCTGGACTGGCGAGTAGGCAAATGTTTAATATGTTGGCCAAAACAACTTTATAAGGCAGGGGTGTTTTGAGGGTTTGAGGACATTGAGGGGCTTAGCCTTGATATCTGTATAGAGGTCCAGGGGGATCCTATACTCCAGATTTTTTTAAAGCTCTATTTCGATGCTTTTTATGCACATTGGCACCTTATTTGCATTCTAAGTACTTGTCACAATCATTTAAAAATTAAAATGGTTCCTGTCATCTGCTCTCCTGACGCCGAGGATGTGTTGAGCTGATATGTCAGGGCTGTCTTTCTGTTATTTCGTATATCTCAGATTCTTGTTTACAGTCTTCGATATGTAATCAGTCCATAGCATGAGAGATGTCATAAAAAACAAAAGCGAGCGTCACACAAATAACCACTTATCACAGAGACAAGTTAATATTTTCAGTAGTCTTGGCTGTCTCAGGTTCATTTAGCCTATACATTAACATAAGATATCGGTTCGTTTGTTTGAAGTTAACAAGAAAACGACCGGTCACACTTCCTATCAAAGCGTGAAGTCAATTCTCAACTGCAAAGTGGGTAAAGTGGCGGCACATTTATCACAGATTGCGAGATACCCAACTGAGCATTCGTGCAATCACTGCATTCTCACATCCGGAGAGGGTCATATGGGACGTATGACCGCTGAGGCTTGTGACAGCATCACGGCTCGCTGTGCCTGCGAAGTCACATAAGAGTCACAATCTGTGCTGCTTCTGCTTCGCAAGGCGTCAGTGGGCTTGGACAGATGGGAGAGCGAGTGGTGTCATCTGGTCACGCCGTGGCACGGAGGGCGTCAGGGCAACCTTTGTGTAATTAGATAGATGGTCTCTGTGGGTTAGCTGGTGAGCTGACACTGAAACCTGTAGCTGTGGGCCAATGATGCTAATCTCTGCATTAAAGCACCCGAGCGGGAGTTTGTTTGCGATAAAATGATGTGAAACTAACCTTTCACACCTTTTACAATAAACTATACATGGACAAATGTGTACACAAACACACCACTGCTGTATAATAGATATATTTGTATGCCAGTTTTAATGCAAAATGCATAACACTGACGATTGTTAGTGATTTTTATCCATGACCAAACTTACAGAATATTACCAAGATGTAGTAAGAAGTCAAATCACCAACACCTGAGCGAAACATGAACTTTAACTCACCTCCTTTTCTCTGATGTCTATAACAGAACTCAAAGACTGAAAGAATGCAAAACCTTCAAACTTTCCACACAAAATATTCCATCAGGATATGTTTATCTTTCTCTGACTTTGCTGTAGCTGTGCATCTTTTGTTTTTGCTTGACTTGTTTGCGGGAGATATAATTTTTTGATGTCTTGTCAACTTTAACTGATCTTAGGCCGACTTGTTCTGCAAATGCAGGTGGTTGTAGATCTTATTGTAGAGTTAGCTTTAACTGACTGCACCTGCTGCTGTTAAGAGACGGGACAGTTTAAGTCCTCTTGTCCTGTTGACTTGGACATGTTGTAGAAAATATCACGCTGCCTCTTTTTGATCGCATTTCTTCTGCAGATTCAGATATTTTGTTGTATTTTGAGTATTTAACAAAGAGGCAAAGACGGATTTCTAATTCTGATTTCAATCCTGCTTAGAAACATAGACTGGACCTTTGCAATTGAGCATAAATACGTTTTTAATTGACCAATTTATCAATTATTATAGCGTGAACAACCAAGGTTTTCTTATGTTATTGACCTACATACCTCTCTGATCAGTTGAATTATCTGCAGCCATATTAATTTAATAACCTACATTTCTCATCTTCAATTACACCGTGACCGAATTTTAACTTTCACGTATACATTAGCTTTTAAACGAAAAATCTCATCTGCCTTTCTTCTGTCTGAGGGTTAAGAAAGGGCACGGAGGGCCCCCCAGTAGATGTGATTAAACCAGATGGAATGGATGACTGGGGAAGATGGGGGTTGAAGAGAGCGAGAGATGGAAGACGGGATAGACAGACAGAGAGAAAGACGGCTGGATGAGGGTTATGGCACTGCATTATGCATTGCAGATCATCAGCCCGGGTGGCTTCTTGGTGTCAGGGGTGCCACTCCTGTTTCACACTCTGTGGTGATGGGCCTGTTGCCATGGCAGCCGCAAAGCAACTCATTAGCAAATATTACCGTTGGCCTGTAGAGAGAGCAGGGCGCTGACTTTGACGGACAGCAGACATCAAATAATAGGTTTACTGTTGACAGAGTGGGGGGACGTCAAGGTATGAAAAACTCTGCAGGAATGACGAGATGGTATTGGACATGAACACATGATCCACATATATTACAGTCGATATCCAAAATAAAATTTTGGAAGAAAACTCATCCCATAAGAAGACCATAACCAATAATGCTTTAAGGCTGTAGTATGCTTGAAACAGACTAGTTTGTATGACTCGTCATTCCGCCACAAGTGTTTATAGCTGTGCAATGGCCACGCTCGGAGAGGTGAGACACCTGCCATCAGAGAGGGAGCTAATCAGATAATCAGCACTGACAGTTCCTCCTCGAAAGGCTTCATAGTGGTCCTCGTAAACATTAAAAATGATGGCGGTTGTGTAAAAGAAAATACATTTAGCTCGTGTTTGTCATCGACTGTCTTTCTGTGGCACTGATCGCCAAGATTCCTACTGCTTCTACTGAGGATGTTTCAGACAAAGATTCACAAATGCAAAGGAAATTCTGTTCTAAACAGAAGTCTTGGACGTTTCTTTAAACAGCTGGAATTTTTAGCAAAAAAAAAAACTTACACAAACTTAAATAAATGGTGCATTTGTTTGGGACTATTTTCAGCTGGGGATTGATACACATTTGATGCTGTAGTGAGTATTTGCAGTAGCAGAACGGTGTGATGTGGGTTTTAGTCAAAATAAATTCAAATGGCCGTGGTCATGGTAATGAAGGAACACGGAGCTATGGAACAATTGAGCTCTACGGCACGGAAGAATCAGATATATCAGGCTTTAGCTACACAGATGGTGCTTGTTTTTTGTTTTTTTCATAGGATTTTTTGGCATTAACAAAATACTGAATATCATAATACAGCTGTATCATTGAATTTGTGTTTAATTTCATATCATTTAATTAACCTTTTTACAACTGTAGTTTTTAGTGATATTTTGATCATGCATCAAAATACAAAACTTCAGCTTGTGCGACAAACTAGAAGGTAAACCGAGATATTTGTATTCATTTCCTTTTGTCCAGGCAATATATTGCTTGAACGGGATTTTAAAGTTATTGATAATGATAATTAATTGGACTTGTGTAGTTTGTGACTAAAATATATTTCAAGGAAGGAAGATAAGAAAATTGGCATTTCTATTTAATGCTTTTTAAAGCGGATTTCAAATGTCCAACACAACCAACACAAACCTTTAAAACTTCAAAGCAAACGAAGCAAAAACTTAAAAATTGCCGTTTTCTTCCTCCTCTGGGGACATGATTGACGGCCCTCCCCTCTCCACAGCAATGCAGCGCGAGAAGCGGCGGTGAGTCTTCAATAACAGGTGATCACGCCTGAGCAAACATCAAACCAAAAATATCCAAGCGCCGGAACCTCCAGAACAGCCGTCCCTTCAGTCTTACAATCACACTTCAGAGCCTCGCCCTGGTTGTGATCCCTCTAATGGAAAACGGTGTATAATCGAGAAGAGAGCTGGTGAGCTAATGAAAAGGGTAGCGGGGTGACATTTTCAGACTGACGACTGAAGTAGGATGACATTTACACAGAAGAAGCCCCAAAGACAGTCTTTAGAAAGTGGCCTCTGTCTATTATACGGGAGCGGTGCAGAATAACATGAAATGTAAAGCTGATTTTCATAGTTGTCAATTTTTGTCTGCAGGTAGAATCATTTGGTTGGATAGTGTTGCACAGATGGAGGATTCTGTTCAGCTGGTGAATTTAGAAATTTACAGTTTTATTGAGTTTTAACTTCTGCCATGATTTAACCATTAGGTCAGGTGTCAGGTATGGAAAGGAGATGGCTTTCTGTAAAGGTCGTCTGGGGTGACCCAAGTCAACCTGGTCTCACCAAATGGTGTTTGAATAACATGCCAGTGTTTTAAGTAATTTCCCATGTGATCAAAGCACTGTGGAAAAACAGAAAATGTGTCCTCATTAATGTCGCACAAAGCCCATCTCATGTGTCAGGATTCTTATCTGACTTCTCTCATTCTGATATAGCAAATACTCATGTTTCTTTTACCTAAAATATATCCATATGTGTATATCTACATGAAGAGGCTACCATGGAATCACTGAAACTATGACCTTTTAAGTGAAGGGTATTGAAACTCACACATACAACCACACCTTTCACATATAAAGGTCATACACTTGTGAGGATCCTTTACCCTGAAACCTTTGTCCAGCACGTTTCCTGTCAGAAGTCTGACATTTCTTCTACATCAAAACTGAATATTTTCGTAGTGATCTCACTTTTTAAAGTCATAACCAACTTACAAGGTCACGCCAAGAGCACCGCACGCTGTAAAAACTTTGTGAAACAGAGGCATAAAAAAAAAAAAATCCCAAAACCTCCAGCATGGCAGGACATTTTCCTCAAACGCATCATAAAATGTGGCTAAATTGCATGAAATCTTTGCAGAGGAGCACGAGCCGGTCTCTCACAGAGGACGTGTCCACTGGGAGAGAATCGGGTCATTTGAGAGACGCAGATCAAGGAAGGGAACACTTCCCTGCCACAGGGGGGACTTAATCAGGATGGCTTTTTGAAACCGTGATCCATCTCTAGAGAATGGAGGATGGCGAGGTTTGAACCTTTGATGTCCCGGCCAATAGGACCAGCCGTGTATTTGTCTTGGCTTTAAATTAACTAATAAGCATGTAATGACACTGGCCTGACAGTAGGATGTGCGACAGATGTTTTCTTAGTTCTTTATTTGCTTGAACTGGGCGATTGGAGGTGCAGGCCAAGAACAAACGCTGGAAATAGAATTTCTTATAGGGTGGACGGTCATAATCGCTTATCTCGAGCAGACAAATGGAATTATTAAAGGTGAGGCACATTACTGGAAATCCTGACAATTTAAATGTATCAGTAACACTTTACTTTCAACCCCCCTCATTAGCATTTATAAGCAATATATGAACATTTAATACTGTGAAGGTTATAATACATTATAGTGTAGTCTAAGGACAAAAACAACAACAAACCTATCCATAAGAAGGTGACCAGGTGTCCCACTTTATGGGTCCCATGTCCCACATATTGATTGGTTCTAGTTTTCAAGTCGCACCACTGCGGGACAGACACTTTTCTAAACTCTGACTTTTATCCAAGACTGTGAAGGACGTAGGAAAGGCCATCATCACAGGGATATGTTTAGCCCCAATCTACTGTAACTGCACACACATCTATTAATGCGGGTTAACAAATGACTGTCATTGTGTAAAACTGCGAGTCGCCACAAAGTCAGAAGCTTCCGGTATGCAGATTTAGGCGGAACATGAAGGGAACTACCACAACGAAAAAGAGATGCTGTTCCAATTGAGACTAGGAAACTATTAATGACTTGGTGAAGCTGGTGGAAGGTGATTCTTTTTTTGCAAAAATCAGCAAGAGATATTTTTCATTTTTACATGAGTCTTATCTCACAAGAAAGGAGTGGCTCGAGAATAGATCTATGGATGAATGAAGCATACAAAAGCAACGTGCCATGTCCCACATTGTCCCACACAAACATACTCTTTGTCCCACACTCGACTTGTTGGGATCTGGTCACCCTGTCCGTAAGCTAACACAAACGCATGCATTAACCACGAGGAAGACAAAAGTGTTACGCGTCTTCACAGGCTTTCCCACCCGCGCAGATCGTTCAGTGGTTACACTGATCTGGGATCAGAGAAGCGCTACAACGGCATGTGTTGAAATCCACGGAGCTGCTTTCTTTCTGTAATGCGACAGAGAGAAATACAGCTGATTTTCATGTCACCTGAGCTGCCTTTAAGAGGCTCCTACCACAGTACACACACACACACTTGGGAGAAGTAAAGATTATGGGCTACGCACGCACCTCGGCGAGATGGATGCATTAACACCCTTTCAGCGTCGAGCCAGAATGCCTGAATGTGTCCTCTGTGAGCCATCACGGTTTGAGCAATCAGTCTCTACTGCTTCTTGGTTGCATTTAAACCTTTTTGATATCCGATAGCTATTTCATTTTCCCATGATGTGTATTCAGAACGTAACCAAGTATATTTACACAAAAGCTTTATTTAAGTACTTGTATTACTTGAATATTTCCATTTTATGTGACTTTATACACCAACCCCACTAGATTTAATACACACAAATTGAACTACATTTGTCAGAGTTACTAGATACTTTACAACTTAAAATTTTTCTACCCTTCCAGTTCAGTGAAAACTATGTATTTTCAAAATTGGGGATTTTGCATGTTTGTGATAAACTGAAGGATGAAATGTTCCTTTATGTGCTGAGAAAATTCTCCTGCTTCTTAAGCAAAATAAACTTTTTAAAAGCCTCTTGGATCAGCTGGAAAATGCATCGTCACAAAGCTGAAAACTGTTTCTCTGTGCTCATGATATGTGGTTCTCACAGGCCAGCGGCACTACAAACATGATGATCTTATAGAACATGATGCATTGCTGTAGATTAAACTTCAAAACAGAATACAAAGTAGTTAATATGAGCTCAACTGTCAACAACAGGAAAACGTAACGTATACAATGTGGGCGGTAATAGCAGCGATAATAGGGAATGCTTCGAGAAAATTTCTTCAAATGTGGCACAAACGGCCACGTCTTTGGCCATAACTCAAGAATTAATTAGCTAAGTATGACAAATTTTCAAACAAATGTCTAAGAGGATAAAATGAAGTGATGACATATAATACACAAAAGGTCAGAGGTCAACTTCACTGTGACATCATAATGTTTTTGGGCCATTATTTAACACCATACCTCAGGAACAGATGGGGAGATTGTGTCCATATTTCACCTATTGGTCGGATACTGAATTGGTGACACTAATCTTGGGTGCCACCTTAAAAATGTGCTGATTGTATAGATTTTCTATTGCGGCTCCTCTTTGTTATTCAGTCTGAGAAAACAGGTGCATTTTAACATAAAATATTCCACCGTTAATTAAAGATATCACAGCTTGTGTAGCGTGTATAATCATTCTCTGCCCATGCGTCGCTGCACAGCTGAGGTTTGTTCTCGAGTCAAAAAGGCAAAAACCCTCTTCAAACATTTCCCCTTGTCGATGTCTGTGCCCTCTCAAGTCGTTTCCTGGACAATCAATGTATTGCCTCGCGCCTTCCCATCAATAATTCAATAGTAGGCTTGTGTTATTGCTTCTGGAGAAACTGACAACATGACATTTACTTTGTACGACACTTAATAGTTTGTGCCTCATGTTGCCGTCTCCAGCTGTGGGGTAATAGCGTCTCTGCATCTTATGCGTCATGAAGCTTTTGCAGGACTTTTGCCATTGCTCTGATGCCTCTGTAAACTCTGCTGGGTGCGTGCTAGTTTTTGAATACATTGATAAGCTGTTATGTTTGAATCTATTGATACAAAGAGTGAGGTTGATGGCGAATGTTCTGACGCTGTTGCAATCTGGCCTGAGAAATGAGAAGAGCCGTCTAAAATCCTTGATCACGCTTTCTTGTCTCCATAGCTTTGTTCGTCTACTTGTCACTGACACCCTCGCGCAAACATGAAAACTGACATGACACAAGCTCGAACCGCTTTCATGGTCTTATACATGCACACATGGCTGTGCTCTTTCACTCCCTCTCTTTATCTCTTTGTCATGTTATTTGGAGTGTTTTTTTCCTCTTCTTGTGTCTTTTTGTTCACGCTCCCGCACTCTTTGTCTCCGTCTCATACTCTCTCTGCCGCTGTCTCACCCTTTCCTTCACCGCCACTCTCTCGCTGTCTTTCTGTCTTTCACTCTCTGCTGACAGTAAAACCATTTCATGGTCTTTTGCTCTTAAAACACCAGAAGCTGCCATGTCAGATGCACCGAGGTAGAGAGGAGCGGATCTTGTTCACTGTCAACCAAAAGACAAGGGCATAGGAGACCATGTACAGGGTTGGGTTACATGTACTGTAATCAGTTACTAAATACAAATTACATGATGATTTTTGTAATTAATCCATCCATTGCATTACAAAAAATGTGATCTAATCTGATTACCTTTGGATTCAAAAAATGGACGCAGCCGCACAAATTTTAGTTCCCCAAATATTTGAACACATGAACACATTTTCAATGCAAATACAATGCATTTTGCATCGTAAAAACATCATTAAAAACAAAACTAAGTCACAATTAACAAAACTGACAACCTGGCAGGAGTAACTTATTTGGACATATTTGGCATGCCATATTTTTAAAAAAGTAATCGAGTAATCCTTAACAATGGCATTATAATCTAATTACTTTTTGTTTTTTTCAAACGTTATCTGGGCTGATTAGAATTACTTATGTTTTGTAATTTCGTTACTCCCCAACCTACACACATGCATTTATGTGCACACACATAGACACTCGCACGGTGCGATAAGTGGACTTGAACATGGACATGAATGCTGTTGACATCTGAATGATATGAACACACACAGATGCATGTTCTGTCCAAATGAGTGTGTGCAGGTAACAAATCCTTAAGTCATTTGCTAGCTTCAACAGGACAAAATCTCACTTTATCAAATGTCACACCAATAAATATGAAAAACATCTGCATTGGTTAAAGGATGAGTTCACCCAAAATACAAAAAAAGTATTGTCACATACCACTTGTGGGATTTTACCATGCAGATTGTTTGCGGAAAGTTGCAAAGAGTTAATCTTTTGACATAGCTAGCGTCCTAGCTACAATCGTTAAAAATAGAAATATTACGACAAGCGTAGATAACATCAATGTAAATTAACCTTTTTTCATTTTAAATGATTCTGAAATCAACATACTTTGATCACTGTGGAACAACATTCAATGCTACTTAAAAAGGCATCAGTGGGATAGATACTGAAAGAAAACAAAATGGCATTTCAGTCTGATTAGCGAGCTAATTCTGTGAGGGATTTTCTATTTTATGCTGAAGTAACTTCTTGCACTTTGCCAAGATTTTTAACACAACACTTCAGGCAGGTGGCCTCAGTCATCTCTGCCGCATGGAGAACCAGGCTATAAGGAGCCAACTGTCAAACGCTGCAGTTTTTTTTTTGTTTTTTTTGCATACAGTACATTTTGTGCCACAAAAATGTCATGGAGTGTCATCAAAGTGCATTGCGTCCCAAGTGTTGCAAATTAATACGATAATGATATGGTAATTATATTATAATCACAGCCAGTTCATTTTCTTCATTTTGTTGCAACAAATTCATTACTTGGAAAAGTGATACTTGGCCCCCCCAAGGTACATATTGTGCACATAATGCATTCCGTGCCATGAAATATCCATTTTGCGTTGGGGGAAATTTTGTGCACAAAATGCAGTGTGAGACATTTGCTGCTCCATATTAAAGCAATGCGAGGAGGGCAGCGTAGATGTAGATGAGGGATGAAGAGCAGAGTTCGTGACTCATTTGTTTACACTATCCCTCACTTCCGTTTTCATGACCATATCTTTACACAAAGAGTCTTTGTGTGTGTTTGCGCTCATGTCCGTATTTTATATCGGTTTGTTTCTTCTTTCATTTCCAGATCTTTATCAAATTGTTTCTAATTGCATTTCGGTCATTCCAGAGTCAGAGGGTTAGTTGCGTGAGTTTAAGGAAGAAGAGTGGGAACAACAAACCATCCATGCACCATTGTGATCATATGTTTCTTCCTATTAACTATTTATTCTTTATGTCCCATGATCAGATTAAGTGCTTTAAACCTTGTCACACAAACAAAAAACCCAACACATTTCTCTTTCCATTACGCCTTTTCCACGGTCCCTATCATAACATGATTCTGTCATTATGACCTGTTTTTCTCCTTGCTTGGTACTTTACAGCAGCCCAGTTTCTATAAATATAGAATTATTAAAACTGAAACCACAGTTAAGTTCACACTAACTCATTTAGACCTTTTCCAGCAAATATTTGGAGTTCATAGTGCAAGGACATGACCCCCCTACTGGCTTCCCACCCACAAACGGTGACAGCTGTCTTGGCCTTGCCAAGCAGGAGGCCCTGCAGCCAGGAACTGGACCAGGTCTCTGCAGTTGTGTGCCCCATCAACCCTACTACAGTTTTTGGTGGACAAACCTTGTGTTTGTCCCTGCTATTCCACGCGCTGAAATACCTTGTGTCCACAAAACACCTGAAATTCCCTTTATCATTTTTTCCCCGGCTCATTATGACAATATATATTAGGGTATTACATTTTTCATTAAAAATTCCTACTGAGATCATAATGTAATAACCATCACATCATCATATTCCATCTATTTCTACAATCTCTCCCATGAACCTGTTGCTATACACAACTTGTATTCCGTTGTTAATTAATTTCCGTTGCTCTTCGCTCATTCATCCGCACACTCTGTCGTACATACATGCATAAAATAGTCTCACATGATGATATAAACTAATCAAGCATGCTACATACATTACGTACATGGGTACATAATGATAAATGCAGAGGAAGGCCTCCAAACAATAACCGTCCTCACTCGTGTCTTCACTCTTGTGGTGCTCAATATAGCCTATAAAGAAAGCATTTATTTACATTTTGGCTCCTTCAAACAATTGTGTTTGCAGCCCGTTTAAAACCAGAGAAATAACGCAGTGATTCATAAAATGTTCCCCTCCTAATTTACTCAGATGAATTCTTAACATCCTCTGTTTATCTCAACAGTTGATGTGCGTTTCGTGGGCAAACAATTTTGGCTTGGAGGTGCATTTCCAGACACATTGTGCTACAGAAGCTACACTGTCGATGAGGATTACCGTATTTTATGGTGAAAGTTCCCCCCTTGGGATGTCATTACTTTAAACCCTCCTGCAATACATCAATTTCTAATTAACATTTGCATACTAGATCGTCGAGGGGTGCCTGAGAGGAGGGGGGGGGGGGTTGCTGAGGACTCACGCACGTACATTTATGCTAATTAATTAAAATAAAATGTGCCTGGAGCTTGAGATGGGGCGGAGCAATGGAATGCTTCAACACCCAATGGGAGGGGTGGGCTGGATGCTCGAGTGCTGTCAGCAACACCCGGTGCATCCAAAACCACCGTCACTCTGGAGACCTGAAGTGTGTGTGTGTGTGTGTGTGTGTGTGTGTGTGTGTGTGTGTGTGTGTGTGTGTGTGTGTGTGTGTGTGTGT
>JBBPCS010000393.1:11873286-11908813 GCA_037974645.1 Hollardia meadi | reverse complement strand
ACCTCGGAAATCAAAAGTGATGAGAGGTTTGAGTGGCGAGTTAGTCCATGCCAGGCTAATTTCTTGCATTCCCATTTGCACCAGCTGTCTTATCTTAGTGTCTCGCTAATGTAATGACACACACACACACACACACACACACACACACACACCCCTCCCCAAAGGAGTAACAGCCCCCTGATTGCAGCTCCGGGTCACTGATCACACTCTCTGTGACCTTTAGGCCATGATACTTTCCCTTTGTTTTCAATTATAAGCTTACGTAGATCCATTTTGACTCATTTACTTTGCCCTTTACTTCCTTTCTTTTGTGTTCTCACCCTTGGTCAATCATCTGAACACCTTCCCAGCAACATTTTTGCCATTAAATATAAGAAACCAGGTATATACAGTGCTAAAGTTTAATCTGAGTTACTATTCACAGTCATCCATGAGCTGAGTTTATGTGAAATTAAGACTTAAATATCTTCCTGAAATCACTTTAACACCTTTAATATAATAACAATAATAATAAAAGTTGCTTTAGTAAGAATTTCTAGCACATCATGGCAATAAATATAAAACAATTTATTCATTCTAAGTAGGGAAAGTGAATCTTCTGCCAAAAGTGAACGATGTCAGTGGAGAGAATCTGAAAAACTCTCCTCTTGCATGATGTTAACATTATATCAGATTATTTTGTTTGCCTTTTGGGGGTTGGTTATCTTACCTCTGCAACGTTGAACATTCACTAAAAAAAATAAAACAACAATAACACTTAAAGTTTTGGGCAACTTTTTTTTTCCTTTCTAGGACACAACCCAAAAAAATACAAAAAGCTCTACATAAATAACCAAAACTGTTCAAATTTAGTCAGAAAGTTTTGTGTCCGGATTCCATCACTCATGATGAAAGAGCTGACTGAGAAAATATATTACAGTAAAGTAGTTCAGAGCATAATTAAATGAACTGATTGAAGTAATTAGAAAAGAGAAATATCATTTCCTGTGGAGAAAAACCCCACATGTATAGTCTTGGTTTTTATTTTTGCTGTTTCTCTGTAGCTTTTCTGTTGACTGACAGTTTTGAACGTTATCTCATGTTCATGACTTTGTGTCCTGTTTAAAACTGTTTCAGAAAATCTTATTGTACTGTATAATGTGTTGAAAGGGGTCTACTTTCTGTCCACAGATGTAATCCCATACAACACCACAAACTGTGCCATCCTCCCTCTCACAGCCACACATGTGCACGCACACTGATATAGACGTGGGACAGTGTTTCTGCCTTGACAGGCAGCTCTTCGTATCGCTCGACACAGTATCAGGGTTTCTAGGAGTGTCAGATTTTGGCACTCGCACTTAAGCCTTCCCTCGTAACTCCGCTCAGTGCCAAGCGAGGGCTTAAATCAATGATGACTGTGCCAAGAGAGAGAGAACGAAAAGGGGAACTTTCAAACAGCTGTCCCTAAAAATAACGGAGGCTAACATCATTTCTGTGCAGAAATGTGTGAGCGGGACACTCGAAAACCTGATCTGGATATACAGTGTGTAAGAGGATCAAAATATCAGCCAAGTGCTCCTCGAGGGACAATTTTACATCCTCGTGTTGAAAAAAAAGTTTCAAAACAACATAGAATGTCATATAAAGGAGAAATTCAAATCATTTGTGACACCTTTCTCAAAATATAGGCAATCAGATTATCCAAAGAATGTCTCGTTTAAAATAATTGTATAGACGGAATGTAGGCCTATATCTAAAAAAATGAAACCTTAAAGTGTGAAAAAAAAATACACTAGGAGCGCTCACTGTTTCTCTGCAGCAAAGTACTGTGGCAGAGGCTGGTGTTTCACATCTATTTCATGGATATGTTGTGACTTGTACCAATAGCCATGAATTCCCCCACGCAGTTTTAACTTTTACTTAACCGTTAATCTCATGTGAAAGAGGTGAAATGTCGGAGCTTTTGTCCGCACGGTAAACAAATCTCAGATGGGACAAGCTCTTTAAAAATATAAATGAATTTCAGGTGTAAGTTGAAAGAAAATGTGTAAGAAAAGGGGGTTACTTTATGTTATTTTAACAAAGATGCTGTAGATGCGGTGAATGAAACACTTACAGTTCACAAGGGTCAAAATGTTTATATTTGCCTTTAGTCGTGTGGTAAAGAACTTCGCAGTGAGCCTGGTTTGCTGAAACTGTTGCTTCAAGCATTTGGCTCGACTTGATCTGATAAATACTGACTCACTGTATTGCTGTTGTTGTTGCTGGATGGAAACCTTGCTGTGGCCCTGCTGAGTAATAGGGCTCAAATCTTACAGACGGGCAGAAAAAGGTTTGACTCTCATCTCTCTGTGAGTCAGATGTGATGACTCAGCATGTAATGTCATGGCTGTTCAGGTTCTCAGAAAAGCCTTGAAACATCTCTGATTTGTTCTTTGATGGGAAACGGTGATAAAAGTCCTGAGATTGACAGAGTTTTGTAACGCTGAGAAGATTTTAGGTGTCAGAGTTTGTCCCGTGTTTAATCTCCCGGACAGAACAGATTTTCAGTCAATCCATCAGGTTCAAGTCATGTCCATAAATACTTTAGTCACTGCTATCCATGCAGCATTTTAGATACTAATAGCTGTGCTACTCTGTGAACTAGTTGATGTTCGTTTTCTTCTCGTTTATTATTCCCACGATGTGTAATAACATTTTGTTAGCGATAACCCTTCGTGCATGTCGTCCAGCACAGTGGACACACATGTGGAAGCTATTTTGAGCCATTTAAGTTGTAGTACCACGTCCCAACCACCAGGATTCCCTAAGTGTTTTTCAGATTATTGATTATTGTCTTTGTATCCACTATCTACTGTAGTGGACAGATGTATTTTCAGTCACAGAAAAAAAGATGTATTTGTATGCATGTATGTAAAAAAAAAATCTGTATTTTAATATAATTTATTTTATATGAATTTTTAACTTCTTATTTAGTTGAAAAATATTGTTTTTACCAGCCTGTTGTTTTTTCTGGGCATAAAAAGATTTCTGAATAACTTTCTTTAAAAATATAAATGAATATCAGGTGTAACTTGAAAGAAAATGGGTAGGAAAAGGGGTTATTTTACATTATTTAAACAAAGATGCTGTAAATACGGTGAATGAAACACAGCTCACAAGGTGTGGCCTCATAAACATAAGGTCAAAATGCTTATATTTGCCGTTAGTTGTGTGGTATATATATATATATATATATATATATATATATATATATAAAAGAAATGTTTGGGATTCCACAGGGTTTGATCGTGGGTCCCCTACTCTTTCATTTTTTAAGTAGTAATGGTCTTTATCTGACTTCTTCCCAAGCATTATTATTTTCTTTCCAGATGATGTGTTTTTATTACTACCATAGGCTTTATTCTCACATTTAACAATGATGACTAGTCCCCAGGCCGTGAAAATACATACAGCATATTAAGCATTTCTGTTTGACTGTATAAAAATGTCCCTTTCTTCAGTTATTGTTGCCATAAAGCTGAACACCCCCAAGCTCAAAAACATGGGCTTTTTGAAAAATATTGATGTACCTATGGATGAGTTATCATCTATGTGAGGGAGCTATCTTATTTTTGGAGGACTTAGCTTTTCAGTGTGTAACAAAGAGCAGCTCTGTGTATTTTCTAATGTGTGGTTTTGCAGGAATAACTAATGATCCAGCTTTTTGTTATTTCCAGCAATCTAAAAAGCTAATGCCTAAGCCCAATAATGCAGTAGCTGAGATGAACCTAGCACTCTTTTTAAAAAAATTTTAAAATCGCGTCCTTGGTAATAACAGTAATTATCACAATCCGAGTCCTCAAACAAGGCTTTTTGGCCAGCCTCGTCCTTTTCACTCCCCACTCCAGAGCCTCATCATTAGGTCTTTTGGGAGGTCTAACTGGCAAGGCCACTGCAGAGCCAGGCTGTGTGTGTCTGAGTGTGTGTTTAAGTGTGTGTGAAAGAAAAAGAGAGAGAGGGAGCACAAAAGCTTTGCCTGAGTCCCAGAGTGCGAACCAGAGAAGGCAGTCTGGAACAGCGCCAGGCGGTGAGATCTTATCGGCAGAGCCATGACCCCATGTTATGTTGAAATATCTTTTCAGAATGTATGTATTTGTCTGTGTGTATCTGTGCATGCGTCTACGTACGTGTGTGTGTGTGTGTGTGCAACTGTGATATACACCGATGCACATGAATGCATGTTTTTGTGGTGACGTGATCTTGTGTACATTCACATTTGCATATACACCTACACGTGTGTATGTCTTTGTGATACCTATTGTTCTATGTGTGCCCTCTTACAGGCACGTGTTTAAGATAAATACATATATACATGCATAAGAAAAGGAGGTACATATTACAGATGATGGTGAATGCATGATAGTATTATGCTTCTAGTGATTGTGTAAACTGAGGACGAGTGCACACATACATATTTTTCAGTCGTGTGCATATTTAATAGAATACATGTAAACACAATAGGTACTCTGAGGCCATCGTGTGCACTAGAAGCCCAGTGTTAGCCAGCATGTAGCTGCTGTTGGTCTCTGGCCCACCACAGTAGGCTAATGGATCAGTGTCAGCATCACCTGTAATTACTGAGGTATGACTGCGTAATTATACAAATACCACCCCTCCTCCATCATTCCATCCCCGTGTGTGGGCGCCTCTGCTCGAACATGTACATACACATTAAACTGTACGTGTTTATGCATCTGTAACTGTTTGTCACAGGCAGTCGTCACTGTTAATGTTGGAGCTGAGAAAGTATGTCGACGATAGAGAGCCGAAGACCCGCCTGTTAGCCTAGCTAGCAACTGTTGCACCAGCTTCTGTAACTCAACAGGCGTTCTCAAAATGTTTGTTGTGTTTAAATAAAACTTGAAGCATTCGTAGAGTTTTCTGTCCATGTTGCAAATCTACTACGAGCACCACTACAAGCCACTCAGGAAAAAGTAGCTTAACGCACTGAAGCCACCTCAAAGAGGGAGGAACTGGGACCAAACCAGTCACCAGTTTACCTGCCTGGTGGGTTTTTTTGCTCAACTTCGTGAGCAAATAAAACATAGCAACATAGAATTTGCTGACGCTAACATGCTACTTGGTTGAAAAATTTAGCAAGCTACTGAAAGCGTTACATCATGCTGTATGTTCTGTACTCGGCTGTAGTTACCGTAAACTCATAGCTGCACTACTTTTGAACACCGGGCCACGCACCTCTTCATCTTTTATCGTTCATCCACGATCAAATTCAAGTTCAAATCAAGTTAAAACAGCTGTATGACTCATTTGGTGTCTACAAATTTGTAATCTCTAGCTTTTACTCAACATTAGCGTCAAACGCTTGTTGAATTTTAGGAATTTAAGCTAATTGATTTAATATTTCTTACTGAAATGCTCATCTGTCATCATGGTTGACTCCTTGCACACAAGCTTTTACCTCGAAGTGTTTTGTTGTTCTTCTTCAAAGAATGAGATATTTTGATGATGAATGATTCAGCCAAGCTTTGGAAGCAACTGACGGTCTTTTACTTCTGGAACGCTTGAATGCAAAATAAATGAAAACGTATACAGTGAGGAAAATTGCGGTTTGAAGAAAACAGTTGGCAGGTTTGAAAGTCTTTGATTGATTGATTAACATTCATTCTCACTGCCACACTAACATATGGCTGCGGTTTTAAAGGCCCATTCAACACTCTCTATATCTCACTGTCTCCTCTTACACTCGCACGCTAAAGTTCGCCTCAATGCAAACACACTCCCTATAATTAATGATCATGAACAGGCATTAGGGTGATTTATTGAGCTGTTATTGGCCTTTTATTAAATCCTGATTAATGGCTCTGAATACTTGGAAGCACTTTGCATAAAAATGGAATAATATCAAGATGTCGGGTATTTGCACAAAATAACCGCGATCAGCTAATACAAAAGGAAACTGTTGTCATCAGGCTTCAAAAGCTCGGATCTATTATCATACACAAACACACGGCGAGTTCTGTTCTCGCTTTAGACTTTGCGTCACCAACATGTACTTTGCCACTGTTGCTATTTCAGTCATGCTTGGCAGCGTTGCGAGTGTGCTGTGCTGCCAAAGAGTTTATTATTGTCTCCGCTCCGACACATGCGAGCGCTGTAAACATTTCTGAGGACCGAATCGAGAACCTCAACGAGGATCAGATTTGAACCGTGACCGGGAACATTTGTTGTGATCTACGGATTGCAATCCAAACCGTTCCCTGAAAGTCGTGTGTCCGCCATAACCCGCTCAGCTGCTCACTCGCTGCTCTCTTACTCTTACTCCTCTCTGCTTATGTTCAGATTCTCGCACACGTCGCGTTTGTCTTTCTTTCAAGCATGACAGACTTTTTATGAGATCCTCTGCTTTGTGCGATTATGTTCACATAGATGAATGTAGTTCAAATGGATCAGAAGCATTTCCAGTGTGTTACAAAATCTTGCAGTTTACAGCCAATAGTCAGTCAGAAACCTCTAATAAATGCAGTAAGTCAGTATTGTCGGAGTGTCAGTAGGTTCATGTTGATGTCTGTCTGAAATTCAAGTGGTATTCATTTTTGATTGAGATTTTACAAACTTTTACTTCTGCACTGCTTAGACAGATTTTAAGTGGGTTTATACTCAAATAGTTCTCTTTAGATATTCTGAAAACACCAAAAAGCTCCTGTTTTTGGTTTTAAATGTTGGTGCCGTGCCACCCTGGGGTCCAGAGAAGGGAAACCACAAGCTTTTCATTTCCATTTTTTTAGGCAATTAAAAATAATGTTTCGCCGTAACGACCAACTTTTTTCAGTCAGCTCAGAAAGCTGCTCCCAGCTCAGGCACAAGAGACGAAAACATAGTCGGAAAGTAACGTTACTAGCCAAGAGGTCAGTGAAGGAGCCGCCACCGTCCGTGAGGAAGAGGATGATGTCGATATCGCGACGATGCTCTGCATATGTTTATTTGGGAGAGAGAAAGCGCGTTTATATGAATAATATGTGTTCAGCTTAATTCGAAAAAGCAATTTACAGCTATTGTTATTTTCTTGTTTACATCTTCTCCTGAGACAGCCGCCTTAATCTGAACAACTGCTGAAGTGATTAAGCTGCACAGCAGATCCTCCGTGAGGATGCAAACAGACTGGACGTTCAGGGAAACCAAACGGCTGCTGCTTGCTGAGACAAGAACACAACACTTTTCTTATGGTTTGCAGCTGAAATGAATTATACTGCATTATTACAGTGCGGTGAGCCATTAGCAGCACTTATAAGTGTCTGATAATCACATTTTTATCTCTGTTTAGCCAGGAAAGGTGTGCTGAGCAAGCAAGCTCTAATTAATTACATAGTTACACCTGGGAGATGCAGTTTTCTGCTGTTAGAGGTCATGAGTGCACATTCCACCAGTGTAACCCCACACAACCTTCTGACAAGCCATCAAAAAGTCTGAAATTTTTGATGTTTTATCATGTTTTAATTCTTACCTAAACCCTAACGTTTCAAATTTCCAATAGCTGGTTTGTAGCTGCAGCCTTGAGCTACACTTAAGTACCTGCATGCTAACTCTCGACGTCTCCAAGGTTTTTAACCGGCAGCTTTTGATACAAAATCCAACATTCTTCTGACTGCTGGCGTTTTTACGATTTCATGCGAGGTCACTTTAAGATGTAGTTTTCATCACTGTTCATTGTCATTAATTATCCATTGGCTTCAGTGGAGCTTGTTAACAGGAAATTATTCAGGCATCTAAAACGCCAAAATACAAAAAATGACATTCTGTCATCTGAGCAGCCAAAGTCAACACTCACGCAGAGAGAAATCCATCCCAGGTGATGCAACAATTCTTCCTTTCTTTTCCCCCCACAATGATGCCTAACTGACCAGAATGCAGTGCTGTGATTAAACCCATTGTGTTTTGAGTCACTGTTGTTCTTTAATCACATATAAAACGACACAAGGATATGCAACAAGTTCAGGCATGTTCTTTGGAGTGTTGCTGTGATGCATTCTGGGTAATGTAGAGAATCATTAGCTACTACCTCCATATGAGGCAGGTTTAGGAACTTGTGTAATGTGCTAATCTGATTGTTTTACTGCATCTGACAATGTTTATTTTATGCATTAATTATGTACATGAAGTGCTTATTTTAGTGAAATGCTATGTAGGCCTATCTGAAGTGTACACTTCTGTTTAATTAAAGAGTTTTTGATAACTGAGAAAGGGAACAAATGGTTATTTGTCATATTTGAGGTGATCTTTCTTGCTTCGCAGTCAGCTTTTGGCTCTGTCCGTGTTTAAAGTTGGAAAAAATCCTTTAAAACATCAGAAATGAGTTTCAGTTTCATGACACATCATATCAATGTCTGCAGTTATAACCTACAAAGTTGAACCTGCTTTGCATGAGTTTTACTAAAAATCCTTATTGGTAAAAAAAAAAACGAAACTAACATAATTCTACACAAAAAGGATCCATCATGCGCCTCCAAACCACGAATATTTTGGCCAGTTCTCTGCATCTACATCACTATAACATCCAAAACCAACGTTGAATCAGAATGATAAACATATTCGGTCAGCGGGACAAACTCAGATGTAGGTCACCAGAGAAGACACAGATTTCTCGATTCCTTCAATCCTCGGTCTAACAAAGATCAGATGTGGGCTCGCGCCTGCCCAGACCTTGTACCACACTCACATGCCAGCCGGAGTTTGCGTGCGCAGTCCTTTTGCTCGCATGCGTCGGGAGCGCACAGAGGGCGCACCGGTGTCAGTTTGCTCCAGCCCCTCGTAGCGGTCGGTCGCTGCTGGTTGCGCGCAGTGGCGTCTGGCAGCAGGAATTTGGGGAGTGGAAATTCCGCTGTTACTTTCACGGCTCGCGTCGTGTTTCTGACATTTTCTGCAGTAGCGGTCAGTCAGTCGCTGCTATCGGGGAGAGGAGGAGAAAGAGCTGAAGTGAAATACGGAGTAAAGATCTGGAGAGCAGCGCTCCGATGTTCCTCGCGGTCGGTTTTCACTGAATGCCGGCGAACTACTGATTTCTCTCTTTTACATTTTCCACTTGGAAGTAGGCTCACTCCACCGCTGCTGTTTGGTATCAGAAGTGAGAGGTTTGATAAAGAATCGAGGGCGCACAGCTGCCACTTTTGGCGAACGGATTTTCCCTTTTGATTTTTCGTCTTGTTTTCTGCATTTGGATTATTATTATTTATTTATTTTCTCCAGGGGATGGCAAGTTGTTCCCTGACAGCCGCGGGGATCTGGTGCTGAAGCTCGCAGGATGCTGGGGACCCCGCAACAACCAGACCTCTTACTTTAAGACAATTTTCGGTTATTTTTCTCTTTCGGACGTAACCCCCCCTGGACGTTTTTCCCCCCCTGTTCTATGTTTTTATTTTCTGTCACAGAATGTCTGTGTTGTACAATCTAAGGATGCGTAGTGGATTGCTATTGTTCCTTTTCACCCGGGTCATCTCGGTTGCTTCGTTGACTCAGACTGGTAGGTGCTGACTGTGTTGTATGAATACATGTGGCTTGACAAACAGGCAGCCTGGCTGAACATTGATCCATTTTGCACCATTGTTGCCTCTCACCTGTTATTGCCTCGGCTTTCCCTGTGAGAGCACGTCTGCAGGGGTTCGAGCTAGACCATATAAATTACTATAATTACCCTAATACATGAAAATAATTAAGGATATTACACAAAACACACCACAGCAAGATTATTGTAGAAATGTTTAGCAATAACAAAAGATGCACAAAGGACCGCACAATCGCTAGACGCACAAAAAGTCCTTTAAGATTCCCTCATAATATAAATATTACACATTTTTGGCGCCTCAGACATTCAAAGACGCATTTTGGAGCTTTTGCGCGTGGTGCCACTGGAGCTGGATACACGGTACGAGCCATTTAATAAATCGGTCATCGAGACAATCAAATTGAATCCCCCCTGTCTGTTCTGTGCAGGAATAGCACCAGTCAGCCCACCTCACCTTCGTGGGCGTAATCGCACTTTATGACAGGGATGCAAAGAAAGCACTTCACAATCTACCACACCTTCCCTAAAATGGTGTAATCGCGGAGATTTATCACCTTTGGTTAAATTTCAAAGGATGTGAATTTCTAGTTAAAACGTGTGAATAGGAGCTTGGCGCAGAAATCAGCGCTTTTCTGTCAAAATATTTTTGATACTCTACTGGTGGTTATGATGATCCCCAGCTGGAGGTCTCAGTAACCTCACCCCCCACCCCTGATGCCTGATGCGCTTTCACACTAAAATGCTCTGCAGTCAGTATCCGAGTGCAGTTCAATGGCCGGAAAGTCAATTTCTGTCCACCAACTGACCAACTTTCTGCCTTCTCTTGCGGCGCAGATAAATGCGGGGGGAATATAGAGATCCACGCCGCGGACTACCTGACCTCCCCGGGCTATCCCGGCGCCTACCCGCCCTCCCAGCAGTGCGTGTGGGTGATAACGGCGCCTGAGCCCGGTCAGAAGATTCTCATCAACTTCAATCCGCATTTTGATCTGGAGGACAGAGACTGCAAGTAAGAGTTCTCTCTCTCTCTCTCTCTCTCTCTCTCTCTCTCTCTCTCTCGCCCCCCCCCACCCCCATTTGCACTCCCCTCGATGCTGCCTGGATACAGTGTGAAACTCTGCCACCTATTGGTCAAGGAGCTCTGCATCTGCTCCCAGGGCTGAGGTAGAAGCTGGAGGTAGAAGGATGAGGCTGCTGTCAAGTGCTTCAGGGGAAATTGGGTTTGATAACACACACACTTGATAAGGAGGGAGGGTCTCTCGTGTCTTTGTTCTGGGGGGGGTTTTTGGCAGGAATTTAGATGAATGTGAAACTCAGTGGAACTCGGAGTGCACCAGCTTTTCTTTTTATTAATGGAGTTCAGTTTGCTCCCTGCATGAATCAAGAAATGGTGTTTGTGTTTGGAGCTGGGAGTTTTGTCTGGCTCTTTTTGTTTGCAGATTGAAATAGAACCTAATCTAATTTTAGAAATTGCTGGAAGTGCTGCTGTCAAGTGTGTTATGCAGTTATGTTTTCTCACCTTCAGCTTGTTCATTGACAAGTGAAGTTCAATTGGCAACAATACTGCTTATATTGTTAATAGTTAAGGTATGTTTTGGGGCAAAAATGCCCAAAAATCGTTGGTTCCAGATTGTGACATGTGAAGGTTTGCTGCTTTTCTTTGTTTTCGTTAATAGTTAACTTACCATCTTTGGTTTTGGGACTGTTGGCCAAACAATACACAAGTGATTTGATTAAATCATCTTTGGAATTATTGTCATTTTTCTGATGTTTTGCAGACAGACGATTAGATCAGTGATTGAGAAAATAATTGTCAGATTAATCGATATTGAGAGTAAACGTTGATGCAGGCGTCACCATCACTGGCTGAAATTGCTCTGCGCTGACCAGGCAAGAAGTTTTGGTTTAAAACACTTTAAAAATCTTCTTACACAACATGCATTTTCCACACAGTCTCTCAAACATGCATCACAAGTCATTCCTGAACGTCTACTGGTGCTTTTCTGAGCTTTGCCCTACAAAACCTGTAAACAAGCCCCCGTGCACACACACACAAACAACCCCTACACCCCCCTCTGTTTGACCCAGAGACACACTGTCGATTGTGTGCATCCACACAACAGCCCGTGTGTTGCTCTCTTCCATAAATAAGCCTGTTTTTATGTCGGCTCCTCTGTCTTTTTTAAAAGCTCTATAAACAGCTCCTGTGTAAATCACAAATGGCCGCCCAGCGCTGTCTCACAGATGGGGTCTTCCAATACTATTGGATCATGTTTCACCGCCAAGGGACTAATAAACCATTAGCGTTGGGGGCAGATAGTGGGTATTGTGTGTCTTTCAGTGGATCACACACCACCTTAACATTCAGGAAAGCTTTAAACTCCTTCTACAATGACCTTATTTTGTGTGATAACCCAGGGAGCTCTATAACTATGTAATAATGCTGTTTAAGTACTTAATGAAGTGAAGTAAATCTTGGTGATAAAATTTTAGATAGCAGTCGGCACTGTAGGACACCACCAACAGAGTATTATTGTCTGCTTAAATTACTTTTCCATAAGCTAATGTGCTGGAATAAGGCAGTTATAATGTAAAATATTATGATTTTATCAAGGTTTAATGTGCAAAAAATGTTGATCTATGACTATGTATGTTCTTATCCAATAAGAGAGCAGATAGGCGTCCTGCACCTGACCAGAGGAAGACTTTCAAATACAAAAAAAGTTCAAGTTATTCCATTTCCAACGTGACACGCAGGAAAGGTTTAGTCCATAAGAAGAAAATTGATCTTTCTATGCACCTGAAAAGGCTCTTTGTTCGTGTTCAGGTTCTTTTTTGATGTGATGGGACTGTTGGCTGTGCCTACACACACTTCTTGGTAATCCTACAGTCAAGGCAGCACAAATTTCCACATTAAGATCGACACGCTCTTACTGCTGCAGGACTCGTTCAGCAGCCAGGCCACCCTGAAGCCACCTTAAGATGCCATTTGGCTGTTTTCATTAAGGGCCTCCGTTTTGCTCGATTGGTTTCGTTATTTGTTGTGTGAGTTTATGTTGGATGACGATGGGGTGTAGCTCATAGCTCTCTGACTTGGCAGGAGCGGTTGTTGTTTTTGGGAACGAGTCAAATGTTCGAAATATGCCCATTGAGCCGGGCTCTAAGCCTTTGGCGAGACCACAGTCCCACTTAAAAATTTCCTGAGATGATATTTAAGAGTTTGATTCCGGTGTTGGATGCCACCGAGCCCAACGTCTGCTCCAAAATACGATACTCGAGTCAGTGAAGCCTTGATTGGAAACAACAACAGGATATGATGTGTTACCGTGGATTTGAAGTCTTAAAAGCTGTGCGTTCACCTCTGCTGATAGACTGTGATAGACGTGGCACAACAAGCGTCCATGAGCAAGATACTGAATCCCTGTCTGTTCCAGATCCGACCCTTGACCTCTGATGTCTCTGCAGAAATGAGCTAAAAGGGCATTTTTCCCTCAGGAATCAAATTTACATTTGTAGTGGAGATGAAACAACTTGTCAGTAATTCTGGGAGTCAATCAACAGAAAATTAATACATTTGCAATCAATTAATCGTTAAAATCATACCTTTTTTTTTTAAGGCTAAACATTAAACATTCTCTTCTCAAAGTGTTTTATATCATTGTAAACTAAAACTCTTTGGGTTTTGGACTGTTGGTCAAACAAAGTTGATTTATGTAGCATATTTCATACACAGAGGCAACTCAGGGTGTTTTATGTCTCAAAACAAGACATTTGAAGATTCGCTTTGAGCTTTTTCTTACTATTTTCTGACATTTTGTTTGACATAGGCCAAATGATGATCTAATAATTGAGAAAAGTATTCAGCATATTAACTAATAAAGAAAATAATTGCTAGCAGATGTTCTCGCTCTTTATACTACGTCATCTGCTCTATGACATTTGCAGCTAAAATGACACACGAAAAGCAATAAATGCATTTTGGTAACACACAAAACGATTAAAGACATGTTATTCGTGGGCCATTTGATGAGACCACGCTGGGTGAAACATGTAGGATTAATAATCAAACTAGGGTTGCAACAAACCACTGTTTTTGCTTAGGTTTTGATTGATAAGTAAACTGACCGTTCAAAACTTCAAAACTCGAGCAACTTTAATTTACAGTCAGAAGAAAATCAGCAAATATGCATATTTGAGTAGCTGAGTCTCGTAAATCTTTGGTATATTTCAACTTCTTTGGCCTGAGTAACATGAAGGACTAATCAATGAAGACAAAACACAATTCTGAAGAACAGTGTGTATTTAGCTTTGCCTCTTATCCAGTAACCCTCATATTGAACGAGCTGGTTGAGCTTCAGCATCTTTCCCAGACGGACTTTAAATGTCCTGTAGGGAAATCAAGTGGCCAGTGGCATTTAGATAACAGGACAGTTTCAATAACACTCTACAATCTAACAGTTTTAATTCAAATACACTCTCAATTTATTGTTGGAATGACGTCCCCCTCCTCCCTCGTCAGATAGCCTGTCGCCACTTACCCATTTCCCCTCTTCCCTTAATTAAATTACTGGACCAAAATGGAACAAAAATGTTCCAGTGCTCCAGTTAACCAGCCAAACAAAGAAGCCTTAGCACGGATGTCCTCGAGCAAGCCCAGGCTACATTTCCAAAATCTGTCTCAACACATCTTCCCCGTGCACCCTCATGACCCAGTGTTTCTAATTATGGTCCCTAATTACAGCATTTTTACACAAACACATATTTGTCAGCTCGGAAATGTTTTCTGCTGGCGTGATTCATAAAGGAGGAAACTGAAACGTTTGGGGGAGTTTTCTACTAAAATTAGATGGTCCACCAGTGTGGAAACAGCGACTTTTGATGAACTTAGAGGTGATTCATTTGTGGTTCACAGGGCCTTCGTGAGCTTCCGTAAAACAGTCAGTCTGGGTGATAATTCCAACAACAACCTTTAACTCTGAAGTGACACAATCTGCGCTCATTGAACAGACGCTGGCGTAGACGAGAAGCAGTAACACTTTGGTTCAGGCGCGCTAAGATCCTTCGGCTCAGCCTCCGTAGCCAATCTGGAGGGGCACCAGAACAAGTCTCACGTCCACGTCTGAAGTAGCGTGGCCGAGGCAGTGAATCCCCGCGGAGCGCGGTGAAATAGAGCAGAGGCATGGGTAAGGAACATGCGTCGGTGGCCGGGATAATTTGGGACATCTTTTTAGGAGTTGGCTGAACTGTTTCCTCCTACATGAGGCTGTACTGGCACAGTCTGCACCTCACACATACACAACACTCGCACACAGGCGAGCAAACTTTCTGCCACTTACAGTATGTTTCATGTGCACTGTGTGGTGCAAACAGCTACACTGTGCATGCTCTACCACTCCTCCAACACACACACACACACACACACACACACAGTAAGTTTAATGGGAAAATCTGCTGTATGTACCTGCTTTTGATGTCGCATCTTGGATTTATGGGTTCATACTGATCACGAGGGGTCGCTGAATGTTTTGATGAGTATGACAAGGATGTGAATCAAATGTTCTGGCTTTCCCCAGATCTCAATAACAACCATCAAAACACAAAATGAGTACATATCCTTTGAAATAATGTCTTCATCCCTTTGAGTTCTTCGGAACTTAAGCAGCACTGAAACTGGTGGACCAACCTCTTATGAAGACAAGCGACGGTTTATACGAGATACTTCCATCAGCTAGAGTTTTATAGCTGAAAAATTCTTGCCTAAACTATCTAAGCGAAGGTGTGTCATTGGCATTATTACACATTCACTTTCTGAGGTTTACCTATCTCAAACCAACACAATAAATCCTACTCTCATAAAATGACGCGTTTGAGGTTAACTTTGTGATCATTTTGATAGCTTGAAAAATGCAGCAAAGAAGTTCATTTCAACACTTCGCATCAGAGAGTAACTGCGACCACCCCATGATGATAGATAACAGCTTGTGTGGTGAGAGACAGAGCAGAAAGAAATAGACATCATACAGCCCGGAGCTGTCACATGAACGTAAACGCACATTTGGAGGGCGTTTGTGTGAAAGGACTGGGGGGGGGGGGGTGTTGTTGTTCACAAAGTCGGTCTTTTTTCGATCACTCCGTGCTCTCAAAGTTGATCTTACTTGGCTGCTGATGATGATGAAAAAGAACATGATAAAAACAACAAATAAGCATCCAGTAAATATACCACATTTCATTTAAAGATGATGAGAGATGGATAGATCTATGGATGGATCAATGGGTGAATGATGGAAGGACTGGATGTTGCAGCACAGGTATATGAATGATCAGATGGAAGGGTTATGGATGGATGGATGGAAATACGATTGGATAGTCTTCAGCTCGCAGCACATTCTCAATGACCTCTTTTTGTGAAAAACAGCAGGACAAGTTGTTTAGCCTTGTGCTTGTGGCGCAGCACAAACCTGCACCACATCACAAATATTCAGTTGAATCTCGGCCTTTCAAATGTGCCCGTGGCGTTGCTTCAGTAACGGTCTTGTGCTCAGTCTGACTTTGCCTGTCTTAAAGAAAATAAAAGCATCGCCTCCAGATGGTTGTACTTTTCAGTTCCACAGCGGCCACACAAAACAGGAAGTCTAAATGTGCTGCTGTCACAAAATAGTAATAGCCTGTAACTCGCTTCGAAGGAAATTAGAGGCCAGAGCCTCCAAACATTATTTGGTTTGTTGTTCTATGTTTTGCAGCGATGAGTTGCTTCTATTTGTTGCTTTGAAGTAAATAAGAGCCGTGAGAGTTAGGCCAAGGAAAGATGAATATTTGTTTTGTTTTCCTGTTTGTAGTCTGAATGAGCTATTGTCCTATCTTATGGTATATGATTGCCATTTTGTCTTCAGTGTTGCTCTGACGAATGTGTCATTTCTCATCTGCATTTGTTTAAATAGAAAACATTCACAAAACCCTGACAAATTTAGGTTTCAATTGCGACTGGAAAGTCGGGTTTTTGGTCTTTTTGGTCTCAGTCAACTGCTGACAAAAATAACTTGGCTTTTAGCAGGTAAATGCTCCATTATAGCCATGTTTTCACCGTACCTACATGTAGCTAAACCCCCCGCAGACAGTCTGCTTCAGGGCTAACCCTTTTCACTTTTCCAGCAGCTGGGAAACAATATAAAAAAGAGGCTTTTCTTGGTTTTGAGAAGCTGCAGCACTTACAGTATTAACTCACACACTGTAACCTGTACTGTACATTTACTGCCATAGTTCAATAATGAACCAAAAGTATTAACACGTCTCATAATAACATTAAAGATCACGTCATTACTTCAGCAGAGCATCTCTTTGCTGCACTGAGACTCTCTCTCACACAATGGGCGGAGGTGGGCAGCCCTAAAGACTCACCACAGCCCCCACCTCCCCTTCCTATCAAAGTGTTTACAACTTCAATGAGAGGATGAAGCGGAACTATGCTGGTCAAGAAAAGAGAGGAAAAAAAAACACAATGAGAGTGAAACTTGTGTTTGATGTCAACAAATAAGTAACGTTAAACGTTAGCCTACATGATGTGTTGTCTTCTGTCTGTGTTGCTAACTGGGCAGTCACATCTGTTGGTCTGTGTCCTGCAGCCACTTCCAGGACTGTGTTCTGTGACTTTGTGCCCGACAAAAGTGAGAGTGAAATCCAGCTATGTCGTTTGATAAACACCAACGGCGAAAAATAGTGTTTATAAACTGCTGCATTCATATGCGCATGCACGACATGAAACTCGTGCTTTCCAGCAGTAAACTAGACAATATGTGGGAGTGATGACACTCCTCAGAGGCACACATCATTTTAAAACAACTATCCAGTCTCTCAGTCAAGGTTTAGTTACAACTCTGGACTAATGCAAGATGGAAAGCAATGGATTCATATTGACTCCTGACTAGAGGCTTAAGTTTACATTGTAAACTAGTCAAAGCCATTTTACAGCTTCTACCAGGCATATTTTATATTATTATTATTATTATATTTATATTTTATTATTTTCTACATTATTTCCACAATTTCTTATTTCTGTTCATGTTATTTATTGATGCATTTAAAGATAAAATGCTGCCTGACCCGCTTGGATGGTCCAAGGGCCACAGTCTCACAACATCCTGTGGGAAACACTGCATCGCTAATAAATGATAGACTGCACATTCATGCAGTGTGAAACATTTTGTGATGCCTTTACAATCATCACATAACACGTAAAACATATTTGTTTCAAAATAACCGACGGTGGTTGAGTCTACATTGTTTTGCAGTCTGTTGCACTATATCCTTAACAGGCTGCCTGGTGCCAAGAAATCAGAGTTACAAAGTTCAGAATTCATCTATCAATGAATGAATGAAGAATATAGTGCAATGGAGAACATGCTCACCTGCTCATCAACAGTGATAACCAACACAACAGCCATTTGGCGTTCAGTATTTTGCCCAAGGACACTTCAACATGCAGACTTCAGGGGCCGGGAGTCGAACCACTGACCGATTAGTGGACGACCGCTCCACCTCCTGAGCCACAGCCACTTTCACCACCTGACTCTCGTCTCTCAGCAGCAAATATTTGTCAAATGGAAGGAAGGGCGAACCTTGAATCCTGGTATTGTTTCTCTTATGCAACTGTATATTGTTTGGATTTGCTTTTCCAAACAATTATAGACAAAAACTCTGCGTCCCATATGAATCAGCTGCCACACAACAATAACACAGGAGGATAATGTATATACTTAAAGACAAGCAAAGCAAATGCACTCCGAAGCGCGCGCAACAAACACACAAAAATTGCGGTAAACGTAATCAGAGCCATTGTGGATTCCCTGCTCATCAGTGAGACACACATAAACACACACACACACACTCACACACAAATGAAAACACGTCAGATTAGATCCTTAACGAGCAGATTAACGAGGAGAGAGTTTTGCAGGGGGGGGTGCAGTTAGCGGCGTCACACACACGCACACACAGCTGCAATCCCAGGATTTACACGACACACTCGCTGATACGCTCCAGATGTTCCAAAAGCAAAATACACACTCTTATGCACGGCAGAGGGGCATCAATCAGAGAGTAAAGAATTGGATTTTACAGTGACAATAAAGCTTGTTTTGAACTATTTCTGAGCACAGCTTCTGCTGGCTGTTATCTTGTATTAAAGCTCAACGTATTTAAAGCCACTCTGAACTGTGATGTCGGTAAACGGGTGGCTCGGTGGACTGCTGGATTGGCTGGTTGAATGAGTTCGGAGGATTTATCCAAAGAGGCGTCCGGGAGGATATTTAACGAAAGGATGGTTGGACATGGCTACTTTTAAATCTTCAAGGCAGTTTTCAGGCCCAGGCTTCCAATTTGCAAGTCTTTTTTTTTTCCTTCAGAGACATGGATCACAACACTGCGCCATTATTACATCGCTGCACTATTTTCTTCTTTTTATTTTACTTTGGTCACATAAAAGCAAGGAAAATGAGTCACGTCCTGGTGCTTGGCATGTATCACCTTCAAGGGAGAAAGAAAAGTGTGTTCTTATGATAATACATTTTCATACTGTGGTGCTCGGTGACAAAATAGTGGTGGAAAGTACTTAGTGTATTAACTCAAGTACTGTACTTAAGTACAATTTTGAGGTAATTGTACTTTACTTAAATGTCTACATTTCAGGAGGGAAATACTGCCTTAATTACTTTTACACATGTATAACAAAGCATCCAACACGTTGTTAAAGATTAAACCATTGGTCTCCGACCGTTTTGTCTTGTCTGTTAGTTGTTAACATCTCCACCAAATAGTGATTTTCCCCTCTAAACTTCTCACATGGTTTCATTTCAATAAATGTTTAAATGATCCAACATCATGCCAAGATCAAAGACTGGAAATAAAAACTGAAAACAGACAAGTAATTGAGTATGAAACTTAGTTTTTTTCCCCCCCTACCTTCCTCTCCTGTTAATCATCTCACGACTCCTCGGATTTATTTGGTGTCTCTGTATATAAAACTGTATATAAAGTAGTTCAAACTAGATGCACATCCAGCAGCGACAACGGTAACAAACTGCTTACACACTGATGCTTCTGTATTAATAATCTAATGATGTCATATAATATATTAGTCAGAGGGAGAAAAGCAGCACTTTTACTTTAATACTTCAACTATATTTTGCTCCTAATATGTGTACTTTAGTAAAGGAGGCAAATACTTCTTCCACAACTGATGACAAATGATATTAAGGTGACACCAATGACGTTTTTGAACGTGAAGTTTGTGAAGCACCCGTGGACTCCATGAGAATCTATATTAGACTGTTTTTCTTTAGTTCAGTCCGACTACAGCAGCTTTCACACCTCAGCAAAGCAAAGCTCTGCAGGGAAAACAGCCTCAGATCCAGAAAATCCTGTCCAGTTGGCTCAAAAATGTGAAAATGGCCTTACATGAACTTTAAAATGATTAAAATATCTACAAATTGATGAAATCAACATGCCTTTTCCTTCATTAATGTTTTGAATTTAGATAGATGGCCTTCTGCTACTTTTTTCTCAGTCAAAGTCATAAAAATTTAACTGAGCCACGAGTGTCTGATTGGCCCAGAAGTCAGAAGAAGCTATAAAAAATCCACTAAATATAAGTGAGAACCTTTAGGTCATTCATCTGCTTCACAAATCAGCCTCCCTGTGAACTTAAAAGACCCGTGAAAACTCAATGTCACGCTTCAGACAGGTCAGCGTTGGTATACGGGGGTCAGAGGTCAGTCAGTGGGTCGGGCTGTGTTTTGGCCTTCCCTGAGGAGGATGAGCGCCCTGGGGAGGCTTTGTCTTTTTAAATATGCGCGACGGGGAAACCCGCCCCCCATCTGAGCCGAAATGGCTGCTCACTAGCAGCATGGACAATAAAGTCTTCTTCTTTCTCAGCTTGTAGAGGAATGTCTTGTATCTGTCTGTGTAGAAACGCCCCAGGGTGACCTCCCAGTGAGACATGTAGGTAGAAGATACGCACACACATCTTGTGGGCAGACGATAAACAGATTAAAAGTGTGTGGGAGGCACACACACACACACACACACACGCAGATAGGCAATGCATAACAAATATGATACGAATAGATGCATGGATGTAACAGACATAAACGAGGACCCAAACAAAGCGTGGGGGGTTTTATTTTGTGGTGTGCTTGTTTTGTGGCCGTGATGGTGTTGTTGTGTCTGAAGCTTCATTGTATTAACTTTTAGGCACTTTGAGGTGTTCAGGGAACATTGCTGTGACTCAGCGCTCAGCTCAGAGTTTTTGTTAATCATACTGCTGACTGAAGGAAACGCAGCAGGTTTTAAGGAAATGGGTGTGTTAGTCTAATGTGGAGAGTAAAATCATCAGGGTGTCATTTGTTCTGGTATTATATGCCAACACTTTAGTACAGTCAACGCCAAGATCAGCAGTAGTGAAAGTCAGTATTACGTTTTAAAAGAAAAGGACTTTAATATAAGAAATGATTTATTCTTTCTTGCATCAGCAACAACCTCCTTGTGAGGATATGCCCAGCTACATCACATGATGTTTGGTTGTTAGAGATCCAGTGTGTAGGATTTAGGGACAGAAATTGAGTGTAATATTCTGTGTAAAACAATGACTTTATTAAAATGTTACTTGAATCGTGTAGGATATAACTAATATTAAACCACATTATGATATATATATATAAGTATATGCTATAGAGGTAATCAAATTTCATTTTATTAGTCACTGTACGTTTGACTGAAGTCCGCGAACTCTCAAAGTTGTAAAGTAAAAACATTTAAACAGAAAGTACCTGCCAGCATAAAAAAGTAATGTTCTAATGTTGTCATTGTCAATGTTATAATACTATATTGGATCAATATATTAGACATAACCAGCTTTATCCTCCTTTGTAGACAATATTTTAAGTGAATGTCTTTCACTGTGGTGTTTTAGCTACAGTCTTCTATACGAGACACTTTCATTTCATGTAAAAACAGGTTAGTTAGCCAGAAAAGAGCGCCGTCTTTATTTAATGTGACACTGAAAAATGTTTCAGGTCGCTGTAGTTGATAACGCCAGCTTACATCCATTGATGCAGATGGTAAAGTGTTAGCCTGGGGCTCCAGGGAGCCGCAAAGAACAGAAGAGTCATTTTGGCGTTTTGTGTTTGCATGACCACAAACTCATTTGTGCTCAAAAGCTTTAAACGTATTCATTTCTCAAACGCAACTCACAACACCGGCAGGCATTTCTGCTCGATAAAGTCGTTCTCTGGAATGAAAGCTATTTCACAATATCCAACTGTTTGCTCCTTATTTTTCTATCTTCCTTCCCATCTCTCTGTCAACTAGACTCTCTCATTGCCAAAAATCGAAGCTGGAGTTTCTACACGTGTGTCTGAATAGAGCTTGTTAATTAATGTCACATGTTTTAAGGAACGAGAGAGGTGAATGTGCCGTCAGCCAGGCCCGTCTGTGAATGCAGATGAACTTGTCGAGGGCGAACACATGTCAAAGTGCAGTGGAAGTGACACGGTGTTTATTGCTTTGCCCCCTTACTCGTTTTAGAGAGGTGCGGATTGAGTGTCGGTTGACAAAAGGCCTTTTTCCTCCCAAATCTCTCAGGTATACGGACGGAGACGTTTCTCTGAATTCAGACTCAGAAAAGTCCGTCTGTGTTTGTTTAAGCCTTAAGTTACCCAGACAGACTCCGGATGGAGCAACTAGCACCCACAAAGGTGCGTCACGTTGACCTTGAGAGAAACTTCTCTGCTCCCCAAAAATGTCGGCTCTGACTTTCATTTGTTTCAACTTTTCCACATTAAACCCCACTGAGTTTGCGCCAAATCTCATTTCATCCTTCAGGGTCCCTAAACAGCCTGTCTACGAGAGCGCGGGGGGAAATGCGGCGTTCCCTTTCCCTCCTCTGTCAGATTAAGGCTTCCTAAATGAGAACAAATTCCACCTCCTCCTCGTCTCCGTTTTAATTTCCCAGCAGGATTGTGTTGCCGTGGCTTTGTATCTGCACGGCCGAGGTGAAGGATGAGGATATTCATACGTTGGCTGCTTGGCCCAGTTTATTTTTGGGGGGTGGCCGTTTGTGTGGCCGTGTGTGTGTTTAATAGGATTTTCTTGAAAATGTTCTCTAAATTTTTGGAAGTCATCACACTGTAGGCACTGGGCTTACCAAAGAATGTAACATCCGATCAATGCTCTGTTTGTTTTGAAATGTGTGTTTATTGCTTTTATTACAGTCGTGGTCATAAAATGAAATGCGTGTGGGTGGCATAAGTAATTTGGAGTGTGTGTTGAGTGTGTGTACTTCATGTGTGTGAGAGAAAATGGTATCTAGCGAGTGCTCATAGCTCTAATGAGTAGTTCTGCTGACGTTAATGAGTGTGCCTCCTTTATGAGGACTATTATTTTGATGTTGAGAGCCCACAATTATTGTAGGGTTAAGGCTTGAGTTAGATTTAGGTTAAGGGGGGGGGGGTTAATGGTGAAGACGCCCTGGATGTTTTTCAGGACACCAATTCTGGTTTCTTCTTCTTGTCTTGTTGGGAGAGACAACAGTCACAAGCCAACCCTGTCTCCCTGACATTACGTTTATATGCAGCTAAACACGGTGACGTTAAAACAGAAATCCAAATGTAATAATCTAAATAATTTATATGGCTACAGGTCCGGTTCCCGATGGGACGGTGTCTGAGTCTGCACCCAGACCACCCAAAAGTGACCTCAGGGGGATCAGGTTAACCATTGGGAGACATTTTGGTCATTTTGCTAACAAGGGGCATGATCTCCCCTCTTCCCCTTCAATCCAGCTACTGTTTATCTATGTTTGCAATAGTAAATATGTTGAAATGGAAATATAAAGTCACAAAATGTTGAGACTGACAATGAATTTAATTTGTTTTCCTACAATATTCACCCTGACGATACTAAATCTGCTTGTAAAGCATCAATCAATTTTATTGTGGTAATATTTAGGCACCCACAGTGCTTGGTGGAAAATATGGTAAAAACCAATGTGACTCTGAATAAAAGCAAAGCATGCAATGTGTTTTGCCTAAAAGTAACCACACACAGGACACAGGATGCTAACCCCGGTCTCCAGCATCAAAGTCCAAAAATGTAGCTCATTTCTCACCCCCAATAAAGTTGCCTGTGAAGATAATCCAGGCAGCAATTATGACGTAATCATAATGTAATTGGGAAAATACATTAGTATTAAATAAATCTTTCTATTTTCAGGGAACAGTGTTGCATAAGCCTAATTGCTTGTTGGCAAGCATTTAGTAAATAAGCAACCAGCCAGTTTCTCCAAATTTGCGTGACTTTGTGCCAAGCAGGACTTGATATTCGTTTTTTTGCCTGTAATCATGGAGCCAAGCATCACACGTTACAGGTTTTCAGTAAGAGTTTCCAGGTAAAGCTCACCCTGGTTTGCATAGAATTACAATTTGTCAACACTTAACGCCTCCATTTTCTTGTCTGAGCTCAATCCCGCACCACCTGCTCTCCCATAATGCCTTGAGACTCTTGTATCCCGTAGAGAATGAATAGCATTCAGCTGGTCTTAACACTGTTAGGAATGCACTTCCTCTCAAGTATAGAAGTACGAACTTGTAGACATGTGCGTGTGCTATGAATACAAGTGAGTATTTCTGAAACTATTTGTGTGAGCAGGAAACTGACTAAGAGTATTATTTGTGGGAAGACAACACGAGCTGGAGTGAGTGAGTAAGACAGTGAGAGGGCGATGATGTACATCTTTTGGTGAACACGGGGGAGGTGAGAAACGGGGGTGGGGGGTGGACTGGTGTGTGTGTGTGTGTGTGTGTGTGTGTGATGGCAGGTGGCATCGTCCTGTGTTTTCTGCTCACGCTCAGATACACACACACACATGTGCCATCTGTAGCCTCCCAGCAGAGCTCACGACTGGTCTGACTGAGTTTATCAGCACTAAAACACAGAAACCACTCATGTTACAAAATCTGAACATTGTAGCCCGCAGCTTCTCCTGTGTGTGTGTGTGTGTGTCTGTGTGTGTGTGTGTGTGTGTGTGTGTATTTGTTCGCACAGTCTCATTGGGGGACTTGACCTCCGATTGGAGACTGAAAACAGGTCCCTACAAAGAACACCGTTCAGCTTCAGGGTTAAGACTTGGGTTAGACATGTAGTCGTTGTAGTAAAAGTCAATGTACTGTATGTCTCCAGGAAATCAATGTCATGTCCTCATGTGTGACAAAAAAAAAGTGTGAGTGTGTGCTTGTTTCAGAGAGAATAAATCTAAACACCGCATCTCACAGAGCAACGGCATTGTCATGCCTCCACACCGGCAATAGCTGTGGCCGGAGGCTTTATGTTTTCCGGTTGTCTATCCCATTCTTGTGAACGCGATATTATCAGGAACACTCAAATTTGGCACAAGCATTCACTTTGGCTTAAGGATGAACTGATTAGACTTTGGTGGTCAGAGGTCAAAGCTCGAGCTGACTTTGACCTATTAAACAAATGTTTAGTCATAACTCAAGAATTCATATGCTAATTATGACACGTGTGAAGAATCCATGTTTCAGAATTTAGAACTCCCATATTTGAAGCTTTGTGGTCCACCACAAGCTCTTTAAACTCTGCTGATATTGAGCTTCAGGTGATCGCCGCTGCACCATTTAACCAAGGTCTCTATCAGTCACTACATATATTATCTGGACAGACATGGAGGTAAACTCCAACTTGACTCTTGTGAGGAGGCATACCACCACGTGGCGGTAATTCTAGTTTAAAATGTATACTGTAATGTGGCTATCCTGGGTGGTGTTGAGCCCAGAGATCAACTATATTCCGTATTTTTACCCTCAGAATACGCTGCCTTTTAGTCCCTGAACAATTAAAAGGTCCCAGTATGATTTGTGGGTGTAAGAAAATATTGATACACTTCAGTATTGCGATATTTTCTTTTGTGATAATGTATGGATTTTTCATTCATAGTTTACATGCAAAGATTCGTGGCAGTAGTTGATTAAGTGTCGTGTTTAAACTCCTGATGCCTACATAGCAGTGTTGTCATATCGAGTGTAAACATAAAGAACACCGGCCTATAGAACAACATATTGCCTCGCTAACAGGATTGCAATATATCTCAGTATATTGAACTGTAACCCCTGGATTATGATGCATATCATATCTCCAAATTATTACAAATACACAGCTCTAACATTATTGTTATATGCAAAAAAGCATGCAAAAAAAGGTCTAAAAATAAAAATTGGCATTCTCCTAAACAACTGACGTAGTCGGGACTAGTTTTAAAAAGTAAAATAAAAACAAACAAACAGAAGATGGCTCTATACAGATTATCCAGCCTAATCCAAGTCTTCAGAAGTCCCGAGATCCCAAATTGAAATCTTTATTGCAGCTGCTATAGCTGGAAGCATTAGTGTGCGACCCCTCAGTGTAGATTTCAGCTTAAATAAGGGTGTAAATAACATCTTATCAAATCAATTTGGGATCTCGGGGCTTCCAGACACTTGGATTACACCAGATAAACTGTATGGAGCCTTTTTTTGGATTGTTTTTTTTTTTAAACAAGTCCCCCATCTGCTTTAGTTGTTTAGATGAAATTACGGAATTTTCATTTGTGGGTGAACTATTCCTTTAACTAAGTAAAATATTAATTTCACTATAGTAAATATCTGATAAAGTACATCTTAGCGTTGCACTGTACCATGTGCAATGTATGCATGTCATTTTTGGTGAGAAAGTTCTGTCAGGTAGCATCATCATCATCATCAACAGGAAACAGGAAGTAAAAGAAGAAAAGGTCGCCCTAAAAATGCTGCTTGCAGTGTTTCCTGCATTTGTGACTCTTTTCTTATGAGTCCAAGAATGAAAGACAAAGTGCCTTCGCACTGACGCAATTCTAAGACAGCTCACAGGACACTGCGGTTTTAGCTATTTAAAGAATCGATTTTTAACTTCAGGTAGGCGTCGAACCCTCAGAACGCAGAGGTAGAAGCACCCATCTTAGCCTAAACTACTAGCAGCTGAGTGTAGTTCACACCATCTTCCTGAGGTTATCAAAAGAAATCTTTTAATGTCTGGAGAGGAAGGTGGAGAGCGGACCGTGTTTTCACGGACAGATCCAGATGAAGGGAAAGAGAGGTGGATGGAATAAGTGAACGACTGCGAGGTGTGTCTGTGCTCTGCAGAAACACTGAGTCATTCCCAGCTTTAGCTTTAGCTTTGCAGGAGGCGAGTGTAACAACAGTTCAAACTTCGCCTCGTAAATGCTGCCCGTGATACCTTCCAGATGTGTGTTGAGAAGTTAGCCGCGGGGGTTAATGCAACACAACACAAGGCGACACCGCGTGCATGTTAATGAGCTGTAGTGTATGAGTGGAGCAGGGTGTAGCTCTGTACTCCAGTAGCTTGGGAAGAAGGCAGGAAGGAATGCAGGGTTGGTGTGAAAATTCCTCTTCTCCATCTGGATCTTATTTACTTAAAAAAGTTATCTGCCACACCCTCGTTTGTTTCAAATTCGGCTACATTGTGGGTGCTCAGCGGTCACTTTGCACTTACTGTATCACTTATCCCGGTGTGCGATAATGAGACGTCTTAATAATTAGAGCCCTTATTGGATTTTCTCCCTAATTAATTGGATTTTTATCCGTGCCATTCTGCAGGTGTTACTTTCTCCTGATCAGCCATTGTGAATAAAGTGCTGCTGATTCTTGCTTCGCTTGTTCTGGAGCTTTTGACTGTATCATACAGTCACCTCGTGTCGTGGAACTTTTACTCCCTCATTGAGAAATTCTGGATCTATGAATCACACCGCTGTTAGCGCTAGGTTGACCGGTGAAAGATCAGCTAGCATCCAGATGGCTAGTGTTAGAGGGAACATGGGAGAGATTCAGCCGTAACGTTACATGTTTGAGCCTCAGTCAGACTCAGATGAGGAGTCTGTTGTTGACTAGCGGACGTATCAGAATGCTAAGTGTTGTTAGCATCTTTTGTTTCTCTTGTTAGCTTGTTAGCTTGTAACTGGCAGTGGCTGACAGTGTTAGTGGTTGTGAAACGTACAATAGCATCCGTTACGATGTCACGGTGTGTTCACATCTTGATAGACAACCGGGTTTGCCGGTTTATTTTAATATCAGTTTCCAGGCTAGAGTTGCGCAACCCACATTAATCTTAAATTATTCCAGATTTGTCGTCGAACCAAATATTATCATGACCTTCCCTTGCACTTCCTGGGCCTGGTTGCTTATTAAGCTTGACATTTATAGTGCATAGTGCATCACTATGGCTGAGTTAATAGCACGAAACATTAATTTAAACATCTGCTGTTGGAGTGGCGATTTTGCCCCTGAGCGAGGCATTTGCTACGGACAGCTGCATTTGGAGGGCACGAGTAGCCGGTGTGGTTAATGAGTGACGTGAAGGGTTGGGGAGGAAGGCTGCAGGGCTGCAGACTGAGAGAGACTCGCCTTAACTAGAGTGTGAAGAGACAGACCCACTTCATTAAACGGCCTGTCTCTTTAAACACTGACTGCCTCCAGGACTGGCTGGAATGACTGAGTGAATGTAGCCATCTGCATGCAGACACACACACACACACACACACTTTCTCTCCATGTCTCTCTCCCTATGGGTCTTATTTTATGAGCTTCTGTAAGACCTGGCAGGGAAAGGAGAGGAGGGGGAGTGAGGTGGAAGTTTGATGCTATATGAATAAAAACACTTCATCACCGTCGGCATTCAGACTTTACAAGTGAGGACTTAAGTCTATTTCTCACCCGGGCATGTAAAACTTTCTGCAAAACATTTGGAGACTGAGAGAAACATGACGAACAGGTGAAGGAAGGAAATCAAATACCTCGATTTAAACATGGAAGAAATTGTTTATGCCCTCAGCTGTCGGCGCTGCCGATGCATAATAAGTGTAAACAGATTTGCCTAAAAATGTTTGTTTGACAGTGTGGAAATTTAACAAATGTTTAGGTAATTGTTGATGCAGTTTCTGAATCTAATTTGATATTCAAGCAGGATGTAGCTGCAGTATGTTAGCTTACAGCAGGACTGTCAGTGATGCTGCATCTTTGTAGTTTCAAAGATGTCTCTGTGTGCTACATTTCCTGTCCGCGTCTTCACAGGCAAAAGAAAGAAATCAACTTTCAAAGAAACAATTTTACACATGCAGTAATTAGGCTTTTCCAAAAATATGTTTTCTTGGAAAATACCTCAGTCGTCTCCACTTGCTCAAGACATTAGAAACCTTAAAGTTAAAGAATCATAAAATGAATTCCATAAACAAATACTCCGACACGTTTGCGCTAAGTGAAATACTGCAGCTCTGCTAGAAAGAGATCTAAAGTGTCGAATCAAGATGTCTGATTTGAGGGAGAGAAACAAATTTCCCACGTCAAACCCATGAAGAGATTCTTTGAAAGCCAGCACCTGACAAGCTTTCTGTCTGCATGCTAATGTTGTTAGCCGAAGTGGAAGCTACAACTTAAGACTATGCATCATGTTATTATCATAGTGTTACGACTTTGTATCAGCGTGTTACTTTACTTAGAAATTGCCGCCACATTAGCCAGGAGGAAAATCAGCAGTCAGCATCTGAATTCCGTCAGACCAGCTGACAGAGCTTCAGTCCAAACCTGCTGATGAACTCTGTAGATGTTTTATTTTCCCTTCTCTGCTTCAGCTGTAGCAAAAATCTAAAACCTAGCACGATTATTGACCTAGCTTCGTCGGGAGGCCTGTTTTTGAATCTGTCTCTCTGGAGGGAAGGGTCCCATTAGACACACATTTTTACCTGAGAGCGTTTAGTGCTCAGCAGCATGCCGCCATGCTGAAGGAATATTTTGTTATTCTACCCAGCTTCCCTAGGAAAACTGTCAGAGAGGTCAGACTCGGGCTTCAACACAGAGACCCCAAAGCTGGTATAGATTATCTGTCTTGTTCAAGGAGACCACAGCTGATTCGGGCACTCGGGTCCTGGATCTCTGCTGTACCACTTTTACCCTTTTTCAAGCTTTAGATACTCACCAAGCGAGGTTGTTTCCACAGCTGGCTGCAAGAGGAAGAAGCTTGTTATATCTTCTGTAATATGCTTTATTTGTATAGCACTTATCCGAACAGTCGCGTACAGTGCTTTCGTTATGGCATTAATAAAAGACAAATGTATAAACAAGAAGAACGTCAGGAAAAACATGGTCAGAGAAAACATAAAAACAGCTACATGAGGACTGTAAAAATAGTTTGAGAAGTGACGTGCTGCGTTGATTTACTCGTTTCAGCAATGTTCCAGAGTGTCTGAGGTATCACAGACTGGATTTAATTGATTTTCAGTCGGAGGGGGAAACTTAAGTCGGGTCTGTAGGTCAACACAGATGATCTGTTAGGAATCTTTGCAATCTGATCTTAACCATGTCGAACATTTCTGATATTCGTGACAAGTTTGTAGGGAAAACAGACGATCGATATCGAAGAGTTTACAGAGAAGTGGATCTGGTTTTTGATTAGTCTCTCATGGAGAGGTCCAGACGACAGTGGTCTCTCAGGACTCTGCATGCTTCATTATCGATGCAGGAAAAATCACAAACGCAAATCTTTGTTAGTCAAGAGTGCATATACATATCCTGCACGCCCATGTCAGCTGCTACTTGAGAGTATTTTCCTACATTTCCCAGAATGACTTTCAGGGGTTATATTGCATTTTGGTCTATTGAGTCTCCTGTTTCTTCAAACAATACATTTAACCTTGTGTGATTATTGAACATACAGTATATGGCAGAGGGGCTGACGTTTATTTTTTATTTACCTAAACATTTTAGATTATCAAGCTTTGATACAGGTGCCATAAATAACTGGATGGACGCTTTCGGCCTTCTGAAAGGTTTAAGAAAAACGATAAAATGCACCTAAAAATGTAAAATTCGCCATCAGTGACAGTTTTGTAAGCTTATTCAGTGATTCGTGATCTTTTCCTTCTACTATACTGGTTCACAACAGTAACGACTGACAAAACCGTCTCACCTCAAGGTGCATTTAGTTGTTCTGTTTCCCTCCAGGACAAACTTTAAATCTTCACTTGCGTTCTGGCGCATACTGGCTGCCGTGCCCAAGTATGCCTGCAGATACTGTGCATACTGTATAATGTCACATCCAACAGCATGCACTTGCAGACTACACACTTGAGATGTTGCGAAGCGGACAGTGGGTGGACAGAGGGCTGGTGAAGGATGAGAAGCTGCAGCGGTGGTGGGCGGTCCACGCAGACAGGGGAGACTGATGAAGTCTCGCTCAGGGGGATCCTGGGAACCTCCCAGTGCTTCATGCTGCCATGTGTTCATATGTCTTTCACTGCCTCGCTCTCCCCTTCTCGCTCCCAGAGAGAGTAGCCTCTGTCCAGTTTCACAGACTCTCTGACTGATTCACACTGCACTTCTCTAAATATGATGCTTTTTTTCCCCCTTATCAGTGTGAACAGCAGGGACATGCACGCAAGGTCATTTTTCACTTCAGATGAAGACTAGTGGATCTGTGGAACTAAATATGGGGGCAGATATCTTACTTGTGGGAAAAAAAATATGATTTTCACATGATCTGGAGACACACACGTTACGCTCACATGTTACTTACATACTGCGGTCTGTTGAGATAACATAACGAGAGATATTGATCTTTTTGCAGAAGAAGGTAGAAAAAGCAGATGTCCCCAACATACATTGAATAATTCACTATTCAGCTGCTGTATCGGAGAGTTTTCTTTGCTGTGAAAACACTCCGATTTGCTGCTGCTTGAGACGGCTGTTGTCGGCATCAACACTGACGACAAGAGGACAAAACAACGCAGATCAGCTGAAACAGGGTGGTATTTGGGGAAACGCCTCAATTCAGTCAAAATCAGGAAGCACTCAGCTAACTATCAGCAAATCCTGTTTGAAAAAAAACAACAAAAAAACACAGATATGACTTCCTTTTTCGTGGTTTCACAGTGTGGGTGCGCCTTGTTAGCTTCACCAGCAGTTTGTCACAATGCGTATAGGGATTACATTCAGGGAGTGGATGTGGTGGACTTTTAGAAGATAATAGTCAATACCGACGCAGCAGCAGCAGCTGAGAAAGCAGAACTTTTATTCAGTCGTATGGGGAAAGCTCCAAAATGTTTGATCCTAAACTTCCTATAATGCAACTTGATAGTCTTTTCCCTCCGTGCCTCCAGTTTGTCACAGCAGCTTTTGATTCAACATCCGTACTAAATAGACATCCTCATGTAAAATCAGTGGAATGCCTCTTTAAACTGCAGTACCGGCATTCATAGAATAACTAATTAACTTTTTTTTTAATTAACGTTTTTGGACAGATAAATTAGGCTCAGACAAAACAATTATTCATTCATATGTTGAGCAGCTGTGTGCATTCAAGCAAAGACCCATAAAACACTGTAGAGGGAGGAAACACCAGTGCTTAACATGGAGGTTAATGTAAAAAAAGGATCAGCCCTTCTGTATTTAGCACCTGTGTTTTTCGTAAACCTAAACCTGTTTCTCCTCGCTCCTCCTCCAGGTACGACTACGTGGAGGTTTACAACGGCAGGGACGAGCTTTCACCCATGTTGGGAAAGTTCTGCGGGAAGATCGCGCCGTCTCCGATCATCTCCAGCGGCAGCCAGCTCCTCATCAAGTTCGTCTCCGACTACGAGACTCACGGGGCGGGATTCTCTGTGCGCTACGAGGTCTTCAAGACAGGTGTGTGGTGGTCTGTGCGTTTCATAATACAACCGTTGAAATGTTGCTGTTGTAGCTGCTTGTGTGGAACAGCAGCAGCATCAGCTAAAAGCCTGAACCCGAAGAGAAGCGGAGCTGCAGTTGCTCCTGCTGTTTTCTACACACTCCACTGAATGTGATGAATCGCCTCATGGAAAACAGTCAATTTACATTCAACTGTTGTTCAGCCAGGTTCTCACATTGTTCCGTAGGTTTTGGATCAATGTCACGGATCACTTTGCCGCACATGATGAAAAATAATCAGTCAAAAACACTTTTTTTTGTTGACATTTTCATATTTCAAGAGGCTGGCAGGAAGGGATGAGAACAGATCAAAGAGAAAGTTTTGATAATTCCTGTCTTCTGTGAAGTGAAATCTGTTGTCATACAACCTGGTTGTTATTTGCAGAGTTTTGGCGTTATTCTCACACAGGTGAATGATGAAATCTGGGAACTAAACTCCCAGGATAGCCAAACGGGGAAAACGAGGGTAATCTGTAAAAAATATTCCCAAAACTGTTGGAATGTTTTGGTGAAACAACGTCCTCGAAACAACTTCGGACGATTGTGTACACCATTATCTGTATCTGTTTTATCTTGTTTTGGGTCCAGAAGATTTAACGACTACTTATGAGTTATAACTGTTCCAGCTACTAACAGGCCAAAACATCTAAATGCCTTGGATGCCACTCAAGGAAAAGATGCTGGCCTCTACTGGTCGGTACGCCTCGGACAGCCGTGCATGGATGTTAAATTTATGGAGGATGATCATTCATTGTCCATCAGTTGCATTCACCTGCAGCACACCACTCTCACCTTACTCTCACTTTCTCTCTCCTGTGGCGTCTACCCTCAGGCCAGCTCATATCAGGTCTTTAGGTTGGTAATCAAAAATAACAAATGTGTCCGTGACAGTACTCATCAAAGAGGGATTACTGCTGACATTTTAGGTGCGCTCACTGTCAGTTGTATCTCCAAATAAAGTCAGCTAATCTGGCTAAACATTTGGCTAATTTACGACCTGTCTGATCGACTGACTGCTTGTTTCTTGCATGTCATGTTTCCAGATTTCATTGATAACGGAATACAACAAAGAAATATTTCCTTACACTACATATATTCCGCACACAACAGCTGTTTTCTTAGTCGTTTGATCAAACCAGTACCCGGCGTCCTAAAATAGCCTTTCCAAGAACAGAGTTAAAAATGTTTCCACACTCTTGTCCAAGTTTGTTCAAACAGCCTGAGCTGAACCTCTGGTACACTGACCTCTGAGCTGCAAGTCAAACAAACTCGAAGACCCAGAATTCCATTGGAGGAGCAGTGAGTCCCAGCCGGGGCAGGATGCTACCAGAGTAGACCAACATAAACACTGCCTGCCAAGGAAGGAACGTTGCTCCCGTGTCCTACATTTGTATTTGCTCTTCCCTCTTGGGCCCACAGGAGTAGCTGCCAAACAGCACGTCTCCTGTGACCACTTCGGTTTCCACCGATGGGGACTGGAGATAAATCAGATGAGAAGGGAACCTTTACATGAGATCCTCTCCTTTTTGTTTTTTTTTTGTTGTTGTTTTTTTTGTTTGCACCCCTGAGAGCAATAACCATTTGTACAGAATCACAGGCTCCAGAAATAACAATCCCCAGGTGGATTTAACGTTGAAAAGCACTGTGTTGTAATATGAAAAATGGACAGGCAAGTGCTTTTTTTATACTTAAACGAGGAGTCAGGCAGTAATATGAGAAAGGTTATGGGGGCCCAATTCACACTGGAGTTCTGCGCTGCTACAAAGTATGGACCTACTTCTGATACACCTTTCAAATCTGCTCGTATCGACTTTAATTTCAGGGTGCAAATGGAGCCGTGACTGATGAATGACAGGATGTTATTAGAAAGTCAGTGTAATAAATCTTTAAAAGTGGGTCAGCAAGAGTATCAGCTCAGAAGGAAAGATGGTGCTCAACATTTTCCTGGTGGGATTTTTTGTGAAGATGGAATTTCCACATGGATGTGTGATGATTTATATTTGAGCTTTAATCTCCGATATAATGATCAAGCAGGGATTTATTGAACATTCGGGCCATTTACTTTTCGAAAACTTCCAACTTTGTGTCATTTTTGTATGAAATAGACACCGATGATGGTGGGGTCTAATAGAACAGGGATAAACCTGTTTCCTGTTGTTGTTGTTGTTGTTGTTGAGTACACCCAGATGGGGAAGAAGCACTCAGATCTTGTATTTAAGTAAAAGTAGCAATAAGCCTGTTACAAGTAAAAGTCATGCATTCAAAATTTGAGTACAAGTACAAAAGTATTTGCATCAAAATATACTTAAAGTACTAAAAGTTAAAGTACTAATTTAGCAGAATATTATATAATTAGGCATATTTCAGAATTCTTGGATTATAATTACTAATGCATTGATCTTCCAGTGTAGCTTGTATATTTTCCCTCAGGGGCTAAAATAAAGTTTTATCTTAATCTATAACATTACATCATAATTTATTATTTTATAATAATTATTTTTTTATTATTAATCTGCAAAATAAAATGAATTAAATAGATGTAGTGGTACCTCAAAATTGTACTTGAGTGAATGTACTTCTACCACTGAGCTCAGGGGTGTACTGGGCAAGAAATTCGGCCCTGGACTCATCTGCTGGGACCGGCCCCCGGTGGATCTTGGACAGGGGCTACCTGGTTTGGGTCGTGTCGTACATATGGACGGTATATACGACAGTCACATGGGGGGGGGTTAATGTGATTACATATGTATTTATTGCAGCACATGTTCTGTGAGTCTCCAGTCCGCCATGTCACTTATGAAGGGAGAACTGTCGGTTGACATGCAGACAGAACAATGCAATGTGTGGGATGTGTCCCGGTATGCCCGATGGCCAGTACACCACTGACTGAGCTCATGTGGCTGATGGCTCCGCACTTCCTGCTACTGTTCAGCTGCAGGACGGACGAAGTTGATGGGATGGGAACTTTCTGTGTGTACGCGTGTGTGTGGCTTTATTGACCATATTTTCATCTTTGTACATGTCTTTGCATTTTTTGTCTGTATTGTGTTGCAACGTCCCTATGTTTGTGTGTCTTTGTGATACTGTGTGCATCTGGTTTCCTGTGTGTGTGTGTGTGTGTGTGTGTGTGTGTGTGTGTGTGTGTGTGTGTGTGTGTGTGTGTGTGTGTGTG